>JBBBDQ010001538.1:1425000-1810000 GCA_037127315.1 Ascarosepion bandense
TATTCTGAGCTGCAGTCAATTCCATTATCTGCACATCTGCAGTTTTATTAGAAAGGAGCTGTCTAACATTACTGTTGTTTTTGTGTTACTTGTTCATGTGTTGCTTAATTGTACTGATAAATAGCACATGAATCTACATGAAAAGGTGGTGGTGGTTTAACCTATTTCATTTTTTTTTTACATTTGCACACCTATTGCTCAATTGACATCTATTAAAGTAAAGCCAAACTTTAAAGTAGGAAGACTGTGCTGCACCAATCGAAGACTTCTTTCCATGAAAACCAACATTCCAAACTTGATTTTAAACCTTGACATGAGGTCTGAAATGCATAAGTGTCCAAATCACGAGGTGAGATTTGTCTCTCTTTACATAGTCTCTCTATCACCGAACTTTCTATTTCAAAAGCTCTATTCACTACTTCCTCTTTTCTTCATTTGCTCTCTCTTTACCTGTCTACCCACCTGATACATTGACTCTCTCTACTACCCTTTTTTTTTTGATTATCCTATCAATGTGCTTCTGCTTTTATTTCTTGTTTATCTAGGCATCATTGTTATTCATTCTGCCAAAAAGTAAACCAAGAAAAAAAGGTTGTTATTTTTTTTAAAAAAGAATAACTTTAGCAGTAGAATCTTCTGGAACATCTCCAAAACAGATCCGATCCCACAGATGTTGCTGCCACTGTTGTTGTTGTTTGTGCATCATGTAAATAAAAACACAAATTAGCCATCCAGCTCCATTTATATATCACTCATCAGTATACAACTATACTCTACTTATCATCTGACTTACCTATACAGTGCCGTGCGGTTTTTCCTATATCTACATTCACAGATTCCGAGTTCTCTTAACGTTTCTTTATTTTTACCTTGTCAATTTCGATCAATTTCTTGCAGATTTTCAATCTATCTGCCATCTGATTGGCTTGTAAACAAAATCCAGAAAATATTTTTGTATCATATTTATCTATGTTCAACCCCCTTCCCCTTTTTCCCAGTTTCCCACTCCAAAAGTAGACATTATTTTTGGTGGGGTTGGGGTTCTGACAAGGGTAAATAGCTTGATTCCTCTCTTGGAGAGATTAATTTCTCAGTGGGTTTCTGTAACGAGAGTAAGATTTAGATCAAGTCTATGAACAAGCATCTAAATGTGACAAACATATTTGAAGCAGATAGTCTTTGTCAAATTAACAATATAAGGCTTACATATCTGGTTTAAACATTGTTGTTTCAAATTTTGGTTTGTAAGCAGGTATCAAGATTCTAGAAGATATTTTTCTTCTTAACTCAGTTTGCCAAATATTTAAAAATGTACGTGATACAAAATCCCTCTCTTTATTTCTTTAATCTCTGATTTTTTTTTTTAATGTCAGACTACATATCTGTTACTTATCTAAGGGACTTTTCTTCTGTGATCTTCGCAATTCGCTTTCACTCATGTTCTGTCCAACATTTTCTCTCTTTCTCTTTGCAACATGGTCTCTTTCTCTGTCTCTCTTTGTAACATGGTCTCTTTCTCTGTCTCTCTCTCTGTGCACCTCGGTCTCTTTCTCTGTCTCTCTCTCTCTGTGCACCTCGGTCTCTTTCTCTGTCTCTCTCTCTGTGCACCTCGGTCTCTTTCTCTGTCTCTCTCTCTGTGCACCTCGGTCTCTTTCTCTGTCTCTCTCTCTGTGCACCTCGTTCTCTATCTCTCTCTCTCTCTGTGCACCTCGTTCTCTATCTCTCTCTCTCTCTCTGTGCACCTCGTTCTCTATCTCTCTCTCTCTCTGTGCACCTCGTTCTCTATCTCTCTCTCTCTGTGCACCTCGTTCTCTATCTCTCTCTCTCTGTGCACCTCGTTCTCTATCTCTCTCTCTCTGTGCACCTCGTTCTCTATCTCTCTCTCTCTGTGCACCTCGTTCTCTATCTCTCTCTCTCTGTGCACCTCGTTCTCTATCTCTCTCTCTCTGTGCACCTCGTTCTCTATCTCTCTCTCTCTGTGCACTCTGTTCTCTCTCTCTCTCTCTCTCTCTGTACACCTCGTTCTCTATCTCTCTCTCTCTGTGCACACCTCGTTCTCTATCTCTCTCTCTCTGTGCACCTCGTTCTCTATCTCTCTCTCTCTCTGTGCACCTCGTTCTCTATCTCTCTCTCTCTGTGCACCTCGTTCTCTATCTCTCTCTCTCTGTGCACCTCGTTCTCTATCTCTCTCTCTCTGTGCACCTCGTTCTCTATCTCTCTCTCTCTGTGCACCTCGTTCTCTATCTCTCTCTCTCTCTCTCTGTGCACCTCGTTCTCTCTCTCTCTCTCTCTCTCTCTGTGCACACTCGTTCTCTATCTCTCTCTCTCTCTCTCTCTCTGTGCACCTCGTTCTCTATCTCTCTCTCTCTCTCTCTCTGTGCACCTCGTTCTCTATCTCTCTCTCTCTCTCTGTGTGCACCTCGTTCTCCCTATCTCTCTCTCTCTCTCTCTGTGCACCTCGTTCTCTATCTCTCTCTCTCTCTCTCTGTGTGCACCTCGTTCCTATCTATCTCTCTCTCTCTCTCTCTGTGTGCACCTCCGTTCTCTCTCTCTCTCTCTCTCTCTCTCTCTCTGTGTGCACCTCGTTCTCTATCTCTCTCTCTCTCTCTCTCTGTGTGCACCTCGTTCTCTATCTCTCTCTCTCTCTCTCTCTGTGTGCACCTCGTTCTCTATCTCTCTCTCTCTCTGTGTGCACACTCGTTCTCTATCTCTCTCTCTCTCTCTGTGTGCACCTCGTTCTCTATCTCTCTCTCTCTCTCTGTGTGCACCTCGTTCTCTATCTCTCTCTCTCTCTCTCTGTGTGCACACTCGTTCTCTATCTCTCTCTCTCTCTCTCTGTGTGCACCTCGTTCTCTATCTCTCTCTCTCTCTCTCTCTGTGTACACCGTTCTCTATCTCTCTCTCTCTCTCTCTGTGTGCACCTCGTTCTCTATCTCTCTCTCTCTCTCTCTGTATTTGCGCCTCGTTCTCTATCTCTCTCTCTCTCTCTCTCTGTGTGCACCTCGTTCTCTATCTCTCTCTCTCTGTGTGCACCTCGTTCTCTATCTCTCTCTCTCTCTGTGGGCACTCGTTCTCTATCTCTCTCTCTCTCTGTGTGCACCTCGTTCTCTATCTCTCTCTCTCTCTCTCTGTGTGCACCTCGTTCTCTATCTCTCTCTCTCTGTGTGCACCTCGTTCTCTATCCCTCTCTCTCTCTGTGTGCACCTCGTTCTCTATCTCTCTCTCTCTGTGTGCACCTCGTTCTCTATCTCTCTCTCTGTGTGCACCTCGTTCTCTATCTCTCTCTCTCTCTCTGTGTGCACCTCGTTCTCTATCTCTCTCTCTCTCTCTCTGTGTGCACCTCGTTCTCTATCTCTCTCTCTCTCTCTCTGTGTGCACCTCATTCTCTATCTCTCTCTCTCTCTCTCTCTGTGTGCACCTCGTTCTCTATCTCTCTCTCTCTCTCTCTCTGTGTGCACCTCGTTCTCTATCTCTCTCTCTCTCTCTCTGTGTGCACCTCGTTCTCTATCTCTCTCTCTCTCTCTCTCTGTGTGCACCTCGTTCTCTATCTCTCTCTCTCTCTCTGTGTGCACCTCGTTCTCTATCTCTCTCTCTCTCTCTCTCTGTGTGCACCTCGTTCTCTATCTCTCTCTCTCTCTCTCTCTGTGTGCACCTCGTTCTCTATCTCTCTCTCTCTCTCTCTGTGTGCACCTCGTTCTCTATCTCTCTCTCTCTCTCTCTCTCTGTGTGCACCTCTCGATTCTCTATCTCTCTCTCTCTCTCTCTGTGTGCACCTCCGTTCTCTATCTCTCTCTCTCTCTCTGTGTGCACACTCGTTCTCTATCTCTCTCTCTCTCTCTCTCTGTGTGCCTAGTTTCTCTATCTCTCTCTCTCTCTCTCTGTGTGCACCTCGTTCTCTATCTCTCTCTCTCTCTGTGTGCACCTCGTTCTCTATCTCTCTCTCTCTCTCTCTGTGTGCACCTCGTTCTCTATCTCTCTCTCTCTCTCTCTGTGTGCACCTCGTTCTCTATCTCTCTCTCTCTCTCTCTGTGTGCACCTCGTTCTCTCTCTCTCTCTCTGTGTGCACCTCGTTCTCTCTCTCTCTCTCTGTGTGCACCTCGTTCTCTCTCTCTCTCTCTGCGTGCGCACTCGTTCTCTCTCTCTCTCTCTGTGTGCACCTCGTTCTCTCTCTCTCTCTCTGTGTGCACCTCGTTCTCTCTCTCTCTCTCTGTGTGCACCTCGTTCTCTCTCTCTCTCTCTGTGTGCACCTCGTTCTCTCTCTCTCTCTCTGTGTGCACACTCGTTCTCTCTCTCTCTCTCTGTGTGCACCTCGTTCTCTCTCTCTCTCTCTGTGTGCACCTCGTTCTCTCTCTCTCTCTCTGTGTGCACCTCGTTCTCTCTCTCTCTCTCTGTGTGCCTCGTTCTCTCTCTCTCTCTCTGTGTGCACCTCGTTCTCTCTCTCTCTCTCTGTGTGCACCTCGTTCTCTCTCTCTCTCTCTGTGTGCACCTCGTTCTCTCTCTCTCTCTCTGTGTGCACCTCGTTCTCTCTCTCTCTCTCTGTGTGCACCTCGTTCTCTCTCTCTCTCTCTGTGTGCACCTCGTTCTCTCTCTCTCTCTCTGTGTGCACCTCGTTCTCTCTCTCTCTCTCTGTGTGCACCTCGTTCTCTCTCTCTCTCTCTGTGTGCACCTCGTTCTCTCTCTCTCTCTCTGTGTGCGCCTCGTTCTCTCTCTCTCTCTCTGTGTGCACCTCGTTCTCTCTCTCTCTGTGTGCACCTCGTTCTCTCTCTCTCTCTCTGTGTGCACCTCGTTCTCTCTCTCTCTCTCTGTGTACACGTCGTTCTCTATCTCTCTCTCTCTCTCTGTGTGTGTGTGTGCACGTCGTTCTCTATCTCTCTCTCTCTCTCTGTGTGTGTGTGTGTGCACGTCGTTCTCTCTCTCTCTCTCTCTCTCTCTGTGTGTGTGCACGTCGTTCTCTCTCTCTCTCTCTCTGTGTGTGTGTGCACGTCGTTCTCTATCTCTCTCTCTCTCTCTCTGTGTGTGTGTGCACGTCGTTCTCTATCTCTCTCTCTCTCTCTCTCTCTGTGTGTGTGTGCACGTCGTTCTCTATCTCTCTCTCTCTCTCTCTGTGTGTGTGTGTACGTCGTTCTCTATCTCTCTCTCTCTCTCTCCGTGTGTGTGTGCACGTCGTTCTCTATCTCTCTCTCTCTCTCTCTCCGTGTGTGTGTGCACGTCGTTCTCTATCTCTCTCTCTCTCTCTCTCCGTGTGTGTGTACGTCGTTCTCTATCTCTCTCTCTCTCTCTCTCTCTCTCTCTGTGTGTGTGTACACGTCGTTCTCTATCTCTCTCTCTCTCTCTCTGTGTGTGTGTGCGTCGTTCTCTATCTCTCTCTCTCTCTCTCTCTCTGTGTGTGTGTGCACGTCGTTCTCTATCTCTCTCTCTCTCTCTCTCTGTGTGTGTGTGCACGTCGTTCTCTATCTCTCTCTCTCTCTCTCTCTCTGTGTGTGTGTGCACGTCGTTCTCTATCTCTCTCTCTCTCTCTCTGTGTGTGTGTGCACGTCGTTCTCTATCTCTCTCTCTCTCTCTCTGTGTGTGTGTGCACGTCGTTCTCTATCTCTCTCTCTCTCTCTCTGTGTGTGTGTGCACGTCGTTCTCTATCTCTCTCTCTCTCTCTCTCTCTCTGTGTGTGTGCACGTCGTTCTCTATCTCTCTCTCTCTCTCTCTCTCTCTGTGTGTGTGTGCACGTCGTTCTCTATCTCTCTCTCTCTCTCTGTGTGTGTGTGCACGTCGTTCTCTCTCTCTCTCTCTGTGTGTGTGTGCACGTCGTTCTCTCTCTCTCTCTGTGTGTGTGTGTGCACGTCGTTCTCTCTCTCTCTCTCTGTGTGTGTGTGCACGTCGTTCTCTCTCTCTCTCTCTGTGTGTGTGTGCACGTCGTTCTCTCTCTCTCTCTCTGTGTGTGTGTGCACGTCGTTCTCTATCTCTCTCTCTGTGTGTGTGTGCACGTCGTTCTCTCTCTCTCTCTCTGTGTGTGCACGTCGTTCTCTCTCTCTCTCTCTGTGTGTGTGTGCACGTCGTTCTCTCTCTCTCTCTCTCTGTGTGTGTGTGCACGTCGTTCTCTCTCTCTCTCTCTCTGTGTGTGTGTGCACGTCGTTCTCTCTCTCTCTCTCTCTCTCTCTGTGTGTGTGTGCACGTCGTTCTCTCTCTATCTCTCTCTCTGTGTGTGTGTGCACGTCGTTCTCTATCTCTCTCTCTCTCTCTGTGTGTGTGTGTGCACGTCGTTCTCTATCTCTCTCTCTCTCTCTGTGTGTGTGCACGTCGTTCTCTATCTCTCTCTCTCTCTCTCCGAGTTATGTATTTTATTAATACACTAGCAGTATAGCCTGGAGTTGCTCGGGTGTAATGAAAGCTTTAAAACTAATCCATGGTCCTGGAGCTCAGACTCCTTGAACGTTGGAATGAAAGATTAAAAAGCAATAGTTGTTTCCAGTTAAAGCGAAACCGTAGACTAAAAGAAAAATGAATGGATGTAAGTCAAATTTTGATTCCCTGGTATCAATATAAAATCAGTTTTTTGTTGTAAACTGAATTTTGAAGGCTAAATAAGTCCTCTGAGTGAATGGTATCATGGCTAAGACTAAAATTATACCTACTTTGAGCCAAACCCGAAGCAAAAACTAAAATAAAAGGGCTGAAAAAAAATAGATATACAGGCAGATAAACAGACAGACACACACAAACATCTTGCCTTTTATATATATATATATATATATATATATATATATATATTATTGTTTCTCTGCACTATTGTAAGAACTGCAACCCGGAAACTTCTGAATATCATTTCTTATGTCTTTGTCTATGAGTGTATCAAATTTGATTAAAATCGGACCACTCCTTCTATAACCCGATTTTTTTTCGATTATCGATTTTCTGTATTTATTGGGGGTACCTCGACACAGATTTTCTGTATTTATTGGGGGTACCTCGACACAGATTTTCTGTATTTATTGGGGGTACCTCGACACAAAACCTAGCTAATGACACTCTCAGACGCTTATAGTACAACTGCGTAAACTTTCAAGAAAATCGGTTCAGCCGATTAAGAATCTATTTTAAGCCTACAAATAAACCTTAGTTTTTAATATAGCGCAGGAAAAAAGTAATCTAAATTTATGTGTGCATGTACGTACGTACTTGTGAATGTAGATGTTTACAATTTGATGTTCTATAGTGGGTTATCCATTCTAGTGGAGAGCAGTAGTGCTTTGTTGTAGATAGCCCACTATAAGTTATAAAAAGGGATTATAAAACATGAAAAGCAAATTGAGTATAGAAACAACATTTTATATATATATATATATATATATATATATATATACACACATATACACACATATTAAGGTTTTTACAATTAAAGTAATCCTTTTAGGATGGGTCCAGCGGATGTTAAATGTTCATGGCAATAAAATGCTGAAAAGAGAATTTGTGCATATTAATGTGGGAGTGTTGTAAATTAGGAATGTCTTTAATATATCCGCTCCTTTGGTCGGTAAGTGGTTTAGAGACAGTGAAGAAGAAAAGGAGAGGGAAAGGAGGCGAGGATAGTAAATCACTTTATTTGGTCAAGGGAAGTGCTAATTGTGCTAGTGCTTTCTCCAGTCTCTCTCTGTCTCTCTGCCTGGCTCTGTGTGTCTAGTGGCAATGCTTTCTGTATCATCGGCTTTTTATATCGTTTTTGTGGACCCCAGCAGATCATTTGGGAATTCGCACTCATATTTGATACTGGGATTCCCATTGGCTGATAAATAAAATTCGCGTAGACTCACAAACTGGAATTTAATATTTAATTAATTTTTAGCTTTCTCCCGGAACCTCTGCATGGAGCCGGCTACACACAGACCAGTTTTGGTCATTTGCTTTCTGGTTCTGAGAGTGCAAACATCCGATTTCTCACTTTGCTCGGTATCACCACAGATCTTTACAGTACATCGCAGACTCTTTATTTGTTAATGTTTTCTCTAGATCTTGAAATTAGCCTGGAGAACACCATTATTGAACTCTTAAAGACCGTTAAATAAGATCACCACACAGTCACAGAGGTTTTCATATTTGGTTCTCTCGGATTTATTATGATTATATTATTATTTACTGTAAATGTATGTATGATTTTATATACTTATGTTCTTGTTTATTGTACAGCAACATTTTATGTGATTTACGACTTAAATAATTGTGGCAGACAGACGTAAAGTTGAATAAAATAAGTTAAACTTAATTTTTATTTTCCCATTGTTTTTTTTGTTTGTTTTTTTTACATTTTTGATAAGCGATATATGATCAAGAATGACTTAACTCGAGGAATAACTGAACTCTAAAGTGTAGGGATTTTTTTCTTTTTTTTATTTATTTAGAATTGCTTAGTTATTGCATGTCTGTTTCCAAGTAGACACACCCTAAGGATTGAAATCACAGTCACTGTCAACAAATTTGACAAATCATGGTTTTAAATCCACTATTTTATTTGCAATGGTCTCTAGAACTAAAACAATATAGGTGTTCAATAGTTTGAATAACACTTGGGATGATAGGTATTTTCCCTACAAATTTTGCGTATGAAGAAGGCATTTAGAATGAAACAGTTGAAATGTTGTTTTAACAAAAAATGTATGAATTACTCTTGGAATGAAGACGGTTATTGAACAGATTAGCAGAAATATTGTGATAACAACGAAAGCAATATAAAAAATTATCGTCGTTAGAACAGCTCTTGTAGAAATTTTTTTTATTCACTCAGTACCAGATGACTCTCAGGAAAGTCAGGTAAAAAATGTTTTTATTTCTTTTCAGACAATGATAGCTTTTTTCCCACCCTCCCGTATATTTTTTTTTTTTTTG
Source organism: Ascarosepion bandense (assembly GCA_037127315.1). Lineage (NCBI taxonomy): Eukaryota > Metazoa > Mollusca > Cephalopoda > Sepiida > Sepiidae > Ascarosepion > Ascarosepion bandense. The sequence continues at coordinate 1,433,872 of JBBBDQ010001538.1, forward strand.
CAAACATTTGCTTTTCTTAGAGATAATTTCAGTAAATTTAATTGAAACGTTAGCAGTTTTAGTCTTTGATGTTTGTTAAAGTGAGTAAAAGTCCATTCGGAGTGAAGAGAACAGAAGAATGAGATATTTTTAGAGAACTTTTAGTACAATCATTATCTTACGAGGAAATGTTTATGGGATTCTGGAACAAAAGATTTTATAATAATGAATTGTTTGTCCAGAGTAATTCTGATTGATTTATTTAATTCTTTGGGTGGCAAAGCCAGATATTTTATGTGAAGACGTAAAAAAAACAAAACAAATTCTTTGGCGTTAATCAGATGGCAAATATTTTGGTATTCCCATATTAGAAGCTTGTCGAGTAATTATACATGACGTTAACATCAAAATAATTTCATTAAAGTTATTAAATGGACATAAAACTCTCGGCTTACCAAGAAAAAAATAAGCTGAAATAATTCTCTACCTATTGCGGTAATAGTTTTTAGCCAAAATAGGGACTGTCAAAAATGATAACAAAGATGATTTTTCCCCAGTTAATAAGTTTGGAATTGGCTCTTTCATTGTGTAATTCTTTGTACCTCTTATCTTCATAAAGATATTGAAATGTCCGCTACTGACTTGCTCTGATATTACCAATGTATGAAAGATAATTCAAGTACAGCAAAAGTTATAAAGATTACAAATTTGATGTATTTCATATTGTCTGTCAAGGGACTTCTTTTAATGCCTATGAGGTGGCATTGTAATAAAGTAAATAAAAGGAAAGAAAATGAACTCTCTTTCTGTTTTTATCCGTAGGATGCAGTTTTTTCAACATTTAAATAGTTTTTTAACCTATCCTAGCAAATTACGATTGTTGTGGATCTTTGTTGGCATTTTTTTTTTTTATAATCGTATCGCCCTAAGCAAGGCATTATACTGGCACTGTTGTGCAGGGGGTTACATATGAGGAAAGTTATGAGAAAGAGTGACAGATTATAGGAAGTGGCAGGAAATGGGTAAGAGAAGGATGAGAATAATGATGAGTGGAGTGGATGAGGAAAGGTGCATGAGAGATAAGTGTAAGTTAGTGAGATAGGAGATGACTATTGTCTTTACATTTAAATTCTTGGAGATTGTAGGTGTCTGGAAAGCAAGTAAATGGAAGAGAATTCAACAGGCGGGAAGTACTAGGCAAGAAGCTGCTGGAGTAGAATTTGTTTACATCTTATTGGTTTCACAGTAAAAGAGTGGGACCTAGTTGCTAATCTTGTGGCTCGAGTAAATTCATATATAGGGGATACTAGTGAGATAAGTTCATTGGAGCAGAAGCCATGAAAATATTAGAAGAGACACAAGGAAGCCACGTTGCTCCGGTGAGAGAGTGACTGTATCTGAGCTGCCAAGTCGGTGTCGATCACATTACAGACTCTCCGTTGTATTTTGTCAAGAACCCCGAAGAGAACAGCAGGGGTACCCGACCAGATATGGCAGCAGTATTCAATGCACGGGCGGATGTTAGATTTATATATGTGCAGGATTGGTTCAGGCAGGAAAAATCTTCCTGGCCCTTCACAGAGAATCGACTTTCTTAGCAGCAGACTTAGGTGGATAGCAGGAGCACCTGACTAGATATGGCAGCAGTATTCAATGCACAGACGGATGGTAGATTTATATTTTTTTTTTTTTTTTTTTTATAAGCATTTCACCCCGAGCAAGGCATGTCACTGCCACTACTGTGCAGGGGGCTACGTAGAGTGGAGAAAGGCTGGTTAAATATAGGAAATGACAGAGGGTGGGTGATAGGCGGGTAAGGATTTGGGTAGATGAGTGTTGTGAGAATAGTTGGGAGTTAGTGTGATAGGAGGTATCTACTGACCCTACATTTAAACACCTGGAGATTGTAACTGTCGGGAAAGCAGACTTGTGGAAGGGAGTTCCACAGGCGGGAAGCGCGAGAAAAGAAGCTGTTGGAGTAGAATTTACAGTTACATCTTATTTGTTTAACTGTAAAAGGGTGGGACCTAGTTGCTAATCTAGTATCTCGTGTAAATTCGTGCTTAGGCGGCACCAGTGATCTAAGCTCATCGGAGCAGAAGCCATGAAATAAACTTATGTCATTTGTATTAAAAATATTTGTTAGTTTATTAGTAATGTATATGCCTATAAGTTAGCATATTTCTGTGCCTTCAAAGCTACCCAATGTCACAGCAAAGTTATTATTGTTACCATTACTCTTATTTCACTTTTTGGTTTATAAACTGCATCTAGAGAATATATGCTAGTTATGAATTGGTATAAAGAGTTGCGTCTTTGATGTTAAAAGTCATATTATGATGTTGTTTAGATTCTGCTCAATATTATTAACTTAGATATATATATAGTGATAGAGAAAACTATTGTTTTTGGTTAGAAAAAATTTACTAAGTTAAGAAAAGAGACTAATTTGACTGTCAGTAGTTTATTTGCAACTATTTATTTTGATACTTTTACATTATTATACCTTGTAAAACTATTGTAAAAAAAAAAAAAAAGAGATTTTAGAACAAATTCGTCAAAGGAAAAACATAAAAAATTTTATTTTAAAAATAAGATATATTAACAAAAAATAAACTCCTAAAATTTATTGTACAAATACTCCTTTTTTTTTTTTCTTAGCAGCCTATTGTCAACATCTGATGTTAAATTTGCAATTTTAGCAGCAGGTAAGTTGTTTGCAGCAACTTTAACTGCCTCCCAGAGGTCACACTTGCTGTTGAATTGCCTTCCATTAGAATAAATATGGATGCTCCACAGGATCCCTCAATAGGATTCGAGTCACAGATATTTGAAGGCCAGTCCATAAGAGAATCTTCAACAAATCCCTTTTTTTTCAACCAGGTTTTAGTAAACTTTGATGCTTGGCTAATGACTGGTTATTAAGCCATTCAATGAAATATTGATTTAGAAAATCACAGTAACTTTTGGAATTCATTTTAACCCCGTCTTTCAATTTAAATGAATCCACAAGCTCATTACCAATAATCCCAGCACATATCATGATCCCACCGCTGACTTGTTGGTGTTTAAAAAATTCTTTTCAGTCATGTTGCTTGCAAACCCATCCTTGAGCCCATCCATCAGGCCTATTGAGGGTGGTCCTTGATTCGTCTGTAAAAAGCACTTTACTGAAGTTCTCATGTATTTTTTGCACATTGCCATCTTACATTTTTTTGTTAAAATGGGTTTCTTTATTTGATTTTTTACATCAACAAACTTCCTTAATGCTTTACACCTTGTTTCCCTTGACACCATAGGAGCTCCAGCGGTTTCAAATATGAACGCACTTGAAGTATTTGGGTTTCTTATTAATTCTCTTCTGATATGTGATAGATCTTACTTTGTTAAATTTCTGAATTTAGCCTGAAACTTTTTTTTCTTGGTTGAATTCCCATTTGACATATTTTTGTCATTGATCAATGATCCCTTTTCAAATCCTTGGAAATTTGAAGTGAGAACTTTCCTTTAATTTCTTTGATTATATAGTTCTTTTCATTCATTGTTAGTTTTTTTTTAATGAGCCATAATACTAAATTCTAGTTCTTGCAAATAATCTCTTGACACTGCAAATTGCTATAATTACTGAAACAAATAGTAAATATCAATCTGAAATTAAAAATTTGGACTTAATTGCTTTCATGCTAACTCACTATACTTAATAGTATAAATTATTTCATTGGATAACACATATCTATGTATTTTACATAAAATATTTGACAATACCTCTTTTGCATATAATCTCTAGACAAAGTATATTCTTTTATTGTGATATATTGTTTTTTCAGCAGGGTTTAATTAAATTTGTCTTCATTGGGGATATTTATCTATTGTTTTGCAAAATTTACTGCTTTTTTTTAGTGTGTACTTATTAATGGATAGATAGGAGTCTTTTATGGTTTTTGAAGAAGCAGTTTCCTTTATTGCTAATGTTGTTAAACCAATGGATAGTTTCTTTTGTGTTTTTCTATTGGCACATGTTTAGTATGTTTCTTAGTTTTGAGCATGATTTTTTGTTTTGTTATTATCCAAATGTTGCTTTTTTCGTAGAGTTTATTAATCTGCTTGTTGGTTTGTTTGTGAAGTTTTCCTTGTGGTTTTTAAATTTAATAACTGCTTCTACTTTTGGTTATTGTTTTATTGTGCTGACTAGTTTGAGTGTGTGTCTTTCTATTTTTTAAAACTTTCAAAACTCCATTTTCACTGTTAAGTAATGTAAGGTTGATGGTAGGAGACAATTGTTTGATATATAGTTGCCTCTCTTATAGCCAGATGCTTTTGATTGGTAATTTAAATAGTATTTTTGTATTTTTGACCAGAATGTTTCTTAAATGTTTGTGTAAATTATGAGTTAATAAATGTTTTTGTTTTGCACTTTGGTTGGATAGGTGGCGTGTAAGATGTCTAATCTAAGAAGTGTTAGTATATCTGGTGTAGGTAATTGATTTATGACAAAAACACAGTCATGTACTGAACATTGAAATTCATACACTATATTAGTTCTCGCTAGTTTAGATTTGATGGGGTTATTTTGATTAAAAACAAGCTTTGCAGTCTTCTAATTTCTAGTCTAGCAAATTCATCCTGCTTATAGTTATTGTGCATTTGGGATTGTGTATTTTTTGTAAGCATAATTTTTTTTTTTTTGTTCAATGATATAGTTGAGAAAATTATTGTTGACTAATTCTTGTGTTATGTGTTTTAGTTTACTAAAACATATTCTTTGGATGGAGGAATTTTGATGTGCTCTATTTGAGAAGTTATTACTGCTTTATAATCTATACTACAATTTAGAAGACACGAGGTTTTACTAGTGTTTTTTATATACAGGTTAGGATTTAGTTCTATATTAACATCAAGAAATGTTGCTCTGTTATTGCCCATGAATTGGTAAATTTTAGCATAGATTTATTTTCAAAATTTGATTTCAGATTTACAATTTCATCCCTATAATTTATCAAAATAAATGTTATCAACATACCTTGTTTGAATCTTCAGTTTATCAGTTGTTTTAAACACTTTGTTTTCAATATTAGACATGTAAAAATTAGAGAAAGTAGGGCCTGATGGGTTTTCCATACTGATTCTGTTAGATTGGATATAGGTGTTACCATTATGGTCATAAAATGAAGATTTTGTGGTACAAGAACTTCAAGGGTAACACGCAGAATGAAAACAGTGGTGACTTATGTAACTGCAGGGAAAAGGGCAATTGTCTACAAGGTGGTGCTTGTAAAACTGAGGCAGATAATTCTAATAAGTAGAAAATGTTTTATGTAGGATGCATGGAAGACAGTTTTAAACAGAGATGGAATAATCCTAGGTCTTCATTCAGGTTAGTACAGTCCTGGGTATGACAATAAACTATATCCAGCAGCAAGGCCTCTGATGGGGAGGTTGCTGTTGTTCCCAAGTCCACTGTGACCTGGAGTGGTAGCACATGTTAGGGTCCCAGCTATGGGCAAATAGTTAACCCTCCAAACAGGGGTCAAAACTTTATGAAAGTATAACACTACACTTTTATTGAAATATATGCATAAAAATAAACTTTTATAGAAAATATGCATTTTTGAAGGAAAAAAAAAACTATTGCCATCATACATTTTTAAGGAAGAAAATTATTACCAGCAATATATTTTTTAATACAAAATGAAAAGACATTTTCAGTTTTCTAAAATAAAAATAATTATCAAAATCTGACTAAATCGACCTTCTCCCTATAACTGAACATTACAAAAATGCCTTTAAATCCCACCTTTTTGGCATTAAATAACCCACAGAGGTGTTGATATGCTGTTAAACAAAACTGAAACAAATGAACAAGGTTTCTTTATGTGCTGTGTCACTTCAGGACATAGATGATTATGGCTCTCTACAACTTCCCTTGTTGCTCTAATAAACTTTTAACTCTTTCCCATCCCCTTTTATGCCCACTCTGCCATCAATTCACACAAATTTTTAAGGGGCATGTTAATCGATGTTTCTCTTCCGCCCCGACTTCCTTCACTATATGCTGGGGAGGCTTAAAGCCAAATCATGATGAAACACCAGTTCTTGTATGATCACTGAAGTTAAGCAACCTTGAGCCTTGTCAAAACCTCGATGGATAACCACTTGGGAATACCAGGTGCTATAAGCTTCGATGTGCAGGTGTTGCAATGGATAGAAGCTCTGAATTGAAAATCAGAGAGTGGAGTTCTAATTCTGTTCGATTTCCTTATATTCACTTATACATAAACATTCTTGGGGAAGGCATGAATCTATCTCTTCCCTAGTTGTAGGTTAATTAGTAGAACTTGGAACAGTAAATCATTATCTCCCCAACAAAAAAAAATTCTGTTCGATTTTCTTATATTCACTTATACATAAATATTCTTGGGGAAGGCATGACACATTTTTGAAGAAAAAAATGATTACCAGCAATGCATTTTATAATGCAAAACTAGACATCTTCAGTTTTCTGAAATAAAGAACAAATTAAAAAAAAACTTTCTCATCAAAATCTGACTAAATCAATCTTCTCACTATAACCAAACATTAAAAAAAAACCCTTAAATCCCCACCTTTCTGGCATTAAATAACCCACATAGGTGTTGATATACCATTAAACAAAACTTCAACTCATTTAGGTTAGTAAGACACAGGAACTGTACCAGACTCACTATCCACATGTGGGAGTTGAAGGAAAAGAACAATAGAAACCCCAACATAAAACGGAGACACTACAGAAGGTGCGGCCTTTCAGTGTTGATGACAGGTTTTTCCAGGAGGAAAAACTGGCTATTGTCACATATACAGACCAGGAAAATTTATTGAACAAGAGATTTGAGATTAGGACAGGGTGTAGGCTTGCATGGAAGTATGTTTTGGAACTGTACAGACCTGGCTGAGGGTTTTAGCATGCGTTTCCCTCCCCTTCTGTCTGAGTTCTGGTGGGTATGGGGAGGTTCCTCCCACTCTCTTTTGTCAGGTGGTTGGTGTTTTAGTTATCATGTATATAAGTGAGCATCTTGACATACAAGCTACATTTTTGCCTAAAGAGATTAGCATGGTTGAAACTGTTGTGGAGTATCTTTATAGGTTATAATCGTGGTATGTCAGTTGCTAATCGACTTAATGCACCCAAAATGTTAGAAACTTGGTAATCTTCCACTGAAAGCTGACTCCTTAGTATTTGGCTAACTGCCAACTAATATCAACTGCTTTAGTTCAACTATTTCGAAACTAAAACTAACTAGTAGTTCTAATGAACTCCAATAAAACTCTCTAGAACTTCTAAGAACTTCCTATAAACCATTATTAATATAGGAGAGAGAGTTCATTATCTGAGGAAAAGGTGTGTTTTTCCATAACAGAAACCTAGGTAGCAAGTAAGTGTTGTGTGTTGTTCTTTCACACACACACACACACACACAAATAGTTTGTGCAATGTATAAATTGCTGCCAATTTTATATATTTACTTTGGTGCCTACATATTGATTTTCTTAGTTTTTTTTTTTTTTTTTTTTTTTTAAATTTTATCAACTGAACAGTGTAGTATGGTTAGTTGGACACTTTCAGTGAAGAAAAAGGCACCAGGATGCAATATCCTCTTCCAGAAATCTGGAAATGACATGCTGACTGCTTAGAATTCATACTGAAATCCCCAAACCCAATACAAGCATTACAGCTGAGTGTTTGGGTGTCAATCTGAGAACAGTGCAGAGGATTCAGAAAGAAATCAATGAGTCTAATGGTCATCACAAAAGTCTTTGCAATGATCATAACATTATGCCTTCATTCATCTTCCCACATAGCCTCTGACTCAACACGGAGACCTACATTAAGTGCTTTGAGGAGGTAGTGGCTGTCGGATGACTTCATGTCTGGCAACAAGACTCTGCATGATAACCCAGTCATTGCTGTCAAACAATTTCTGTGACTACATAACCCCTTACATCTGGCTCCCTAACACCCTAGACTGCAACCCCCTTGGTTATTGCAGTTGAGTAGAATGTCGTCAAACGCTCTTGTGACACCAAAGATAGACTGAAGGCAAGAATCATGGCAGCATTCACCAACTTATAAAGGAGACTGTTCAAAAGGTTGTTTTGCTATGGGCCAAGAGGGTGACTGCTGAAAGACCCTATTTCTGGCAACAGGACACAGCACCATGCGACAGAAGCTGGAGAAGCCAGACAATTTCTGTGACCAAATCACCCTTTACATTTGTCCACCTAACTTTGCAGATTGCAACCTCCTTGATTATTATATGTGGCGCACGTTTGTGCAAGAGACCAACAAAACTTGTAATACCAAAGATGAACTGAAGGCAAGAATTATGGCAGCATTCACCAACTTAAACATGGAGCCTGTTCAGAAGAGTTGCAGATGTCTTCTGGAAGCTATGACAGATGGCAATCTTATTAAATTTACTCTTTAGAATTTCAAGATACTTTTTCATAATTTAGTAAATATGTTAAAATGAGATATCAGTGTTTACTTTTTCGTATAATTTAGTAAATATATCTGTTAAAATGAGATATCAGTGTTTACTTTTTTTGTATAATTTAGTAAATATATCTGTTAAAATGAGATATCAGTGTTTACTTTTTTTGTATAATTTAGTAAATATATCTGTTAAAATGAGATATCAGTGTTTACTTTTTTGTATAATTTAGTAAATATATCTGTTAAAATGAGATATCAGTGTTTACTTTTTTGTATAATTTAGTAAATATCTGTTAAAATGAGATATCAGTGTTTACTTTTTTGTATAATTTAGTAAATGTATCTGTTAAAATGAGATATCAGTGTTTATTTTTTTGTATAATTTAGTAAATATATCTGTTAAAATGAGACATCAGTGTTTACATTTTTGCATCATTTAGATGACATTCCATTGTACCCTGTATACACACACACTTAAATATATATTGATAAGTAGACACTGAAGTCAACACCCAGAGGCAACAGTCTGTACCATGCTAAAATAAATAAAACGATACTAGAAAGAATTCAGTGCTAAGGAAAAAGTTAGAATCAAATAAGAAGAAAAACACAAAAACAAATATCAGGTTCTCCAAGTCCTCCTTCCTCACTGCATGCCCCAGGAAGTTTAGCTGTCTCTTCTTGATGCTCAGTATTAATGCATTTCATTTCCAAAACCTCGTCATTGCTCACATGCTTGATCCATGATATTAGCAGCATTCTTTTGTAGAACCACATTTCAGTTGCTTCAAGTTTTTCCTTCATCTTCGATAATATTGTCCAGCATTCCCTGCTATTTTGAAGAACCGACATCACATAGCATTCCAGTACTCTTTGTTTTTAGCGAAATTGTCCTTTCTCAATACTTTACTCAACTTCTGGAACACTTCCTTTGCCATGTCAATTTGCCTTTGGATTTCTGTGCTGCACATTCTGTCTTCTGTTAGAACACTTCCCAGGTATTTAAATTTTCGTACCTGTTTGATTTCAGTATCCCCGACCTGTATTTGGCATTTTGGGCTGCCTTTTTTGCTGATGACCATGCATTTGGTTTTCTCGCAGTTTATTTGTAGTCCTTTCTTGTCATTCTCTTCAGCTACCTTCTGTAGGAAGTCTTGTAGTTTCCTTTCCATGTCTGCTATCAGCACTGTCTCATCTGCATACCTTATGTTGTTTAAATTGTGGCCACTGATTATGAATCCTGGCATAACATCTAGAGTCCTCAGAATAGTCTCACTGTACAAGTTGAATAAATCTGGTGAAAAGACACATTCTTGTAAATAGAGTAAATTTTCCTTTTGCCACCTTCAACTTATGAAAAGGTACATATAAATCATACAGAAAACCCAATGATAAACTTATATATATAAAAACTTATTTATAAATGGAACTTTGTCTCTGTGTGTCCGTTACCTATAGACTTCAAAATGGCTGAACCAATTTTCTTGAAAATTTACACAGTTGTACTATAAGCATCTGTGAATGTTCTTAGCTAGGTTTTGTGTCGAGGTAAATACTAAAAATTGATAATTGATAAAATCAGGTAATAGGAGTGGTCCAATTTTAATCAAATTTGATACACTCATAGACAAACACATAAGAAACAATATTCAGAAGTTTCAAAGTTGCAGTTCTTACAATAGTGCAGAAAATCAATAATATATATATATGGCAAGATATTTGTGTGTGTCTGTTTTTTTTAAGCCCTTTTATTTTAGTTTTTGCTTCAGGTTTGTTTCTGAGTAGGTATAATTGTAGTTCTAAGTCTCAGCCATGATACCATTTACTCAGAGGACTTATTTAGCCTTCAAAATTCAGTTTACGATGAAAAAGATTTATTTGATATTGATACCAGGAAATCAAAATTTGACTTACGTCCATTCATTATTTTTTTTTTCAGTCTACGGTTTCACTTTAACTGGAAACAACTATTACATATTAGTCTTTTGTGTCAACATCCAAAGTGTCTGAGCTCCAGGACCATGGATTAGTTTTAAAGCTTTCATTACACCTGAGCAACACCAGGCTATACTGCTAGTATATATATTCTAACCTATAATTAATAATTAAACAGATGCCACAATCAATTACCCATAAGCTTTCCAACATCTTTTTAGTGAAGCCATATTTAACAAAGCTAAGAAAACTATGAAACAACCTTAAAAGATACTGGGTTCCAGGCAATACTAACATACACATCACAAAAAAGCTAAGAAGAAAAAGACAATATAGTTCAACTTATTATTCAGTAAAAACATAAAAGCAAACAAGAAAAATATTCATTAAACTCTTACTCAAACACTTTCCAACCTTCAAGCACTGTCCACAAGATATTCAACAAAAACCCAGTGAAAATCAGCGACAGTTGGATTAAAAACATGACACAAATAATAAAAAAAGCAGAACAGGAAAACAACCAACAAACCACCTAAAAAAAAAAAAAATGAAACCATATGTAACTGTGGAACAAAGAACAAATGTGCCTTAAAGATCAATTGCTTGCAGAACAATTTTCTTGGTCTCATAGAAAAAAATAACCCAACAAAATTTTGGTGTTTAGAATTTTCATCAAATTTTATGAAAAAGAGTCAGTTCAGAATCTGATGTGTAGTCATCAATATATTATTTGCATAAAATCTTCTTGTTCAGTCTATAAATAGGTTCACATTTAGAAAGTAAAGTTGATTTTTATCTTGGTTAACTCACAAATATCATCAAAAAAATTTACATTTAAAATTTTAAATTCAGCCTTTGTTTGTACTTACGTTGTAGCATCAAACAGTTCTTTAAAATTCAGCCTTGCCTTTTACTTGTCACATAATCTCATTAAACACTCCCTTAAAATTCTGGCTTGTACTTAGGTTGTGGCACCATCAGCAGAAAAAACAGTCCCTTAAAATTTAGCATTGCTCTTTACTTAAGTTATAACAGTAATCTCACCCAGCAGTTCTTTAAAATCAACTCTTAACTCTTATGGAACTTTTGCTGCATTTGCAAGAATAAAAAAATACACACACATAGACCAACGGAGGAAAAAACAAGATAACCAATTTATTTTTTGTGACAGTTGGGTGCAAAGCTGTAAAGAGTTTTTTACAATGGGTTACCTGAGTGAACTAGAAGAAATGATATTTGAAGAAATTGTTCAAATTATAAAAAAGAACATAAAAACATAAAAAAAATATTAGAAACAAGACCAGCACCAAATGTCTATTATACAATACTTATGTAGATTGAAAGAACGAGACAAGTATTGTGAATTTAAAGAATTTGGGGCATGAGAAATGACTATAGAAGATTAATTGAAGGTTTTCAAGACCAAAACCACATACAAAAAATACTAGAATGTCTACAGAGTAGAAGAATGAATTTGAAAGCTAGCATCAAGTTTTTGAAACAATTAGAGTTGATTAAAGAATTTGATCAACCAAAAGAAGAATTTGAGACATAGAGAATGAGCATGACCAAATCCATAATTAAATGTAGATATTGTGGAAAAAACCATGAAAGAGACAAGTACAAATTTCCAGCTTGAGAAAAATATGCTCAAATTGTAAAAAAAAATTGTTTTCAGAATGTATGCAAATACAAAAAGTAAAAACTGTTCAAACACCACTCCAAAGAAGCTGAAATATTTACAATGAATACACAAAAAAAGACGTACAAAAAAAAAAAATAAGTATAAATTGTAAAATATTTAACATGCAAGGTGATAGAGGCTGTGAAATTATTTCTGTGAAAAACTTTCTGGAAAAAATTCGGGCAACCTAAATTTTAAAAAAAGTAGTGTATAATTAAACCATTCTGATAGAATGACCATAAAACAATGGGTTCATTTCTAGGCAAATTTGGAACTGACAAACATTTTGAAATAATTCCTACTACAGTTGTAGCATGCGAAAAAGATCACGGATTACAAGGGATTAATGTATTAAAAGTTGATACAGCAAGACGAATCAATTCCATGGAAGCAGAAGGAAGTGAAATAGAATTGTTGAAAGGCTATAAAGCAAGTGTTCGACTAAAGGAAAACCGTCACCCAAAGTATATAAAATCTAGATAAGTTCCAGTTCATATCCTACATTTCGTAGCAACCAAATTAAACAAAATAATGCAAGGCTTACTAGAAAGATTAACTCAAGGTGGTAGTGATTAGGCATTACTGATAGTAGTGATAAAGAAACCTAATGAAGATTTAAGGATATGTGTTGATTACAAGATAGGTGTAAATCACCAGATCTGTTCAGACTCTTATCCTTTGCCAAATATCAAAACTACAAACCACGAGTTAGCAAAAATGGAGTACTTTGCAAAGGTAGCATATAATCAAATAGAAATTGACAAATTCTAGGAAATCACCACGATAAACACCCCTATGAGCTTATTAAGATGGACTCATCTGCCATTTGGAGGAAAGACTTTGACTTATTTTTCAAAAAGCAATTGAAAGAGACATATTAGGAAAAATAAAAAAAAAAACTGTGATAATATACTAGGATGATATACATGTCGGGGCAAGAACTAAAAAAGAATATATATATATATATATATAGAGAGAGAGAGAGAGATATAAAAGGCAAGATGTTTGTGTGTGTCTGTCTGTATGTTTTATACAGATCCACAATTTTTATCCGATTCTCACCAAACTTCACACAAATATTCTTTAGGATTTTGGTCAGGTCATGGGCTACATATTTTTTCCAATTCCCCCCCACCTACGATATCAGAAATTGATACCCTGATATCCAATCAGGTTTGATCACGATCAGAATTTCAGCCCTTTTGTTCTTGCTGCAGAATTTGATCGAAGTTGGTAAAATTATAGTTTTTAAACTTAGACATTTTCCCCCCAATACCTGAAATCAATACCACTGATATTCTATTGAATCTGATCATAAACCGACATTCAGCCATCAATGTGGCTGCATTTTCTCCAATTTTAATCCTGATGGGTATGATCAGTTTTCATGAACTTACTTAGATGAATTTATCGTTGGATGACTTATTCAACTCCGATATCCTATCAGGTCAAATCAAAATTAGGTTTTAGCTCTTTTTTGGTTTTTGCTTTGAGTTTTGCTCTAAGTAGGTATAATTGTAGTTCTTAGTCTCAGCCATGATACCATTTACTCAGAGGACTTATTTAGACTTCAAAATTCAATTTGTGATGGAAAACTTATTTGACAACCAGAAATCAATATTTGGTGCATCTTAGACCTCTGGACCATGAATGTCAATCAGTCTAAATTAAGTCAAAACATGCCAGATCACATGATTGCTTCCCCAATGTGGATAGGGGAGGGTTGCAAGTTTGAATCCTGCCAAATGATACACATTTTCGTTAGAAAAATTTATCCTAAATAATTCATGTTGCTTCCCGTTGCGTTGCGTCTGACTCCTGTTAGTTCCCGTTGCGTCGCGTCTGACTCCTGTTAGTTTCCGTTGCGTCGCGTCTGACTCCTGTTAGTTTCCGTTGCGTCGCGTCTGACTCCTGTTAGTTCCCGTTGCGTCGCGTCTGACTCCTGTTAGTTCCCGTTGCGTCGCGTCTGACTCCTGTTAGTTCCCGTTGCGTCGCGTCTGACTCCTGTTAGTTCCCGTTGCGTCGCGTCTGACTCCTGTTAGTTCCCGTTGCGTCGCGTCTGACTCCTGTTAGTTCCCGTTGCGTCGCGTCTGACTCCTGTTAGTTCCCGTTGCGTCGCGTCTGACTCCTGTTAGTTCCCGTTGCGTCGCGTCTGACTCCTGTTAGTTCCCGTTGCGTCGCGTCTGACTCCTGTTAGTTCCCGTTGCGTCGCGTCTGACTCCTGTTAGTTCCCGTTGCGTCGCGTCTGACTCCTGTTAGTTCCCGTTGCGTCGCGTCTGACTCCTGTTAGTTCCCGTTGCGTCGCGTCTGACTCCTGTTAGTTCCCGTTGCGTCGCGTCTGACTCCTGTTAGTTCCCGTTGCGTCGCGTCTGACTCCTGTTAGTTCCCGTTGCGTCGCGTCTGACTCCTGTTAGTTCCCGTTGCGTCGCGTCTGACTCCTGTTAGTTCCCGTTGCGTCGCGTCTGACTCCTGTTAGTTCCCGTTGCGTCGCGTCTGACTCCTGTTAGTTCCCGTTGCGTCGCGTCTGACTCCTGTTAGTTCCCGTTGCGTCGCGTCTGACTCCTGTTAGTTCCCGTTGCGTCGCGTCTGACTCCTGTTAGTTCCCGTTGCGTCGCGTCTGACTCCTGTTAGTTCCCGTTGCGTCGCGTCTGACTCCTGTTAGTTCCCGTTGCGTCGCGTCTGACTCCTGTTGTCTCATATTGTCAATTTTTTTCAAAACAACAGAGAAACTTGCCAATATAAACAAGTACAAATTGATAAGTATATTTTTCAAATCCAGGCCAGGTTTGCTATGTTGTCCAGAATAATATCCCTTCAGGAAAACCAATAGTATCTTATTCCATATTGTGTTAGAAGTATAAGCCAATTCTAATGTAATTGAGAAATGCCAACTGCTTTTATTAATAAATGATGACAGTTGTTCATGCTATAAAGATTTTAAGAGCTGATTGTCATATGATGTGAGAGTTGAGCTTCAGGGAATAGTAATCTACGTCAAGATATAAAAATAATACGGAAACCATTTTCTTGCACGATGAAGATTTTATGACCTGAATCTCAACTCTTTCATTGATAAATAGTTTCTTTATTAACCTACTTATCAAGGTAAGCATTCCCAAAAACTCTCTAATCTTGGCTTGATCCTTTTTATTAATGAGTTGTTTGAAAACATTTTCAAATCATCAGTTACATATATTTCAGTGTTCTTGACAGGCTCCAAAAGAGAATCAGTAATGTGATAGGTACCGACTTGGCGGCTTGACTACAGCCAATTTTTCACCGACAGGATGTGGCTTCCCTCTGTTTGTTCTATTAGTATTTTCATGGCTTCTGCTTCGATGAACTTACGTCACTGGTGCCCTTGCTACATGAGTTTACTCGTGCAACTGGACTGGCAACTGGGTCTTACCCATTCAGAGTTAGATAACCAAGTGCAGCTGACAATTCTACTCCAGCAGCTTCTATTCTCGCACTTCCTGCCTGTGGAACTCTCTTCCATATTCTTGCTTTTCTGACGGCTGCAAATGCAATGTCAATACCCATCTCTTAACCACTTGACTCCAGTTCTTTCTACATCACTCTGTATATCTTTTCCATTCTCTCTACCTTTGCAATTGTCATCACACCTGTATTACCATCCTTCACTTGCTCCCTTATCTGACACTTCCTGTAATTGGTTTGTCTTTTTCTTTACTCTCCTCCTATCTAATATTTTTTTCTTATGTAGCCCTCCTGTGCATCAGTGGCATTACCGGTTTGCTTGGGGTGAAGCGATTTAAAAAAAATATATATATATATATAAACTTATTTATAAATGGAACTTGTGTCTGTTACCTATAGACTCTGAAACAACTGAACCAATTTTATTAAAAATTTACACAGTTGTACGATAAGCGCCTGCGAGTGTTCTTAGCTAGGTTTTGCATTGAGGTACCCCCCTGATAAATATCAATAATCGAAAAAATCGGATTATAGAAGGAGTGGTCTGATTTCAATTAAATTTGATACGCTCATAGACAAAGACATAAATCATATTCACAAGTTTCAAGGTTGCAGTTCTTACAATAGTGCAGAAAATCGATTTTTATATATATATATATATATAAAAAAAAGGCAAGATGTTTGTGTGTGTGTCTGTTTATCTGTCTGTATGTCCTTTATACAAATCCACAATTTTTATCTGATTCTCACCAAACTTCACACAAATATTCTTTAGGCTGAGTCTGAGCTCCAGGACCACAGATTAGTTTTAAAGCTTTCATTACACCCGAGCAGTGCCGGGCTATACTGCAAGTATATATATATATATATATATATATATATATATATATACAGAGCCATGTATTTTTTATTGGTGTGCATCCCAAAAAATTTGATGACTAGAGCCTAGCAGCTGATCTATCCTTTGCCTTTGCTTGCTCACACCTTTCAATGAGTGCAAGAATGACTTCTATCAGTCAATGTTTTTTTATAATCATTTCCCCCCAAGCAAGGCAGGAATGCCACTGGTGTGCAGGGGGTTACAGTAAAAGAAAAACGAGGTACAGGGGATGTCGATGAAAGAATAAGAGATGGATGGGAATCAAGTAAATAGAAGATGGCAATTGATTTACATTTAAACTTCTGGAGATTCTAGCTATCAACAAAGCAAGCTAATGGGAATTCCATAAATGGGAAGTGGGAGAAAAGAAACTGTTGGAGTAGAAGATCGATGATAAAAGGGTGGGACTTTAATGCCAATCTAGTAGCACGAGTAAATACATGTAGTCAAGGAACCAAGGAAAAAGCTCATCAGAACATTTGCCATGAAAATCCTTGTAGAAAAGACAAAGGGAAGCCACATCACGTCAGTGAGATAGTGACTGAATGTAAGCTGTTAAGTCAGGATCGATTATACTTCAGAACCTTCTTTTGGATTTTTTCAAGAACTTTGAGATGAATAGAAGGAGCACCAAACCAGATATGGCAATAGTATTCAATGCACAGATGAATGGTAGATTTATAAATGTGCAAAATGGATTCTGATGAGAAAAATTTACTAGCCTGACACAGGGACTCAAAATTCCTAGCAGTAGATTCAGAAAGGGATTTGATGTAGTCATTCCATCTGAGATCATTTGAGAAAGTAAGGCCAAGGAGGCGAAGAGTGTTACTCTCTACGAGACTAGCATCATCCATTCTGATGTTAGGCAGGAAAATCTTTCTATTATGTTTAAAGGCGAATATATATATATATATATATATATACACACACACACACACACACACACACACACAAAACAAAGCCAGTTATGTTTCATCATTGTAGAGAAAATTCTAAATTTTCTTCAGTTACGATGAACTGTTGTGCTCTTAATGAGTTCCCTTGAATGCTTGTAAGGAGTCAAGTTTTTTCAAGATCACAAATGGAATTCATATATACAATTCATCAATAAAGATACTGGAAAATAGTTGTTTTTTTTTGTTTGTTTTTTTTAATGCTCTGGAAAATACCTGATTCCTTCTGGCATTGTCTAACTTTACCAGAGCCAGATAAGACCAAAAATAGAGTATTACTACCGTCAGTCAGTTGAGTACTGTACCTGATACACAGTTTGGGTGACCATGTTTCGAAAGAGACATGACTGACTGGGCAGAAGATTTTTCCGTAGTAGGCTGCCATTAATTTCTGCCATAGATTGGTTGCTAATCAAGGCTCTAGAATCCAATCTGTCCTGTTATTTGAGCCATAGCTGGGGAGAAGAGATAGATTAATACCTTTCCCAATGGTATTTGCGCGTAAGTGAATGCAACAAATTTGACTAGTGTTTGAACTCAGCTTTCCAATTTCTTGTTCCGAGTCGATATCCACTGTGCCAAAATGCACGTCCGTATCTGGAGCATTTCTGTTCAGTCCTCTCTCTCCACCCTTGATAATTCTCTAAAGCATTTACGTCGCCCTGTGGGTGATGAATTATTTTTCACTCTACAACTTCTTTTCCCCAGACAAAACCTTGCTAGTATCTCACTATTTTCATGGTAAATGTTCAGGTTTCATTCTTTAGTTTCACAAGTTCAGACCTTTACAACTAAGATCTGTGATGACAGATACACTGTTAACTCCTCCCCATTCTGTTTCTATTTTTCATGGTCTACAATCAAATCCTACTGAAAATAACAATTCTTGTTCAATCACCAAAGTTAAGCAGTGTCAAATTGTATTTCAATTGGTAAGAAGAAAGTTCAATTCTGCTCCTTCCTCAGAACTGTTACTTACTGGAATACTCCTGAAAGCTGCTTCCCTAATCACTACAATCTTAAACATTTACAAGCCTTGGGTCAAACCTTACCTTTTCTCATAATCTGCACTTTTTAACTTCATACTGATTATCTTCAAATACCCACTGCAACATGATTTGAAGCCTGATTCTGCTCTCGGTGTCTGAGATTACCTTCTAGAGTAGCCATCTGAGCCCCTTAGTTCTTTTGATGTTATGAAGTGGCTTCACGTACAAAGCTTATCTCTTAGGCTGAACCCAGTCCATACTGGGCTTGCCACAGATGGACTCCTCTTAGATCAAAGATTCCTGATGAACATAAAATTCAGTGTGGATCACTGGTATTTCTTGGCTTGAATTACATACTACACGATTTTTTATTTGTTCTTTACTTGTTGAAGTGTTCGCTAGTTGAGTTTGTAACCACCAACTTCCATGAATAAATGAGTAAGAGTAAGAATACAAGACAAGAGCCCAACTTGGCCTTGAGCAGGGTCTACAGGATATTTTTGGCTGGGCTTAGGGCTTGGAAATCCCACTTAAATTGACCTTGTGTCGTATTTGCCCTAGTGAGAGTCTGCTTTTGTGGTTGTGGTGACTTACTCTTTATTATTTCCAGATGTTAACCTTAAAATCAAGGTAAAATTTAGCATTTTGAAGTCTGATTTTCAGTGATGACACAGACAGGTCTCCCTGTCTTTCCCTCAGCTGATAGACTGATGCAATGCAAATTTTTTATCATTGTTTCTTATCACTTCATCGTCACTTCTTCTAAGCCAAAGTCTGTTAAATATTTCTATTTAGCAATATAAATGTACCTGGTGAGTTGTATATTTCAAACTAATGTCAAAGGTTGAAGTGGTAGGGAGATGGTTAATGTTCATTTAATTTGGCCTTGTGTTATACATAACCAAACTCTCTACAGCTTACAGATTTGTCCATAAATATCACCATCAAAATTATTAGGTTTTCATCAGATTGGAATAAGTGTGGAAGAATAGTGAAGAATAAAAAAATACATTTTTGATGTTAAAATAGAAACTTATTAAAAGAAATGAATAACAAAAATTCTTAGAAATTAATGTTCACTGAGAAGGTTGAGGGTATCAAGCGTTATAGAATGTTCGTAGTAGTAATTTGTTAGAAAGAATTTATGTGTGCATACGTATGTATGAGCATTTGTTTGGTAGGAATGTCTTTGGATGGAGAAGTAAAATGAATTGGTACATGAGAATGAAGGAGGACGACGATGTGCGGCGTGGTTGAAGTTTCTCCCGTTACATTTTAGTTGTCTCTCTCTGCTCCCCATCTGAGTATTTGGCTGATGCTGACCAAAGTATTTATAGCAATTATTGCGAAATTCGGTTCCGACTTTTTCTTTAAGCACATGGTCAATCCTTTCTCTATTTGGGAAAAACCAGCATTTCACACGTCATTGTGAATTTTTGTAAAAGTGAAGAAGAGAGTTGATTTTAATTCTTAATTTCCTATCACACAAGGTCATTGTTTGAGTTCAAATAAAAGCCAGTATTTCAAATGCTAATTTCCATTGCCTTTCGCTCCCAAAGTCTGCATACTGATGACCAGGGCTATGCTGTCGACATAGGTATTCATTGTCTGGATAAAAATGATCTTGAAAAGAAAATCAACATCTTAACCCTTTGTTGCATATTGGCTACAATTGTAACCAGCATGCGACAAAAGGTTCAACTAAGAGTTCCAAGAAAAAGGACTAAAGATAAACCTTTTAAAAACAAGAATCTGGAATTGGAATGAAATCCGTGATAGCACCGAATCTGAATCCATGATAAAAATTCATAATGTAGAATTAATAAATATTAGCACTTCAAATACCTTGGTGTATAAATAAGCTATAATAAATTTAGTATTTAAATATAAACTTATTTATAAACGGAACTTTGTATGTGTATCTGTTACCTATAGACTCTGAAATGGCTGAACCGATTTTCTTGAAAATTTACACAGTTGTACTACAAGCGTCTGCGAGTGTTCTTAGCTAGGTTTTGTGTTGAGGTACCTCTGATAAATATCAAAAATCGATAATCGAACAGATCGGGTTATAGAAGGAGTGGTCCGATTTTAATCAAATTTGGTACTCATAGACAAAGACATAAGAAACGATATTCAAAAGTTTCAGGGTTGCAGTTCTTAGAATAGTGCAGAAAATCAATCATATATATATATAAAAATAAATAAAAGGCAAGATGTTTGTGTGTGTGTCTGTTTATCTGCCTGTATGTCTGTATTTTTTCAGCCCTTTTATTTTAGTTTTTGCTTCAGGTTTGGCTCTAAGTAGGTATAATTGTAGTTCTTAGTCTCAGCCATGATACCATTTACTCAGAGGACTTATTTAGCCTTCAAAATTTAGTTTACGACGAAAAGAACTTATTTGATATCGATAACAGGAAATCAAAATTTGACTTACATCCATTCATTTTTTTTTTCAGTCTACTGTTTTGCTTTAACTGGAAACAATTATTGTTTTTTAGTCTTTCGTGCCAATGTCCAAAGAGTTTGAGCTCCAGGACCATGAATTAGTTTTAAAACTTTCATTACACCCGAGCAACGCCGGTCTATACTGCTAGTAGGAGATAAAGAAATAGAAAATAGAACAGGTGGTGTTAGTGGTAACTTGAAGTCTTAGGCAAAGCTACCACCGCCTGTTCTATTTTCTATTTCTTTATCTCTTACTAGAAGTATAGCCCAGAAAGAAAAAACTAATCATTACTTATGTTCCTGCATTCTGCTGGTGTACACAGATTTAGCCTAGTCTGCCTAGGCCAAAGACCTAGAAAAAAGAAACAACCTTTTCATTTGGTTGCTGTTCACAAACTGTGTGATGACTAGCATTAGGGTCACTATATAGAGTGATATAGCAAAGCAGCATTCATGTGACCACATGGCTTGCTCTGGCAAAGGAAGATAAGCGCCTTTTGTATCCTACACTTCAAAGAAAATTCAATTTTGGAGTTAAATGATTCATAAAGAGTTGATATTCCACTTGACAAAAAGAGAATCTGTAATGTAATTGATCCAGACTTAGCAGCTCAGATACAGTCACTTTCTCACGGGCGCAATGTGGCTTCCCTGTGTCTCTTCTACAAATACTTTCACGGCTTCTGCTCCGATGAACTTAGCTCACTGGTGCCCCCTATATATGAATTTACTCAAGCCAAAGGATTAGCAACTAGGTCTCACCCTTTTACTGTGAAACCAATAAAATGTAAACGCAAATTCTACTCATCAGTTTATTTTCTTGCACTTCCTGCCTGTGGAATTCCCTTCCATTTACTTTCTTCCCCAACAGCTACAATCTCCAAGAATTCAAATGTAAAGTCAACAGTCATCTCCTATCTCACTAACCTGCATCCTCTCTCTCATGCTCCATTCTCAATCCACTCCACTCTAATCAGTATTCTCATCTTTCTCTTATGCACTTCCTGACACTCCATATAACCTGTCACTCTTTCTTATAACTTTCCTCCTATGTAACCCCCTGCACAACAGTGGCAGTAAAATGCCTTACTTGGGGTGATATGATTATAAAAAAAACAATTCTGTACTATTATAACGTGGATATAAAGTATGGGATCAGTTCTACATTATAATTAATACACAAAGTGATCCCTCACTTTATGGTCACAATTATCCTTCTCTTACCCACTTCCCAACACCCCCTGTAACCTGTCAGTATTTCTCATAACTTTCCTCCTATGTAACCCACTGCACAACAGTAACAGTAAAATGCCTTACTTGGGGTGATATGATTATAAAAAAAAAATTCTACGCTATTATAACATGGACATAAAGTAGGGGATCAGTTCTACATTAAAACCAATACATAAAGTGATCCCTCACTTTATGGTCACAGTTATCCTTCTCTTACCCACTTCCCAACACCCCCTGTAACATGTCAGTATTTCTCATAACTTTCCTCCTATGTAACCCACTGCACAACAGTGGCAGTAAAATGCCTTGCTTGGGATGATATGATTATAAATAAAAATTAAAAAAAACTAAAAAAAACCGAAAGACAAATTTTAACTATGAGAAACAATACTTTCATATTAACTGCAAGAGTTATTTTGTTATCCTCTGTTTCTTGCTCTAACCATTAGGCTAAACATGTTTATACCTTTTCTGTTCCAGGGAATGATTTGCATCTTTTATTTATTTTTGATGCGAACAACTTTTTACTCTTTATTAGAAACCATTATGGAAATTATCATATTTCTGATTGATTAGCTTTTCTTCTGTTCATTTTTTCCTCCCCCCCTCAATTTGTTGCATTATTTAGTTTAGTTACTGCAAATGGGTCAGAAAAAAGAAACAAGCCAGAAATATTTTATGTGTAAAATGAAATAAAAATTAAAGCCTTCCCTAAAGAAAGAAATCTAGATTGGAAAACAAATAAGAACACTTCGCTTAGCAACTCGTACATTTTCAAAAGAGAGAAATAAAAAACAGAAAAATTATGAATGAGAAAAAGAGAAGGAAAGAGAAAAAAAATACTTCCAAGTTATATTTTGTTATAGAAACATTGAAAAACAAAATAAACCTTGAAACTTACTTTCCAATGGCAGCGTTATAATTAGAAAGAAGGGCTTTGCTGAGATAGTATTTTAAAAACATTTTCAATGTTCCTCTTTATTCTGTCTGCAGAGATCAGTGATTGACTTGAAGATTGGATTATGAAATGGCGAAAAATAAATTCATGAATTTTAGAAAATGTTGTTATTCTTATGTACCTAAAAAAAAAAAAAAAGGAAGAAAGAAACCTGATGATGACATTTATCATTAGGACATTTTCTGTTGATGAAAAGGAATAAAAAAAGTTCTTTGGTAGTTCTTCAAATTCTGTTTATTTATCCAAGTGAAATTCTTGCTTTGGAATTATGAATCACCAAGAAGTGGAAATAAAAATATATATTTGTAATTAAATAATTTTTGTTGGATTTTTTAAAAAATTCTTAAATAGAGAAGACATTTTTTTCTTTAATTTGTTTTTCTTCTGTTTTTCTTCGTACTTTTATCGTCTTGTTTCATTTTCTTTATAGTCTCTGAATAACATTTACATTTCCTTTACCATTTCCTCATTTTCTTTCATTTAGATAATGTACTTTCTTTAATTTATTATTGCAATACATAATATATTTTTAATTCTTCATATCTTCTATTTTAATAATGCATTTTTCTTCCCTTCTTCACCTTTATTTTATATCTTTCAATATTATCTTTCTTCATGATCGATGCTGTCGTTCTTTTCACCCTTTCGATGCTGTCGTTTTTTTCACCCTTTGGATGTTGCCTGTTTTTTTCACCCTTTGGTTGTTGCCGTCGTTTTTTTCACCCTTTGGTTGTTGCCGTCGTTTTTTTCACCCTTTGGTTGTTGCCGTCGTTTTTTTTCACCCTTTGGATGTTGCCGTCGTTTTTTTTTCACCCTTTGGATGTTGCGCCCTGTTGCGTTTTTTTTCACCCTTTGGATGTTGCCGTCGTTTTTTTTCACCCTTTGGATGTTGCCGTCGTTTTTTTTCACCCTTTGGATGTTGCCGTCGTTTTTTTTCACCCTTTGGATGTTGCCGTCGTCCCGTCCGGCTTTTCGATTTTACTGTTCTTTCTGCCTTCACCTCCTTCAATAATATGTATCATTTTTTCACCTTCAATTTTATATTTGCTACTTCCCTAATATTTTAATTTCTACCTTCATTTCAATTTTGTCTTTCCTTACTCCATTTCAATATTATTCCCTTCTTCCTTTTTATGAGATATTTCCTCCTTTCAATATTTTCTTTTCCTTGTTCCCTTTTGATAATATCTTTTCTTGTTCTCTTTCAATATTTTATTTCCATTTACTTGTTCAATGTGATCTTTCCTTCCTCAAATGCAATTATCTATTTCATTGTTTTTTTCAATATTATCTTTCGTTCTCCCCTTTTGATATCTTTCATTCTTCACTTTCAATTTTATATTTTCCCCTTGCCCTTTAGTAAGATTTTTCACTTACCTTTCAATATGATCTTTGCGTCTGACATTCAATATTATCTTTTTAAATATTATGTTTCTTTCTTCCCTTTCAATAATTCTTTGCATTTTCTTATTTAATATCATCTTTGCTTCTGCCCTTTTGACGTACTTTTGTCCTTCCCTTTTGACGTACTTTTGTCCTTCCCTTTTGACGTTCTTTCGTGCTCAGCTTTCAACGTTCTTTCGTTGTTTCATTTCTAGATGTCTCTCCTTCCCTTCTTTCAATATTATCTTGTGTTTTTTCTTGCAATATTATTGTAGTATCATATCCACATGGGGAGACCAGTATATATAGAAGTAAGACACAGAAAAACTTGCTGTCACAAAGGACATGCAGTGCTATGATTACTGCTACTTACATTGATATGTAAAACATAACAATGACATCACTGGATGGCCCAGAACACATAGAAACATGGAATTAGTACTTTGTGGCATTTGCAAGAGTAAAGAAATTAAGACTCAAAAACCGATAGAGAAGAAAATGAGATAACTGATTTATTTCTTGCTACAGTGTGATGTGAAGCTGTAAAGAAAATTTTGTTATCTGAGCAAGTTAGGACTGACATTTGAATAAATTGTGAACGTTGTAGAAAAGAACATAAAACCAATGAAAAAAAAAAAACAAGTTTTTGGAGACTAAACAAGCACCACAGGAGTCCATGATGCAATACTTACATAGATTGAAAGAATGTGTAAAGTAATGTAAATTTTTAAAAAAATTTGGAATCACATGAAATGAATACAGAAGATGAATTAATTCTTCTTAGATTATTTGAAGGCTTGCAAAACCAAAACTAGAATATCTGCAGAGCAGCAGAATGAGGTTGAAAACTAGCGTTTAGTTTTTGTAACAATTACACTTGATTAGAGAATTTAATCAACAAAAAAAAAAAGGATTCCAGACATGCAGGATGACCACTATCAAATCCATAATTAAATGTAAATATTATGGAAAATTCATATGAGAAACTAGTATAAATGTCCAGCTTTGGGAAAAATATGCTCAAATTGTAAAAAATGAGATCATTTTCAGAATGTATGCAAATACCAAAAGTAAAAAAGAAAAGGAAAAGGTGTTAAAACTCCCAAAGAAGAAGCGGGAGTATTTACAATGAAAACACAAAAAAGAGGGAGAGCGATGTTTAAGTATTTGACATGCAAGTTGATACAGGCAATGAAATTCAGCCAATACATAAAAATTTCTGGATAAAAGTAAGACAACCAAAATTAAGAAGAAACAACCTTCTCCTAAAGCAATTCAATTGGAGACGATGAAACAGAGACGACAAAACATTTGAAGGCAATTTTGAAGCCAACAAGTGTTTTAAAATAATTACCGTTACCGTTACAGTTGCAGTATGCAAAAAAGATGACAAATTATTTGGGATTGATGCATTAAAAGTAGACACATTGAGACTAATTAATTCAATGGAATCAGAAGAAAATCCTATAGGATTGTTGAAAGGCTATAAAGCAAGCATTTGACTAAAGAATTATCATCCAAAGTATAGAGGCAAGAAAAGTTCCAGTTCACCTTTAGTAGAAGCCAAATTAAGCAAAATGGTACAATGCATACTAGAAAGAGTAACTCTAAGTTGTAGCAATTAGATGTCACTGATAGTAGCAATAAAGAAAGCTGATGGAGATTTAAGGATATGTGCTGGTTATAAGATAAGGATGAATCACCAGATATGTTCAGACTTGTTTCCATTGCCAAATATTGCATTTGCAAGCTATGTGTAAGCAAAAATGGAGTACTTTTCAAAAACTGATCTCAAGTTAGCATCCAGACAAATAGAAATTGACAAGTAATTCAAGGAAGTAACCATGATAAACACTCTTCCGGGCTTAAGATGGATACATCTATTGTTTAGGATAAAAATTTCTACTCAGATTTTTTAAAAAGCAATCTAAAAAATTGGGAAAAATAAAAACAAATTAGGTGTAGGGGCAAGAATTAAAGAAAAGTTAAGATATAAAACAGAGCAAAATTTAAGTGAGATTATAAAAGACAAGTTTTACCATAAACAAAGATAAATGTAATTTTGACTGTAAGAAGATATCATATTTAGGATATCAAAAGAAAGCATATCACCTGATGATAGACTAACAAAGAAAAGAACAGAAATAGCTTCTCCAAAAAATAAAAAAATTAGAATCCTTTTTGGGGCTGGTAAATTTTCATAGTAAATATATGTGCGTAGTGGTTCATTGGGTATTGGCTCGGAATGAGAAATCGGGGAGCCGAGTTCGAATTCCAGTTGAATTCATTGCATTCACTTATGCGCAAATACCCTTGGGAAAGGTATTAATCCGTATCTTCCTTCCAGTTATGAATTCCAGTTGAGTTCTATAGCCTTGGCTGGCAACCAGTCTACTGCAGAAAATAATGACAACCTACTGCGGGATAATCTTCTGCCCAGTCAGTCATGTCTCGAAAGAGACATGATCGCCCAAGCTTGTATCACGTATGGCACTCAACTGACTGACTGAAATATATATCAATATACAAGATACACTGACATAATAAAACCATTAGCAAAATTATGCAAACAAAACAATAAATTTGAGTAGACACAGGAGTAAACCTTCACTTTTGAAACACTAAAGAATGTTTTGAGGAGTAAACAAATAATAAAAGTTTTTGATCCCCAAAAAGAAATTACGTTAACCACAGATGCAAGGAGAAGGCAATTGCTACTGTTCTCTTAGAAGAACATTCAATCATATGCATATCAAGAAGGTTAACCTCAGCAGAAATTAACTTCTTGAATGGCAAAAAATAAGCACTGGCAATAGTATGGTGCACGGAGAGGGCATGAAACTTTCTGATAGGAAAAAAATTCTTATTAAAATCCGAGCACAAACCATTAAAATTCATATTTAACCCAAGAAAAGGATTGCCAAAAGTCACATTGACAAGGAATTTAAGATGGACAATAAAAAGCATAGCATTCAGTTTTGATATAGTGTGCATAAAAGGGAACCCTGTTCTACATGTAGATGTTTTATCAAGATTACAGTTCAAGAATAAAACAGAAGAAAGACAAGAAAATGCTGAAGATAAAATAATACACTGGATGGAAACAGATATTCTTCCTCTAAATAGACTCAAAATAGAAAACAAGCAAGACCCAGTATTAAGCTGAATATTAGAGAGAATAAAAAATAATTGTTTGATGGTAGAGCAACCCTTTAAGGAAACAAAGCAGAAACTTAGCACAGAAAATGGCATTATATGTAATGGAGTTGTAAGAGAAACTCCACAAATACTGAGAAGGGACTGACTAAAAGGAGGAGATGCTGACACACATTGTGGCATAAGAGCAACACAAAAAAATGACTAAAGTTGCAAGCATGGTGGCCAGGATATTCAAAAGATGTAGAGAAATACATTAAGAGATGCTCAAAATGTGGGAAAATGAAGCAAGCAAAAATTCACACATGGCCTAAGGAAGCAGAGATATGTACGTGATCCATATGAGTCATGGACATATCAGAGATGTGGGACATACTGCTCCCCTTCCTTTCAATATTATCCTTCCTTTCTATTCAATGTCGTCTTTCCTCCTTCGTCTATCAAATGTCTTCCTCCTTTCATTCAATGTCGTCTTTCCTCTTCTATTCAGTCGTCGCTCTTCCTCTTTCTATTCAATGTCGTCTTCCTCCTTTCTATTCAATGTCGTCTTTCCTTTCTATTCAATGTCGTCTTTCCTCCTTTCATTCAATGTCGTCTTTCCTCCTTTCTATTCACGTCGTCTTTCCTCCTTTCTATTCAATGTCGTCTTTCCTCCTTTCTATTCACGTCGTCTTCCTCCTCATTCAATGTCGTCTTTCCTCCTTTCTATCTCAATGTCAAGCTCTTCCTCCTTCTATTCAATGTCGCCTTTCCTCCTTCGATTTTCTCCAATGTCGCTTTCCTCCTCGGTCTACGTCGTCTCTTCCTCCTTTCTATTCAATGTCGTTCCTCCTCCTTTCATTTCACGTCGTCTTTCCTCCTTTCTTATCTAATTTTTTCCAGTTTCTCTCCTTGGTTCAACAAGTCGTCTTCTTCCTCCTTTCGTTCCAATGTCGTCTTTCCTCCTTTCTATTCAATGTCGTCTTTCCTCCTTCCTATTCAATGTCGTCTTTCCTCCTTTCTATTCAGTCGTCGTCTTTCCTCCTTTTCTTTGATTATTCCAATGCCTGCTCCTTCCTCCTCATTCAATGGCTGCTCTTCTCCTTTTCATTCAATTGCTGCTCCTTCCTCCTTCATTCAATGCTGTTCTTCTTCCTTTCTCTATTCAGCCTGTCTTCTTCCTCCTTCTGTCTAATGTCGTCTTTCCTCCTTTTCTATTCAATGTCGTCTCTTCCTCCTTCTTATCTAATGTCGTCTTTCCTCCTTTTCTATTCAATGTCGTCTTTCCTCCTTTCTATTCAATGTCGTTCCTTCCTCCTTTTCTATTCAATGTCGTCTTTCCTCCTTTCTATTCAATGTCGTCTTTCCTTCCTTCTATTCCACGCCGTCTTTCCTCCTTTCATTCAATGTCGTCTTTCCTCCTTTTCTATTCCTATCGTCGCTCTTCCTCCTTTCATTCACGTGTTGCCTTTTCCTCCTTTCTTTATTCAGCAAGGTCGTTCTCTTCCTCCTTTCTATTCAATGTCGTCTTTCCTCTTCGGTCTAGTCAAAAGTCGCCTTCTCCTCCTTTCTATTCAATGTCGTCTTTCCTCCTTTCTATTCAATGTCAGTTTCTTCCTCCTTTCTATTCAGCTCGTCATTCTTTCCTCTTTCTATTCAATGTCGTCTTTCCCTCCTTTCATTCAATGTCGTCTTTCCTCCTTTCTTATTCAATGTCGTCTTTCCTCCTCATTCAATGTCGTCTTTCCTCCTTTTCTATTCAATGTCGCTCTTCCTCCTTTCTATTCAATGTCGTCTTCTTCCTCCTTTCTATTCAATGTCGTCTTTCCTCCTTTCTATTCAATGTCGTCTTTCTCCTTTTCATTCAATGTCGTCTTTCCTCCTTTCTATTCAATGCTGCTCCTTCTCCCTTTTATTCAATGTCGTCTTTCCTCCTTTCTATTCAATGTCGTCTTCTTCTCCTTTCTATTCAATGTCGTCTTTCCCCCTTCTCTATTCAATGTCGTCTTTCTCATCCTTTCTTCTTCTTGATCTTTGTCTCGAACTTAGAATGTTATATTTTTTCTTTCCTTTCAATATTGTCTTTCCTTCTCTTTCAATTTTTATATTTGCTTCGTCACATTTAATATTTCTTTTTCCCCTTAGATATGAACTTTCACTTGCCTTTAAATATGATCTTTCCTTCTTAATTTTCAATATTATCTTTACATTTTGACTTTCAATATTATCTTTTATCAGCTTTCAATATTGTCATTTCTTTCTCCCCCCCCACCGTTTAATTTCGTTGTTCTTCCCACCCACCCCGCCTCTGGTTCACCGTCGCTGCTCTTTTTTTTCTCCCCCCCACCTCTGGTTCACCGTCGCCACTCTTTTTTTCTACCCCACTCCTGTTCAATGTCGCTGCTCTTTCTTTCTCCAAGCAGTTCAATACTTCCTTTTTTTTTTAAATTTTTTTCCCTTTCAATTTCATTTTTCTTTCTTCTTTTCACATTTTCCTTTGCTTTTCTCATTTAATTATATCTTTCCTTCTTGCATTTCAATATTATCTTTCCTTCTTCCCTTTCAATATTATATTTCCTATTTTTCTTTCAATTTTCCTTTTCTTTTTTACCTTTCAATTATTCCTTTTTCACTTGTAATTTTGTCTTTCTTTCTTCCATTTCAATATTATGTTCTCCTCCTTTTTTAATATTATGTCCTTTCACCCATTTCAATTTTATACTTTGCTTCTTCCTTGACTTTTTCTTTTCCATTTTTTCTTTTGATTTTTGTTCTCCTTTGTCCATTCTGATTTCAACCTTTTACCCATCTTCTATGGGATTTCTTTTCGAAACAATTTCTTTTTCAATATTCATGATTGCCTTCTTCGATATTTTTTTTCTCTATCATCTTTTATTTATCTGCCTTCCCATCTAGACACACTGAATATCTATTTCTAAACTGAATTAAGTTGAAAAACAAAAACATAGAAAGAATCCAGTTCTTAATATTCGCTTTCGGTTTTTTGTTTAATAAATCCTTTCACAAACTTTGAGTTGAACGCATTGAAAAATAGATCCTTATTACATTCACTTATTACATCTTTAATTTATTGATATTTACATCAGGAAAATACAGCTTTCCTTTCTCTGTCTTTTTCTCCTCTCCCTATTTCTTGTCTGATGTTATTTTTTTCTTCATATTTTTAATTCCAGCCTTTCCAAGAGTGAAACAGAACCTATTGGCAAATACTTTTTCTCAGCCTGATGAATGTTAATATTTTCCTGCACAATCTTGCAACTTTAGATTATTGCTTGCTGTCAATAATGTTTACTGCACTTTGATAACCTGTTTATTTTTCATGGGGCGATCAATCTCCAGATGATCAAAAAACACATTAAACTGAATCCTTTATTCATTTCTCACTGTTTGATGATCTTGTGACATGTATCTGTTCATATCGGAAGGGTGCATGTTCAAATCATGTTGGGATCACTAGTGACATATTGTGTTATATATTCATTGTGATGTTTATTAGAAACATAGGACATAAAATGAACTGATTCAAAAGTTATAAATAATATATTTTTATTTATTTTCTTCAACTTCTTTCCTGGTATAGACATCTATATATATGTTTTTACCAAAAGTGTTTTTCAGGCTTTGATGAAGTCATGTCCAAAATATAATGTTCAAATCAAACTAGTCATGCTATATATTGATCTTGATTTTTTTTTTTTTTGTCTTGTCTTTGAGCTTGAAATTTTTCTAATTGTCATCTTATATGTCTGGTAAAAGCATTAGCTACTGCTCGGGTACTTCAAGGTGCCTTAGTTTCTTAGTTACTACATTATACACATATAAAACTTTGTCTGAAAATGCAACAATTTCCCCCAAAAATTAGAAGTGAAGAGGTTAATGTGATAAGTGAGTCCTTTGATATTTGTACAGCAAAATGTTTATAACAAGGCAGATATGGATAGCAGTGTGAAGAAATGTTTGTTTCAATAGCTGGAAGTCAGACCATGATAGGGTTAGTAGTTATGCTGGAAATTAGGTCAGAAGTCATTCTGCTGTGTTTCTCTTGGCCCTGAACAGAGTGGAAATGTCAGCAGATGACCTCTTAACTGTTTCTTCACAGGTGACTACATTCTTTTCTTTTGCTTCTCCTGATGCCGTCCTGGCTTCCTCTTTTGGTGCCATCCTAGTCTTTTCTCTTGGTGATCTTCTGGTCTCCTATGTGTTTCTGGCTTCCAGGTGTCAGATTTTTATCATTTTTGAATACTCTTGAGAATTTGCCATGAACATTAAAAAGTTTTCTTGTGTCTTATTATATTTTTTCTGTGTTTCCTTTTTTTTTTTTTACATTTTTTATTTATAACACTTATTATGTGTGGAACCCCCATGATTTTTGGTATTTTTCAATCACAAATAAGTCAGTTTTGCTCCTGCAAACTTGCTGTGTTTTTGGACTGGGTTCCATCTTCTCCCACTTTTTATTTGAAGGTTGCCTGTTTGTAGGTTGAGAGAAGTATCACAAGTTCACAGCTTCTGCTCCATTGAACTTGACTCACTGGTTCCCCCTATATATGAATTTACTCGAGCCACAAGATTAGCAACTAGGTCCCACCCTTTGACTGTGAAACCAATAAATTGTAAATGCAAATTCTACTCCAGCAGCTTCTTTTCTTGCACTTCCCGCCTGTGGAATTCCCTTCCATTTACTTGCTTTACCAACAGCTATAATTTCCAAGAATTTCAATGTAAAGTCAATAGTCATCTACTATATCACTAACCTGCACCCTTTCTCTCTCTCTCTCTCTCTCTCATGCTCCTTTCACCATCCACTTCAATCTCATCAGTATTCTCATCCATCTCTTACCCATTTCATGACACCCCCTATAACCTGTCACTCTTTCTCATCACCCTCCTCCTATGTACCCCCACCACAAAACAGTAGCAGTAAAATGCCTTGCTTGGGGCAATATAATTATAAAAAAAAAAAGAGAGAGATAACTTTAGAGAAAGAAATCAGGACTCACTACAATCCCAAAGCTCACAAAAATTTACTATTAAAATTACAGATATGTAGTTTTTAGTTCAATTAGCAGGGCCAAGAACAAAACAGCTACAGGTTTAAAATATACTGATAGCGTAATTGTTAGTGACAAGTAGTGTAATTGCTCAGTTTGAAATTTTAGTATATATCACCTGAAGAAGGGCGGAGCATACAAAAGCCGAAAGGTCATGAATATGCCAATAAAGATTATGAAAATAGTCCAAACAGTGTAAATAGTTACAATACCTCATCTCATAAATATAGACCGTGAAAGATGAGTAGAATACTAAGAGACAAACAAAGAAGAGAATACCAGATTGTTATGTGATGTCTGTGCTTTAATATACCAGAAAATGCTGGAAAATGTCATCAAAGATGAAGAAAAGACTTGAAGCAACAAAAATGTGGTACTGCAGAAGGATGCTGAGGATACCAAGGATGAAACACGATCAATGATTTTGGAGAGGATGGACATGAAAAGGAAACAGATACTTAAGGTCAGGAAAAGACAGCTGAAGGTTTTGGGTTATGTAATGAGGAAGGAGGGCTTGGAGAATCTGATGCTCAAAAGACATGTAGTGGAAGAGAGACAAGGGAAAGCAATGCATGACATACTTGATGGACTTGAGCAGATGAATGATGAAGCAGGAATTGAGTAGAATAATAAGACAGGGTGTTAAGAGTGACTAGGGATAGGGAGATGTGAAGGGCCATGATCGCCTATGTCATGAAAGGACACAACACATAGAAGAAAACTCTTTTCTTTGTTTTTAATGAAATTTGTGAAAAATGCTTTAACCCAAATAATAACAATTGAAAATTAATAATTTTTATAATTTTTTTAATGCACATACACTTTCACATAAGCCATTAGAAATTTGAAAGATGGCATCAAAATGTTCCTGGACTTCAGAAGTTTTTGTACTGTTCAACAGAAAAATGAGGCTAATATTCATTGGTACCCAGCCAAACTGAGTCAGTCTACCTATAAGCTTAGTACCAGTCATGGAATTCTACCAGTTTGCACAAACCAATTTTTAAAATTACAAAAGCTTTGCAAACCGACCATTATATTATTAAAAAATAATCTTAATACAATTATAGCCGATATATAATTAATACCATTGCTGTAAGTTCTGCAGAGGTTGAAAAGGTTTTCTGTGATAAAAATAGTTCATTCTGATAAAAGAAATGTTCTTGAAGTTAAAAATATGGCAAATCTTTTAGTAATAAATTTGATAGGTCTTCCATTGGATTTTTGGGACTTGCAGCAAATAGGGTTCAAATGTGACTAAGAAATAACATAAATGATGACACTAGAGTCAAAACTTCTGAACAGAAATATGATTAGAACAGGATTTAAATCTGAAAATATCTTAAATGTTTTCTATTAAATTATAAAATATGTTTTGTTGATATTGTATAGAGGGATTTGTTTACATTCTCAGATTGAATTAAAATAAGCAGAATAGGTTTGCACACTACCTGTAGTGTGCAAAAGTATTAGGACAGGGGTGCTTTTCCTAAAAACCTCACTGAAATTCAAATACTGGGTGAAAGGCCAAATAAATTGCTAATAAATATTGATTATTTAAAACTAGGTGTAAAAGAAATGTATTAAAAAGAAGTTATATTTAATTTTTCCTATTTTCTATTAAACAAGTTATTTTGAAGCTACTCATTATTCTATTATCCTTGGATATGTCTGACTTATTTCTTATTTCACCCTCTCGAATTGATAAATCTAATGTTACTTCGCAAGACACACTTTGGGAACAAATACAAGCTGCTTGGCAGGAGATAGCATTAGATGAACTGAAGAAGCTTGTGATGTCAATACCTGACAGAATGAAGGCTGTGATCAAAGCAAAAGGCTATTATACTAAATATTAAATTTATTTTCTAACAAGTATTTTTCTTGTTAAAGCATTTGTTAAGGAAATCAAATACAATTACTTTAATTAAATTGTTTATTTTCTGTCAATATGCCTCATAAAAGATAAAATAGTTCTTGTCCTAATACTTTTGCACAGTACTGTGTGTGTGTGTGTGTGTGTATATATATATATATATGTATATATACTAGGTGCGATTGGTAAATTGTCGCACTTATTTTATTATTTCAAAGCAAAAGTCTATTTGTACTAAATACTGAATATATTTTGTACCAAGTATTTTATTCTTGTTAAAGCATTTGTGAAGTAAATAAAATAAAATTACTTTAAATTTTTTTTTTTTTTTTTTTTTTTTTTTTGTCAATATGCCTCATAAAAGATAAAATAGTTCTTGTCCTAATACTTTTGCACAGTACTGTATGAGCAACATACCTTCATCTTCATTTATATTCTCTTTCAAATTTTGTCCAGGACTCATTTGCCATCACATGTCAATAACTAAAAACCATTTGCCTATTATTATTATTATTATCATTATTATAAAACATTAAAAAACTGACTATATTCATCCAAATATAAATAATGAATGGTTACATTTAAAAATATGTACACGGTGGTATCCTAGAGTTGCTAGGCTGTACTATTAAGTAGTAAATCATGCATAGTAGATCTTAATAGGAACCCAGCCTAACTGAGTCAGTCTGCCAGAAGGCTTTGAGCTGTCTACTTACAGCCAGTTATTACACAAGGTTTATAAACAATATCATTGTGATCATTATAATGTTTGACAAATATGAGAAATATGTCTGCATCAAAATTTGAATGAAGCTCAACAAATCTGCTTCCAAGAGCCTTTGAGTTTCTATGCCTTCACGGAAAAGATAGCAGAGTGGTTTCCTGTTGTCTTCTCAATGGTATTGAAGTTTTTGTTTTTCTCTGCAACTTAAAAAAAACTGTCAATGGAGGTCTGGATACTTTCTGAAATGTCCATTGAATCTCCAGATGTTCATCTAATTCTTACCTGTAGACAACTTTATATTTCTTTTCAAATTTTGCACAAAACTAATTTGTCATCACAGGTCAATAAATAAATTAAAAAAAAAAAACTGTTGTCAAACACAAATGGCACACTTATGATTAATGACTGTTATTTTCATTCACTGAGTTCATAAGAAACATCTTTCCTAAATGTGATACAGGTGTAGATATATAATTACATTGTTTTTGTTGAAACATGATACAAGCATTGGATATGTTCAAAATGATTTTGATAAAACATAATTTTCAGCTTAGCATTAATGTTTCCCTTCCTGTTGTGCATCTTTGAATAAAATATTTCTAGCTGAAAATCTCTTGACCCACATCTGACCAGTATGGTCGCTAATTTAACCATCATCAAATATTTTACATATTCTGCAGGTGACTTTTGATGCTTTCGTCTCGTGTTCACCCATACAGTAAACAAACCTCCAGAAAGAAGAGGAAAAAAAAACCCAGAAAGAAAAATTTATGTTGAGTTTGTTGTTACTATTATAGGTATATACTTTTGATAGTGTTTTAACTGAAAGTAAAGCAAGAGAAGCAGAAACAATTAACCAAGTTAATAAACTTGCATAGATGGATGGCAGAACATGGACAAATACTGATGGTAAACATTACTTAGTACAAAGAAAACAAGAACTTGTGCTGATTCATGATAAGCCACACCCGAGAGAATTTTTTAAATGAAACAGTTTAATGAATGGCATACATGATTTAAATCCAGCTGTGAGTCAGCTCAAAATAATGAGCATTTTGAGAAACCATTTAAAACCATTTAATTCTGTCTCAATAAGAAGTTTGATGAGTCCAGTAAGGTGAAATGTGCATGTATTCTGAAAATGACCTACCATTTGTTGTGAGCTAGGGCAAAAAAAATAACTTGTTAATTCTAATGACATCAAAACAAAACTTCTCACTATTAATCATCTGAAAGAACCATTTCAACCTCTCATCAGCATGGCTGATGCTAACCACCACAAGAGTTACTCATTGTGCTTTCCACAGTGTAACGTTCTCAGCTGATATGAAGTGGAAAGTCTATATTGAACCCATTGCAAGGTTAACTGCTACATCAGTCAGTTCAATATGTTGTACTAGACAGATTCTGGAGAGAAAAAAAAAAAACTATCTTGCATATTTATAAGTCTACCATTTATTCATGATTTGAATATTACTGCTAAATATGGTCTAGTGCTGTATATTTAGAGATTCTTGATAAAATCCAAAAAATCAACAATATTATTGATCCTGACCTGGTATCTCGGCTTCGGTTACTTTCCCACCATCATAATTTAGCCTCCTTTTCTATAAATAATTTCATGGTAATTTTTCAGATGAACTCTTCACTATGATACCTAGGAATTATGAATTTAGGCACAGTACATGCAAATACCTTTGGGAAAGGTATTAATCTGTCTCTTCCTTCCAGTTATGGGTTAAACAGCAGGACAGATTGGGTTCTATAGCCTTGGTCGTCAACCAGTCTACCGCAGAAACCAATGGCAACCTACTGCGGGATAATCTGCCCAGTCAGTCATGTCTCTTTCAAGACATGATCGCCCAAGCGTGTATTATGTATGGCACCTAAACTGACTGACTAGATTAAGATGTGCGTTGTGTATAGGATGTGCGTTGTGTATTAGGATATGCAGTGTATATCAACTCGGAATGAAAAATCAGGGAGCCGAGTTCGAATTTCAGTTGGATTCCTTGCATTCATTTACACGCAAATACCCTTGGGAAAGGTATTAATCTGCCACTTTCCTCCAGTTATCTGTTAAATAACAGAACAGATTGGGTTCTATAGCCTTGGCTGGCAAGAAGTCTACTGCAGAAAGCAATGGCAACCTACTGGGGGATAATCTTCTGCCCAGTCAGTCATGTGTTGAAAGAGACATGATTGCCCAAGCATGTATCACGTATGGCACTTAACTGACTAGATTAGTGGCCATGTCTCATCCAATCACTCTTGAAATGGCTCGATGCATTCGTAAGTCCTATATTAACAGTTTCTCACACTTCCTGTTTGTGGAACTCTCTTCTGACTCCATGCTTTCCAGCCAACTTTGATCTTCAAAAATGTAAATCCAATGCCAATCATTATCTCCTGTTTTGATTACTTTTCTATTCTTCTCACTCCCTAATGTTTCTTTTTTTCCCTTATTCTTCTACACTCTATAACCCCTGGCATCTTACTATTTTGCATAGTATTTTGCATAAATGATATGATTTTTAAAAAAATCTTCTCTCCAGAATCTATTTATAAGTCTATTATTTGTCCATACTAAGAATGTTTATTCCACATATGACCCAGTGCTCCAGTTATATATTTACAGATTCTTGATAAAAACCTAAGAATCAGCAATATTACTGGTCCTGACCTGGCATCTTTGCTTCAGTTAAATTCTCACTGCCAAAAAGTTTCTTCCCTGTGCATTTTCTATACATACTTTCAAGGTAATTGTTTGGATAATCTTTTCCCTGTGGCACCTAAACTTATTAAATTTAAGTGCCGTACTGGATTAAGAACAAAGTCTTATCAATTTACAGTTGAATTGGCTTGTCGGAATCATGAGTACTATGCTAACAGTTTTCTTTTTCACACTTATTGCTTGTGGAATACTCTATCAGCTCTAAGCTTTCAAGCCAACTTTTATCTTTTTGAAATTCGATGTTTGATTTGTTTGTGTTTTGTTTAACAGCCTATCAACCTCTGTGAGTTATTTAATGCCAAAAAGGAGGGGTCTTAAGAGATTTTTTTTAAACGTTTGGTTATAAGGAGAAGGTTGATTTAGTCAGATTTTAATGAAAATTTTTTGTTCTTATTCTTTCTTATTTTAGAAAACTGAAAATGTCTTCTAGTTTTGTATTCAAAAATGTTTTGCTGAGAATATTTTTTCCTTCAAAAATGTGTGATGGTAATAATTTTTTCTTCAAAAA
Source organism: Ascarosepion bandense (assembly GCA_037127315.1). Taxonomy (NCBI): domain Eukaryota; kingdom Metazoa; phylum Mollusca; class Cephalopoda; order Sepiida; family Sepiidae; genus Ascarosepion; species Ascarosepion bandense. The sequence continues at coordinate 1,472,277 of JBBBDQ010001538.1, forward strand.
TGTATTGTTTGTAATATTTTTCTTTCAAAAATATTTTTCTTTTATAAAAGTCTATTTTTATGTATCAGTCAGTTAAGTGCCATACGTGAAACACGCTTGGGCGATCATGTCTTGAAAGAGACATGACTGACTGGGCAGAAGATTACCGTGCAGTAAGTTGCCATTGCTTTCTGCAGTAGATTGATTGCTGACCAAGGTTATAGAACCCAATCTGTCCTATTATTTAACCCATAACTGGAATGAAGAGATGGATTAATACTTTTCCCAAGGATATTTGTGCGTAAGTGAATGCAAGGAATCCAACTGAAATTCGAACTTGGCTCCCCGATTTGTCATTCCGAGTCAATATCCACTGCACCACAACACACATTTATTTCTATAAAAGTGTATTTTCATACTTTAATAGTTTTGACCTCTGTTTGGGGTGGGAGTTAACTATTTGCCCATAGCTAGGACCCTAACAGGTGTTACCACTCTGAGTCAGGGTGGACCTGAGAACAACAGCAATTAAGAAGTGGTGCCATGTTCCTCACAACCTCCCAATCAGAGGCCTTACAACCGGATGCAGTTTACCGTCATGCCCAGGATGTTTTAAATGCAATGTAAATTGCTATTTACAGTCTTCTTGATTATTCTTTTATTGCCCTCAAGTCTAAATAATATTTCTCTTTTTTCTTTCACACTCATGTGTGACATGTTCTTTTAAAGAAATCAAAACATTTGTAAAAAAAATAATGAACCTGACCATGCTAAACAATCCATCAACTTACTTGTATGATTTATTAACAAGTTTGCTAGGAGGCCCTCGTCTGGCATCTTGGAGTAGGAAAAGAAATTTCCTGGCTACTGTGATAGTTTCTTTCATGAATTAAAGTCAGTACAAGTGATAGAATACCAGCAAAAATATCTCTACATCCTTGAGGGTGAATTATTATTATTTTCTTTAAAACCCTTTTCATACAGACAAAATATTGCAAACCTCTAACTGCCCTATCGCTATTTCCGCAGAAAGTATTCAGAAGAACTACATTCCTTACTTCTGCCAGTCCTAACCTTTACGGCTAAGACTCACTCTGCTGTACACATGATAACAAACTTCCTTCATATTTCACTTGAGCAACTTCTTCCCACAAACCACCAATCTGTAGAACTGACTCCCAAGAATAGGTTTTCCTGCTCACAACAATTTTAATTTCTTCAAATCTAGCATCAACTATTATCTTCCCCACATCAAAGGAGGATCTGTAACATGGTTGATACTGACTTGGCAGACCGGCTGCAGCCGCTCTCACACCGGCATGATGTAGCTTCCCTGTGCCTCTTCTACAAGTACTTTCATGGCTTCTGCTCCGATGAGCTTAGATCACTGGTGCCGCCTAAGCATGAATTTACACGAGATACTAGATTAGCAACTAGGTCCCACCCTTTTACAGTTAAACAAATAAGATGTAACCGTAAATTCTACTCCAACAGCTTCTTTTCTCGTGCTTCTCACCTGTGGAACTCCCTTCCACAAGTCTGCTTTCCCGACAGTTACAATCTCCAGGTGTTTAAATGTAGGGTCAATAGACACCTCCTATCACACTAACTCCCAACTATTCTCACAACACTCTCATCTACCCAACCCTCATTCTCGGTATCCTCACCCGCCTATCACCCACCCTCTGTTATTTCCTATATTTAACCAGCCTTTCTCCACTCTACGTAGCCCCCTGCACAGTAGTGGCAGTGACATGCCTTGCTCGGGGTGAAACGCTTATAAAAAAAAAAATATCTGCATAAACTGCCCTTTTTACTCTATAAGCCTCTACCTCCAGTGGCCCTCAAGCCTTGTACAGGGTGAACATCATTTAAAAAACAAACACATCTGGACAAACCTAAAGATTTTATGTCTCCATTAGCTTGTTACAAGATTGACAGTTTTGAGGAGCAACTAACTATCCATTAATTGCTGTTCCCAGAATCTTTCAGAGTGGTCGCACCTATTAGGGTCCCAGCTAAGGGCAAATAGTGACCACCCTCAAAACAAAAATCAACAGTACATTTTAGAGCAAAATGACAATCAATGCAGCATAAAAATTACATCCAAAATAATCAGATATTGGCATTAAATAACTTAGTTTGATATGCAACTGAACAAAATCAACCAACCAACAATAAATATTAAAGTTACCATCAACACATATAGTAAAATGACTTCAAGTAAGATTTAAAAATAAACAAGTCATATTCTCAGTGAAATAGCACATTTACATCGGAAGTCACCAAGAGTATAAACAGCTACAATTGTTACTCGTGAGGCAGTTGATTGCCAACCACTTCCTGCAAGTTAGTAACACAGCATAACAATGGCATTGTTGATATCGAAAGAACTGAATGAGCAGTTTTCACTAATTACAAATATGCACGAGTATAGCTTAGGAGTCTAGCAGCTAAAGCAAGAGCAAAAAAGCTGAAAGATTTTAAATCAGAGGAGAAGGCCAGATAACTGATCTCTGCTTTGTAACTGCAGATTGTGAGACTGTTATAAAAGTATCTGCAATTGCACACCAAAGACAGCTGGAGGAAATGACATTCGATAACATATGTCAGCTAACAGTAAAAAAAAAAAACATACGTAAGAAAAAGCTTGCGAATTAAAAAAGAGCTAAGTTCATGGAATTTTCTCTAAAAGTGAATGAACCATACATTGAATATGTTCTTCATTTGAAGCAAGTTGCCAAATATTGTGAGTTTGAGAACTGGGATAAGAAAACAAGTCAATCAAAGAAGATTAATTAGCAAATGGCCTTCAAATTGAGGAATAATGAAAAATGACTCTAATGTCACTAAAACTGTGTTGGATTTGATTCAACAAAAGTTATGGATTTGGTAGAGGAAAATGGATACAGACATGATACAGAAAAAAAGACAGAATAATGTCCCCTTGGAGTGGTTATTAGACATAAAAAAGAAAAGCGAAAATGTCCTAAAATTAGTAATTTTAGGTGTATGTGTAAATCTTAAAGAAAAAATGTAGATTGTTCAACAAAATGAAAAGTTTGAGTGTGGATGCCTTTTCATTGAAAAAAAAAAAAAAGAAATGAAAAATGGTTATTAAAAATCCTAATCAATAATGTTTTACTGGATAAGAAACTAGATTCAGGAAGTATCAAGATGTGACTTTGATACCTAGAAATTCTTTGAAAAAATTAGGAAAACCGAGTTTAATTAAAAGCCTTTTCCAATTGAATCAGTTTGACGGATCTGTGGTAAAAAGGTTGGGTTTTTTTAAAGCCTATGTGAAACAAAAAATAAGTTTGACATATTATCAATGAGTGTGGTAAATTGTGAAAAGTATACAGGTCTAAAAGAAGATGTGTTCAATATAAATTAGATAAAATTAGTGAAGTAAATCAAGGTAGAAGGAAGCAAATTGTTAAAAAACTTATGAAGCTAAGTTAAGACAAATGAAAAATGTTTTTTTCCTGCAGGGATAAGAAATTAAGAACTAAAAGCATTGTGGAAAGAAAAATTCAAGTCGGTGCAAAAAGCAAATTCTGAATCCTGATTGGATTAAAATTAGGGGTTAGGGTTTCATTCTGTCTCTTTTTCCAGCGTCCTTTTCTTCATTTTCACATCATGCAATGAAAGAAGACAACACAACAACCAAATATACATGTTAACCACCACTCCTTTATTTTGCCTTCTCTTTCTCTCAACCTGTCATAACCTACTAAAAAGAGGAAGGAACAAAGACCTTACATTTTGCTACTGCACAACCATGAACTCTAAACTTCTGCGGACGTTTAAAATACCTACATTACTACTACAAACATTTTCTACAACTTGTGTTATTCTTTCCTTCTAATAAACTTTAATTTTAACATGAAAAATGTATATTTTATTCTTACATCATTCCACATAATTCCAACCTGCCAACAAACAACCTTCTGATAATTCTAATTTTGCAAAATACTTGTAAGCTGTAGAGAGTTTGGTTATGTCTGACACAAGGCCAAATCAAAGAAACATTAACCATCTCCCATATAGCTACATCCCCTTATATGTTCAAGCATGAAAGTTGCCAGTCCATCTACTGCCAATAATTGTGGAAAACCTGGAGGAATCAAATGAGCCTCTCGTTAGTAATTGGAAGAAAGAAAGAAGGGGGTCCATTTATTTGCGGTGACTACAAAATAAGCATAGGCTCATATCATATCTCCAATGTAGAATGGGATTTGAACTCTTGCATGTATGAAAGTATTCTCTAAGATTGATCTAAAGTCGGCATACTAATCAAATATATATTAATGAAGGCTGTAAAACAAAAAAAAGTCACAACACTAAACACGCCAATATACTTGTTATGATGAAAAGAAATACCGTATGGAATAAATGCCACAAATGTGATTTTTTAAAAGAGAGCCAAATTCAAATTCCATTTGAATTTGTTGTATTTACTTATGGACAAATATTCTTGGAAAAAGGTATAACTCCATTTCTTCTTCCTCCAGTTATGGGTTCAACAGCAGAACAGATTGGGTTTTACAGCCTTGGTTGGCAACCAGTTAAAATCTGTCCAGTCAGTCATGTCTTGAAAAAGACATGATTGCCCAAGCGTGTATTATGTTATGTCTATTAACTGACTGACTGACTGCTTTTTCAAAGGGCTATAGATCAAGTTATTAGCTATGATATATAAAAACAGAAATAGGGTTATTCCATTCAGAGATATTGGTGTAGAACAAAAAGTGTGAGAGGCCATGAACGTTTTGTTTAAAGTGTATATTTATTGTGGTAAATGTCTGTGATGATGTTATTGTTTTCATTTTTATGAGTATGTCTAGGAATGGTAATTCTTTATAACTATATTCTAGCATGAACTTGATTTTGGTTTGCAAGTGGAGGTAAATTCAAAGTAATATGTATCTACAAAAATGCAGATTATGACACACTCATAATGCAGGAAGAAATATTCAGAAAGATACAAGCTTTTGCTCAACAAAACATGAAAAACCTAAAACACACACACCAGGAAAAAAACAAGTAAAAATGCACTTGCAGACACACACACACACACACACACACATATACCAAATTCAAATAATATCCCTGAAGCAATAAAAAGAACCAGATAACCCATCAAAAAAATTTAAAGCATAAAGATGAAATAAAAAAAATGCTCTTACATACACACACACACACCAAATTCAAATAGCATTGCCAAAGCAATAAAAAGAACCAGATGACCAATAGAAAACAATTTCAAATTTTGCAAGTCACTGAAAAATTCCTGGATAAGAAAGGTACCACCAAAAAAACTGAACGTGCTAATGTGAAAAACCCCAACCCCACAATCTCTTCAACCTGATGGTCAGCACTTGATTTATTTATCTATTTATACATGATACCTTGGCCATCAGAAACATAAACAGATCTCGATAAGTAAAGTCACAAGTTTATTCGCCTGAAGAGTCAACTTTAAACTCAAAATGTGTAGCATCAAAAATACCATTGACACTTAATGTATCATAACGTATAACAACAACATCAATAAATATACACTTTAAACAAAATGTTCATGGCCTCTCACACTTTTTATTATGTTATATATATATATATATATATATATATATATATATATATATATTATAAAATACAATATTCTTCAAGGATGACATTTGTAATAGTGCTACACTTTTGAAAAAAATTTAAAAATGCTGTCTTAACAATTAACAAAAAATTGTGTTCATAACACAAAAAGAAAATAATTTTGGTGATATTCCATATCTAATTAAAGCATGTCACCAGACCAATGATTAATTAACAAAATATTAAAAATTGAAATACCTAAGAAGAAAAAAGAATTGGCATCTTTCTTAGGATTTGTATATTTTTACAGACAATATGTTTAGCGATACTCTGAATTGACAGAACCTTTTACTGCTTCAGGAAATAAGAATGTGAAATTTATTTGGACAAAAGAACAATAAATGTCATTTTTCCAAACAATATATAGAGCAATACACCGATTTGACAGAACCTTTGCTTTTTTTCTTAAAGCAACAATGTGGAATTTATTTGCACAAAAGAACAAGAAGTGTCATTTAAAAATGTAAAAGCTGTTCTGGCAAAAAAAAAAAAAAAAACTAATTTAAAAAAAATATCAAACCTTAGAAAATAGTTGTAAAAAACACTTAGTTTCAGGAATATTAGTTCAAGATGGTTATTCTATTACATATCCTTTTTTGAGAAAATTGTCAAAAGCCAAATCAAACAATTTAACTATTGAGAAAGAAGCATTGGTCATAATATTGACAAGAAATAGTTTTTGATTGGAAAGAAATTTCAACTAAGGTCCAATTATAGATCTTCAAAATTCATATATAATCCTACAAAGGAACTTCCTAGGGTAATGTCGAATTTTAGGATGACCCTTAATGCTAATGGTGCTTGACTTTGAGATTGAGTACATGAAAGGTGATGCATTGTCAAGATTGCGGTTCATTACTTTCAGAAAGCGAGTGAGTAAGAGGGAAAATTCAAAGATACTTTTTGATAATGGGTCAAAACTGATATTTTGTCAATAGATAAATTAGCTGAGGGTATGAAGCAAGATCCATATTGAACAGTATTTTGTTCAGGATTAAAAAATAAGTGGAATAATTGCTCACAGACAGAAAGTCATCTTAAAAATGTTAAACACAAATTAACTGTTGAAAATGGTACAATTTATAATAGAGGCATAGTCATTCCACCAGCAATGCAAAGGAACAAAGTTATAAAAAGTATTCATGACGGCATTTTCTTTTTTTTTCTTTTTTTTTTCTTTTTTTTTTCTTTTTTTCTTTCTTTTTTTTTTTTTTTTCTTTTTTTTCTTTTTTTTTCTTTTTTTTTCTTTTTTTTTCTTTTTTTTTCTTTTTTTTCTTTTTTTTTCTTTTTTTTTCTTTTTTTTTTTCTTTTTTTTTTTCTTTTTTTTTTCTTTTTTTTTCTTTTTTTTTTCTTTTTTTTTTCTTTTTTTTTTTTTTTTAATCATTTCACCCCGAGCAAGGCGGAAATGCCACTGATGTGCAGGGGGCTACATAAATGTAAAAAGATTAATTAGAAAAGAGTGAGTAGTACAAACTAGTTAGAAAGGAACAATAGAAAGCTGAGAAAGCAGGTGCGATGACAGATACATAGGTGGAGAGAGCTAGAGTCCAGTGGTTAGTAGATGAGTATTGACTTTGCATTTAAATCTCTGGAGGTTGTAGCCGTCAGGAAAGCAAGAATACGGGAGCGAGTTCCCCAGATGGTGAAATAACGTCTATGTAAAGGAGGTTAAGGCTACAGACATGGTGACCAAAATATTCTACAGATGTAGAATAATACATAAAAAGTGAATTGAAAAAGAAAATTCAGACAAAAAAAATACGTGCCCAGCCTAAAGAGTCCCAACCTTGGAACAGAGTAAACATAGATCATGTTCATTTTAATAGTGTGATTATTACTAATACAAGTAGAGTTGTATTCAGGCTGGCTAGAAGTAATACAAGTCTCAAACAAAAGAAGTTTGACCATGAAACAAGTGTTAAGGATCATATTTTCAGAGAAATGGAATTCTAAAAATGCTAGCATCTGACAATGCCCCAGAGTTCTGTGATCAGGAACTATGCCAGTAGTTGAAAAAAATTAGACGCAAATCATTTAAACTCCACCATGTCATCTGCAATTAAACAGATGAGAAGAAAGATGGTGCAAACTGCTAAAAAAACAGACTGAAAATATATATACAATGAAAAGAAAAAATAGAAACATTTTCTTCCTAGGTTGTTGCTAAGCTATAAGAATATACCACCTGCTGGAAGATCAAAAAAGCTCCCCCCTGCCCTTGTGGAGAGACAAATTGAACTCCTATTGATGTGGAGAGACAAATTGAACTCCTATTGATGTGGAGAGACAAATTGAACTCCTATTGACCATGTCTTTTGCCAATAACAGAAAATTGTGGCAAGAAAAGAATAGTGAATGGCAAGATTCATAATTCAAAGTGGACAGAACACTGTCGATAGAAAAATAATGGAAATGGGATATTATTGTATGCAGACCAAGTTAGATTGCAACTTTTTTTTTTTTATCGTATCTCCTCAAGCAAGGCGGTAACGCCACTGATGTGCAGGGGGCTACATAAGAGTAAAAAATTATAGGAAGAGAGTAAAGAGAAAAATGAACCAGTTAAGGAAGGGAATACAGGTGTGATAACAGTTGCAAAGGTGGAAAGAAAGGAAAAGATATACAGGGTGGTGTAGAAAGAACTAAAGTCAAGTGGTTAAGAGATGGGTATTGACACTGCATTTAAATTCTTGGAGGTTGTAGCTGTCAGGAAAGCAAGAATATGGAAGCAAGTTTTCCAAGCAGGAAGTGCAAGAAAAAAATTTGCCGGAGTAGAATTGTCGTCTGCATTTGGTTGATCTAACTGTGAATGGGTGGGGTCCAGTTGCCAGTTTGGTTGCACAAGTAAACACCTGTTGCAGGAGCACCAGCAACTTAAGTTCGTTGGAGCAGAAGCCATGAAAATATTTATAAAAAAGACAGAGGGAAGCCACATTCCGTCAATGGGAAAGTGGCTGGAGTCGAGCTGACAAGTTGGTACCTATCACATTACTGATTTTTATTTGGAGCCTGTCAAGAACACTGAGATGAATAGCAGGTGCACCTGACCATATATGAGAGCAGTATTCCATACATCGACAGATGGTTGATTTGTATATATGCAGGATGGATTTGGGCGGAAAAAACATCCTGGCCCAACACAATGACCCAAACTTCCTAACAGTTGATTTAGCTGTTGACTCAATGTAATGGTTCTACTTGAGATCTGATGAAGGAGTAAGGCCAAGGAGGCGCAGTGTATTGCTCTCAGGGAGACTCGCTTGGTCCATGCTTGTGGGAGGCAGGAGAGGTTGTCTGTGATGATTGTACTGTGATTGTACTGTGAGTTTTAAAGCAAGGAAAGTGAAGGCATTAAAGGCCAACATGACAGTGAAATCGAGAGCAGTATAGACTCTTAAGATGAACAATTGCTGGAGGAACACGCATAGTGGGGTGGGGGGGAGATTACAATCTCCCAGAGAGAATGCGGAAGAAAGGAACAAAAGCTCCCAGAAGAAATACTCATGAAAATAAAACCTCTTCACTAGAGGGAGATGAGATGACTTATTTACAAAATCACTAAGAGTATAAATATTTACAGCTATTACCTATGAGGCAGTTGAGCACTTACCACTTCTTGTGAGTTAATATCACAACGTGACACTCAGAATTAGTGGAACCGATTTGACATAATAAAACCAAATTGGTAGACTTAACTGACACTTATTATCTGCAAATATATTTTTCTCTTGTGAACTGAATAAATTCTATGATTTAAAATCCCCCAGGAAGTGATCAACAACAACAAGCCAAAATATTGCAATTTATAACAAGCCAAATGAGCATGAAAGCCCAAAGAAATCAGTGTGCACTTAGAATTATGGCTCATTTTAAAAATTGAAAAAAAATGTTATTAATTTATTTGTTTGAACATTATTTTTGATATGCCTATTTAAGTAGATACTCTGTTTTTTATAATTAAACAGTGTATTTATATATACAGCATGTCCATAAAGTTTGTGCGCACTTTAAAAAATTAATACCTTTATTTGTATTTGCGATAGAAATTATTTGTGAAAAGTATTAGAAAGAAGTAAATCTATATTTTTTTTAAAGTCTTATTGAAATTTTATTTACGTTTACACATGTCCTCCATCATTAGCAATACAAAGGGTAATACAATTTTGCAGTACACGGAAAACATTTGCCAACTGATTTACAGTAATGTCTGAAATCGCAGTAGTTTCAAATCTTCTAATGAACTAGGTTTGTTTTCACATGTCCCCATCAAAAAATTCTAATGGAGTCGAATCTGGAGGCCAATAAAATTTTTTTTTTTTTTATTCACATCACCCCAAGCAAGGCAGTAACGCCACTGATGCACAGGGGGCTATGTAAGAGTAAAAAGATTGGAAAAAAGAAAGCCGGAAACCGCATCCTAAACAGGGAACAAGGGTTGAGCCTCTTCACCTGTTCATTAGATGTGGGTGGAGTGTGAACCGGGCGATAGTTTAGTCTATCTACTCCAATTGGCCCACCTCTTCTGATCCATCTATTTACTTATCTAAAAATGGTTGCAAATTTTGTGGTAAAGAATTATTCAATAACTGTACTTAAAATTAGATATATTAAACTTGATGACATTTTTTTAAGATTATATCTATCAACAAATTTTTTAAAGTGCACACAGACTTTATGGACAGCCGGTGTATATCTGCCAGCCTGAACATTTGAGAAATCTTGTTAGGAAAATATGCATCCTCTGGCAGGATTCGAACCTACAACTCTTATAGACCTAAAAAATGCTATCAATTGATCTGACATGATTTAACCACTCAAGTACAAAGAAACATGCAGTTAGACAAAGTCAAATTAAGCTATATAAATACATAAATCTCTAATTTTCCATCACATTCATAACTGTTCTGTTGTCGTATCCTAATGTAAACAGAGAAATCTTACAAAATGTTAGGTAAAATTACAAAATGGAATTCAGGCATATTTTTTACTTATTTGTTCGAACATTATTTTTAATGTGCAAAAAAATATTTTTTATTTCAAGCATATAAATTAAAAATATGTTGGTTAATTTCATGTCATAACTTTCAATAACAAAAAAACGTTATCTTAATACTTTCTGATGACATCCCCACTGAAGAGATTGAAAGATATTATAAAGAAAGTATTACTGAAAGCAACAAAAGAGGATGTGGAGATCCATGATTGTCTGTTTTAAAGAGACACAGCACATATGAATATGGGAAGAGAATCTATTTGACAAGTTCAAGTGAATAGATGTAGGAACAAGTTAAAAAGGAGTAAGTATTACAGAAAGCAACAAAAAATAGGAGGTTGTGGAGAACCATGATCTACTATGATACATAGAACCTGCTTGAAAAGTTCAAGCAAATAGAAATAGGAAAAAGTAATACAAAGACAAAAAAGTCATGAAGAAATAGATATTATGGAGAGCAACAAAAGATAGGATGTTGTGGAGAACCATGATTGGCTATGACACATCAAAAGACAGAATCTATTTGACAAGCTTCATCAAACTGATTGTGGAACAAGTACAACAGAAACAAAAACTAGTCATAAAAGCAGAAATATTATTGAAAGCAACAAACGGTAAGACGTTGCGGAGAACCATGACACACACAGTGTGAGGGCATTTCTAATTGGTGTAATTTTTTTCTCCTAATATTCAATCATCTAAAAATCAAAATAATCAATCAAGCGATCACTCGTGTAGGAAATGAAATCATTTGACTAATGAACAAAATGAATCTAATTTAACATTGTATTTTAACCAATTTATATCTTTGTTTTTCGATAAAAGATATTCAGTTCTTGAACCGCATTCAGTGTACTAGTGTTATGGATGAAAAGCTGATCTCCAAAGCCTTCAACTGTTTTGTCTTGGAGCCATGATTGGTTTCAATAAGTAGTTACTTTCAAAAGAATGAGTAAGTTGTGTCATGGTTATCAGAGTAGAGAGTGGTATTGTTGAGCTGAGTTCATATTCCTGTTTAGTTTGTCCCATTCAATTTCGCATTTATTCAGGATTTTCCCTAACAACCTATCCCTTGTTCCCTAGCTATGAGTTGACTAGCAAAACAGATTTTGATTACAACCAATCTCAAAGAAGGACCATTTCTTTAATTATTTTTTCTTTTTTTAATTATTTTGCTCCAAGCAAAGTTAGATGACAGTCACAATCTCCAGGAATTTAAATGTAAAGTCAATAGTCATCTCCTGTCTCATTAATGCTTTTCTACATTCACCTCACTCTCATCAGTACTCTCTTCCTGACACCCCCTGCAACCTCTCACTCCTCATAACATTCCTCCTTGTCCACCCCATTTCCATTAGTAATCTCTTCCTTCTCCTACTCTTTTCCTGACACCCCCTGCAATCTTTCACTCTTCACAACATTTCTTCTATGTAACCCCCTGCACAACAGTGGTAGTAAAATGCCTTGCTTGGGGTGACACGATTAAAAAAAAAAAAATTGCCACTAGTGTTCTACCTTGGCCAAGATGGGTTGTCTCCAGGCCCCATCCCATTATTTAACCCATAACTGGAGGGAAGTGACAGATTGATACCTTTCCCAAGGGTACCAGTGCTGAAGTGAATAGAGGGTACTCAACTGGAATTCGAACTCGGCTCACCGATTTCTCCTTCCAAGCTGACATCCGCTGTACCACAACGCACCTCCGTCACTGAATGCTTATAGTTCTTGGTATTCCCAAACAGTCACCCATCTAAGTACTGACCAGGCTCACGTTGCTTAACTTCGGTGATCGAATGAGAACAGGTGTATTCAATGTGATATGCCGTAAGTTTGTGTGCCTGATACAGATGCTGGCATAATTAAATTATTCCAATCAATTCATCTTTTCATGTTTCTCATTTGGTACAACATGGTTAAAATTTGTCAAAAAAATTTTCCCTTTGACATATTTATTTTACGCCACCAGCATGGAGATTCCAGACAGCACTTGTATTCGGTACAAAAGAATGACTAAAATGTCTTAAGTTTTTTTTTATTGCCGATTTTATATTTGGTATAAAATCTATTTACAATTTGAAATTTGAAAATATATATGATAAACATTTTTTTAATAAGCAATATTCAGTATTTTATTCTTAAACAATTTATGATGATGGATTTTTGGCCACTGATATCCGAGGATGCCCATCTACCCTGCCATTACACAAAACCCCTCGATCAGGATGACTTGCTAACACAATCATTCACAATTTCTGTCAAGTTCCATCTACTCAGCAAGATTCTTGACAAAATTCAAAGCAGTTTCTGCAATGTAATCAGACCTGACTTGACATCATGACTTCACTTTCTCACCACTGTGATGTGGCCTCTCTCTGTCTTTTCTACAAACATTTTCATGGCAAATGCTTTGACGAGCTTTTTTTCCTAGTGCATTTAAGTGTGCTGCGAGATTGGCATCTAGGTCTCACCCTTTTCCCATTTAAATAGTTAAATGTGACTGCCACTTCTATTCTAACAGATTCTTTTCTCACACTTCCTACCTGTGAAACTCCTTTGTGCTTACTTGTTTCACTGATGGCTGTGAGTTCTAGAGAATTCAGAAAATGACAACTATAATTTTAAATGTTTGGCTCATAGGTGACAAGGTCAAAACATGAAAATCCTCAAAGCTGATGGTGTTTTCAGGATTAATCATGGGACATTGTAGATGTGTGTGCAAGAAAACCGGGGAATCCATAGAAGTGGGTGAGTGTTGGAAATCAAGAGGTCACCAATGCAAGAAAAAAGAATTTGGTAGAAACTCTGATTTATTCAGGTGTATAATAGTTCGCTCGATCACCGAAGTTAAGCAATGTTGAGCCTGGTCAGTACTTAGATGGGTGACCACTTGGGAATACCAGGTGCTGTAAGCGTTTAGTGACGGATGTGCGTTAGTGGTGCAGTGGATATCGGCTCGGAAAGAGAAATCGGTGAGCCGAGTTCGAATTCCAGTTGAATACACTACATTCACTTAAGCACTGGTACCCTTGGGAAAGGTATTAATCCGTCCCTTCCCTCCAGTTATGGGTTAAATAACAGGGTAGGACTTGGGGACCCTGCCCTTAAAAACAAATCCCAATGAATCTTGATACTCGAAAAGAAAAAAGTATTACTAGACACAAAACTTATCTAAAAAAAAACAAATTGTTGAAAGAAAAAGGTATTACGAGCAATAAATAAATAAAAATTTAGTTGGCAATAAATGAGTCGCCGAGGTTGATATGCCATAAAAACAAAACAACCAACCAGGAAAAGTCACCAGCAAAAACAGTTAAGCCATCAAAATTGAGATAATGGGTGTGCTAGGAAAGAGATTATTTCCAGTTTGAATTCCCCCATTATAGGCATTATTATATGTGTGATAGAGTAACACCTTAGTGCATGGATAGAACAGAATAGCTAAAAAAAAAAAAAAAAAGAACAAACTTGCATATGGTCCTAGAAAAACTATAATGAGGTGCATCCACACGCCTAAAAATGTCCAATCTTCTGATGAGAGGCTTTTACCAAAATGTAGCAATCCTTAACATCAGTTACTTCGTCAGATAGAAGTAGTGAGAAATTATTTGATATTAGGGGTCTCATATAGGTTAGCTATCATTAATTTCATAGTATGGCCAGTAGTAAATATTGCTGTCACTAAAGTAAAGAACTTGTTATTGGTTATAAGAAGACCAATGACTTCTTCATTGCAAAAAGTTATAATAGTGCTGTAATCTTCTATTGCATAACATTCTATTTATATAAATGACTAGCAGTATAGCCTGGCATTGCTTGGGTGTAATGAAAGCTTTAAAACTAATCCATGGTCCTGGAGCTCAGACTCTTTGGACGTTGGCACGAAAGACTAAAAAGCAATAGTTGTTTCCAGTTAAAGCGAAACCGTAGACTGAAAGAAAAATGAATGGCTGTAAGTCAAATTTTGATTTCCTGGTATCGATATCAAATGTTTTTTTCATCATAAACTGAATTTTGAAGGCTAAATAAGTCCTCTGAGTAAATGGCTGAGACTAAAAACTACAATTACACCTACTTAAAGCCAAACCCGAAACAAAAACTAAAATAAAAGGGCTGAAAAAAATAAACATACAGGCAGATAAACTGACACACACACACACACACACTAATATCTTGCCTTTTTATATATATATTATTGATTTTCTGCACTATGGTAAGAACTGCAACCTTGAAACTTCTGAATATCATTTCTTATGTCTTTGTCTATGAGAGTATCAAATTTGAGTAAAATTGGACCACTCCCATAATCTGATTTTTTTTTTCGATTTTCATCAGGAGTATCTTGACACAAAACCTAGCTAAGAACACTCACAGACGCTTATAATACAACTGTGTAAATTTTCAAGAAAATTGGTTCAGCCGTTTTGGAGTCTATAGGTAATGGGCACACACATACACACACAGACAAAGTTCTATTTATAAATAAGTTTAGATTTAGATACTCAGAAGGGAATTTAGTCCTGAGTATGACAATTAACTGCATCTGGCAGCAAGGCCTTTGATGAGGAGGTTGTGAGGAGCTTGGAACCGCCTCTTAATTACTGTTCTTCTTTGGTCAAAATAAAATATTACGAAAGTATAAAAATAGACTTTTATAGTAAAAATTCCAGGAATACATTTTTGAAGAAAAAAATGACCAGCAATAAATTAAAAAAAAAAAAAAGTTACCAGCAATACATTTTTGGGAAAAAAAAAACATTCCAGCCATACATCCAACTCTCAACAAAGAAACACTTTATAAAAACGACATCAAAGAAAGCTGATCTACAAACTTATTTCTTACAAAGAACAGATATTCTGTTCATACAAACCTATTGTAAAAATCCTGTTGCCATTAAATAACCCATTGAAGTTGACATACCATAAAACAAACCAATTCAAACTAGAATGGGATTAAGTATATCAGCAAGAAAGGAGATTCTGTTGTAAAATGAATATTTGTTGTACCAAATAAATGTTTGTTTCATTATGAGGTTAGAAAGTAATTGAGGTGTACTTTTTATAAAAAAAAGTCGGTTTCATTAAATACAATGACAAATATTTAGTAATATTTTTTTATTCACTTTATCTAGTTTTCTTAATGAGCCATACATAAAAGAAGGGTTGCTATTTAAAGACACAATATGTGTGTGTATGGGTATGTAATACTTTGCCAACAAAATAAAATATGTAATATTGTGTGTGTGTGTGTGTGTGCATACATATATAAAGTTAGACATAAAACTATATCTGTTACACACACACATATATATATATGCCATTAGCTTTTTTTGTTGTTGTTCATGAAAAATCAAAGAATTGCTTCATTTAATAAATTTTCTGCTTTTCACACTGTAAAGAATTTGATGTCTGTTTTCTTTCATTGCAACAGCATTCTTAATTCAGAATTCGTCTCCATTTTTTTCTTTTGGAATTTCTTCACTAGACTCTGGACTTAGTGATGGCACTTTCTTTGTGTCTCCAGATATAGTAAGCATTGAAAAAAAAACATCACGTGATGACACACATTTAACTGTTGATTTCAAATTGAAATTGGTCTATCTCATTTGTACTTTTATTCTCTTCCCCTCAGTATCTATCTTATATATATATATATATATATATATATATATATAAACCCAGACATATTTAAAAACACTACTTTGCTGTGGCTAAAAGTTTTAGTTCAGACAGTTCAGTTTCAGATTTGCTTTTTCCATATTCATTCTTCAGATATGTCTGAAGATGATTCATTCAGTCACAACAACATAACATCATTAGATATTTCCAGGTTGTATTTTTTCTAACTTGGACGGTTTGTTGGTATCATATTTTCTGTCTGGATTGTTGAATATTTTGTGTCCTTTCAAATTAAGACACACTTCCACTCTGTCCTCCACATTTCTTAAGGAATTCTAGTAGATCCACTTGCTTTATTGGAGTTTTTTTTTGGGGGATACCATTGTATACTGGCTGACTCATTTTATAGTTCCATAATAGAAGGGTTAACCAATCAAAAGGCTCAAAATATTCAATGCGATGTGTAAAAAAGGCGACTATATTTTCCCCGAGTATTGATGATAGAATCCGATTCAGTAGAGTGTCTGACTCGTGAGTCTTAATCTGTGACGTTGTTTCATTGAACAGATTACGTACTGTGTTGTATTCTCTATTCATAAACTATGGTGGACATGGTCAACAATTCGAGTCAATATTGGATGTAATGTTGGTGGTTATGTATACATCATTCACTTGGGCCTCAGATCTAGGAGGGAAGTCAGGTGTGGGTACTTCAGATGAGTCAAATGTGGAGTTGTAAGAGAATTTGTGAGCAGAGCAGTCAGCCTTGTCTGCAGTGGATGTGAAAACCTCAAAATTATTGAGTCATGGAGGGATCAAAGGTTTACTGTTGTTTAGTACACTTTTTCAGAGCTGCCAGTAATCCTTAGAGCCAAACTTGCAGGATGCTATACACTGCTTTATTTTATTAGCAAACAACAGCTTAGAATAATTTAGGATATGCTTGCTGACATTGTAAGCAGAGACAAAAAGATGCCTATTATAGTCAGACGTGTCACTCTGCAGGGCCGTGCTTAGGGCCCGCAAGGCCCCAGGAAGCCGTTAGGCTCCTCAGCTCTGCAGATCTATTGTAATGAAAAAAATTTGCAAAATAATTATTAGTATTAACTGGAAGATTATTATCATACTTGGATGTTGAATTAGACATATATCAACCCATCTTACTTTCTCACTTTCTTTATATATATAAAATCTTTGATAGAAGCCGTCAGGGCCCCAAAAGAGGCTGCAAATTATTTTTAATTAAAAAAAAATTTAACTTGCGAGAGAAATAAACTACAGTTATTTGTGTCAATATACTAAGAAGAACATAACATGTATATTCAAACTTTCAGGATCTCATAAAACGTTTAAGAAAATCTAGCAATTTTGACAGTCTGCAAAGTTTATAAACAAGAAATATCAACCTTGGCGCCAGGCAACTTGAGATTTTGGGAAGGCATGTATCGTAAGGCCCGATCCTAGAAAATTTTAGCTAGGAAATTATCAAAAAATAGCTAACAGTTGTGAAAACATTCATAATATATAGCTTCATAACGCCAATTCTACGATTTCTTCCATTTTTTTCGTGATTACAGAATATCTGTGTTCTGAGAGTATATTATTTTGTTTAAAGTACCATTTATTGTGGGTTCAGTATGTTCAGGGGGCACAAGTTGCATTCTGTGGGTAGAGGGGGCCGCAAGGTATGTTCTGCAGGGGGACTGCAATTTTGCTAAGCACGGCACTGTCACTCTGGTAAAGTGGGAAGAATTGATTCCTGTGGTCAATGGCAGCTGAGCAAGCAGGAGAGAACCAAGGGGAAGAATGAGGCTTAAGTTTGAACTTCCTTGATTGATGCTGGCTTTTACCCAGGGGGAGACTTTGGATGCACAGTCATCAACAGGGAGACTAAAAACTTTGTTCCAAGGAACATCTCGGTCTTACAGCCTATCACGTTGAATACACTGATTCTCACTCAATCACCAAAGTTAAGCAATGTTGAGCCTGGTCAGTACTTAGATGGGTGACCACTTGGGAATACTAGGTACTGTAAGCGATTAGTGACAGATGTGCATTGTGGTGCAGTGGATATCGGCTCGGAAAGAGAAATCGGTGAGCCGAGTTCAAATTCCAGTCGAATACCCTCCATTCACTTAAGTACTAGTACCCTTGGGAAAGGTATTAATTTGTCCCTTCCCTCCAGTTATGGGTTAAATATCAAGGGTAGGACTTGGGGACCCTGCTCTTAAAAACAAATCCCAATGAATCTTGATACTCAAAAAAGAAAAATGTAAAAATAAAATAACGTTACCTAAAAATCATTGGTTATGACCTTAAATGATCCCATAAGGATTGATAGGTTGTGAAACCTCAAAACAAACAAACAAACAAACCAAGGGACATCACAAAAGAAGTTGTGGATTACTTCCCAGTTTGCTCTGTGGTAGCAGTAAGATATTTTGCTAGTAGGAGGTTCCTGGGAGGATGGGGAGTGAAAGGAGGTGTTAATAGAAACCACGGCATGTCACCAAGTGGGTAGAGCTGTATGGCATGACAAGAGTTTAGGATGGATGTGAAACAGACCTAGTAGTGAGTCAAATCCATCAGGTTTATTGGGGAAATGCATGGGAAAATCACCACTTGAGCGAGAGATTGAGTGATATAAAAGTTTATCATATAGACACCAGCAAGATCTATGAGTTTTTCAGCCACTTGGCATAGTGGGTGATATATAGTATTCTGCAAAAGTATTAGGACGAAAACTATTTTATCTTTTATGAGGCATCAAAATAAAGCTTAAAATCACCCATCCTAACACTTTTGCACACAGGGTGAAAAGCCAAGTAAACCGCTAATAAAGATTGATTATTAAAACTAGGTGTAAAAAAAATGTATTAAAAAAAAGTTATATTTTACTAGCAGTATAGCCTGGCATTGCTCAGGTGTAATGGAAGATTTAAAACTAATCCATGGTCCTGGAGCTCAAACTCTTTGGACGTTGGCACAAAGTCTAAAAAGCAATAGTTGTTTCCAGTTAAAGCAAAACCTTAGACTGAAAGAAAAATGAATGGATGTAAGTCAAATTTTGTTTTCCTGGTATCGATATCAAATAAGTTTTTTTTATCGTTGCCTTTTATATATATTATCGATTTTCTGCACTATTGTAAGAACTGCAACCTTGAAACTTCTGAATATTGTTTCATATATCTTTGTCTATAAGTGGATCAAATTTGATTAAAATCGGACCACTCCTTCTATAACCTGATTTTTTTCGATTATCAATTTTCGATATATATCGGGGGTACCTTGACACAAAACCTAGCTAAGAACACTCACAGACCCTTATAGTACAACTGTGTAAATTTTCAAGAAAATCGGTTCAGCTGTTTCGAAGTCTATAGGTAACGGATACACACACAAAGTTCAATTTATAAATAAGTTTAGATTTTTTCTATTTTCTATTAAACAAGTGATTATGAAACTACTTGTTATTCTATTATGCTTGGAGATGACTGACTTTTTTCTCATTCCACCCTCTCAAATTGATAAATCTAATGCTACTTTTTAAGACACACTTGGCAGGAGATACCATTAGATACATTGAAGAAGCTTGTGATGTCAATGCCTGACAGAATGAAGGCTGTGATCAAAGCAAAATGCTAAATATTAAATTTATTTTGTAACAAGTATTTTTTTCTTGTTAAAGCATTAAATAAAATAAAATAAAAATAAAATTTAAATAAAATAAAATAAAATAAAAATAAAATTTAAATAAAATAAAATAATTTAAATTAAATTGTTTATTTTCTGTCAATATGCCTCATAAAAGATAAAATAGTCCTTGTCCTAATACTTTTGCACAGTAGTGTATATGTATTTTATATATATATATATATATATATATATATATATATGAGATCATAGATCTTGTAAAGAAACAATTTTCACCTGATGTGTTGAATGGGCTACAATTGGTCTTTCTTATACAGGCTTTGTTCGACACAAGAACAGTTTTGTAGACTTTGACAAATTACTGTCAATATCGTTCTGGGAATAATATGCAGGTTATGACAGGAGACACACAGGTAAGCACTTTAGTATCACCTGTCACAACCTGAACAGAATTTATAACACAGGTCAAGCACTGTACCAAATAGCTTGGTTAGTCATGTCTCCAAAATGTATTACAAGTGACTTTCTGGATTCAATGGTCATTGCCATTCTCATGGGAATTAAATGGATCAAACATGTCCACAATGTGCATTTGGCAGCAAGGCCTCTAGTTGGGAGGTTGTGAGGAGCATGGAACCATCTCTTAATTGCTGTTGTTCCCAGGTCTATCCTGACCCAGAGTGGTAACACCTGTTAGGGTCCCAGCTATGGGTAAATAGTTAACCCCCGAACTGGGGTCAAAACACTATTAAAGTATAAAAATACACTTTTATTGAAATATATACATAAGAGTTTTATAAAAAAAATACATGTTTTTGAAGGAAAAATATTACCAAAATACATTTTTGAAGGAAAAATTATTAACATAACACATTTTTGAGGGAAAAAAATTCTCAGCAAAACATTTTTAATACAAAACTAAGACATTTTCAGTTCTCTAAAATAAATTAGAATAAAAACAAAAATTTCATTAAAATCTGACAAAATCAACCTTCTCACAATAAATGAATATTAAAAAAATATACCTTTAAACCCCACCTTTTTGGCATTAAACAACCCACAGAGGTTGATATGCCATTAAACAAAACTCACACTGTCCACAATGATCATGCTCATTTAACATGTAAACAGGCATCACGCGCACACACACACACACACACATACATTTGAGAAAATCAGGTATATATTTACAAATGTATACGTCGAAGAACTGATTTTTCTTTGGTTTTGTTTTTATTTTCATAATGATAAAATTTCTTTTTTTGCACTCATTTTGTTTCCCCAGATACATTTATTATTTTGTACCCATTTAGTTTATTTAATGACTGCAATTTTTCTTCATACTCTAGGACCTTCCTCAGTATTCTATTTAGTTTCACTCATGGTTTCAGAAATATTTTTTTAAATCCTTGAAATGCATACCAATAAAAACATAATATTTGTATACATATACCTATATCCATTAAAATAAAAAGAAATATTAAAATATACAGTCACCTGCAAAATTTAGAAAACCCTCCCCCAAAATTTATGAACGTTAGGTTTCCTCAATTTAAATGCATTGCTTTCTATAGAAAAACTTAATAGATGAGACAATGTAAATAATCTCTGAAAAAAAAAAGAAAAAGAATTTTTTTTTGGTTTTTAATCATTTCACCCCAAGCAAGGTGGGGACCACTTCTGGTGCGCAAGAGGTTACAGTGACAGAAAAGATTAGTTACAGTGGGGGGGGGGGTATTAAAGAAATGATAAAAGATGAACAGGGTTGAATAAGATAAAAGATGACAATTTTTTTTTCATAATCGCTTCACCCCTTGCAAAGCATTCCACTGCCACTATTGCGCAGGGAGTTACACAGGGGGGAAGGTGAAGAGAAAGGATGGTTAAATATAGGAAATGTCAGAAGGAGGGTGATAGACGGGTAAGGATTCCAAGAATGA
This sequence comes from Ascarosepion bandense, assembly GCA_037127315.1. Taxonomy (NCBI): domain Eukaryota; kingdom Metazoa; phylum Mollusca; class Cephalopoda; order Sepiida; family Sepiidae; genus Ascarosepion; species Ascarosepion bandense. Next base: position 1,494,114 of record JBBBDQ010001538.1, read on the forward strand.
GGGTTGGGTAGATGGTGAGAGTGTTGGGAGAATAGATGCAAGTCAGTGTGATAGGAGGTGATGGTGCATTTAAATTTTTGGAAATTCTAGCTATCAGGCGAAACAAGTAAACATGTGGGAGTTCTACATAAGAAACTGTTGGAGTAGAGGTGATGATTACATTTGACTATTTCAACAGCAAAAGGGTGGGACCTAAATGCCAATCTAGTAGCATGCTCAAATTCATGTCGTCAGAGCACCAGGAAAAAAGCTTGTCAGAGTAGTTGTCACACAAATATTTGTAGAAAAAACAGAGGGAAGCTATGTTATGGCGATGAGAAGGTGAGTGAATTCTTGCAAGAAAGTTTCTCTAATTAAGTAAAAGTAGTTTTGTTTTGCATATATTAAAATTTACGTACTATCTCCTGTCCTAGTTAACCACTGATTGGAGGTCTGTTTCAAGAATAGCAGGTGAATTTATTTTGTCAGCCTTGGCTGAATTCCTGTTTACAAAAAGAGTATTTGGTTTTTATCTAAACCTTGACTTTGGAAGGCGTTAATGCTCCTAAGACTTGACACAGATCATCATTAACTTTTGGTAAGGAAATTGCTTCTCTTATTTCTTTTAGTCAATCAATTGTATTGATTTTCATTGGTGCTATATATCCTCTTGCTATAATATACCATAGAGTCTCCACTAAACTGAGGTCTGCTAAGTTAGGCACTTATTCTATTAGTTTGATCAATAAACTGCTTTGCATCCTTTGGTACATATAATGATGGAGAGGTATCCTGTATGAAATTGGTTATTTCTTTTCTTGTCGTACACCTAAGTCCAAGAGAAATTTTTTCTTAAAAAATGAAAAATTCTAAGTATGCAAAACTTATATATGGAATTTATTTTAGTTTTATTTTCCTTTTTTGATGAATGTTCAAATGTTACATAGGCCACGTTTCTTTGTAGGAGTCAAAAACTTGACAGGCTTTATTTTCCCAGATTAAATCACCTCTTTAGCAGTTTTTTTCAGTTTTTCTTTCTTTTATTTATATTTTATTTATTTGCTTGTTTTTCTTGCAATCTGTGCTTTGTCAGCAACTCTTTTAATATATATTCAATGTTTAAAGAAACAAAAGATAACTTTCCTTTAAATATATTGGTCAATCAACAGTTTAGAATTCAGTGTACAAAGCTTTCTTTTACTTTTTTTTTTTTTCGCAAGTCTTTTTCATTGCAGATTACATTGGAACTGAATTAATAACAATATACATGTTGCGCAAATTAATTGAAACAAAAAGAAAAAATGTCTACCTAGGATCTTCCACACTTTCCATGATCATGCATACATCGTCTGCTGTCATTGTTTTTTTTTTTCTTTTCTAACTGCATTTTTCTTTACATTTTGGACTGATGGATCAAGTTTATTTCTTCACCTTCATGACACTACTATCAGTTGAAAGGCTTACACTTTAATATCTGTACTCACTCTGTTTGCTACTGTATTTGTGCAGGATTAGAATTGTTCTATGCTTCCTTGGAGAAACGTCCATCACAGACAATGGATGTAAGACAACTAATCAACAGTCAAACCAATAGTGTCTGGTAATGATAAAAATCTGATGTAATCATGGATGATGTAATATTTTTTAAGATAAAAGAAATTTCATGATACACCCTGAAAATAGATTCCTATTACTGCACACCACTGCAAAGGATCTAATCTGAGGAAAAATAAACAAGTTTTCATCTGAAACTTGTATTCCAGAGGGCATGCAGACTTGATGGTCTCCTAACTGTTGTCCTAAGAAAATCTATTCTTGAACCAGCTCCTCTTCTCTCCAAATTTTACAAAAATACTCTGCTGCTTATTGCTTTCCAGTCTATGTAGTTTCTGTTTTTAGGGGACTAATGAACCTTCCAAATTTTCAAATTATTGTTCTATTTGTCCTTTACTATTTGGCAAAGTACTAGATGCTCTAAACTACTCTGAATTAGTTGAATATCTCACTTTGCATGGCATTCTTTCAAAGAAACAATATGGCATTCATTTCTCTTCATCAGCCACTGATGTATTTGTAGAGCAAAGACAAAAATGATATTTAATACAGTCGAATATCTAAACTTATTTATAAATAGAACTTTGTCTCTGTGTGTGTCTGTTACCTATAGACTCCAAAACAGCTGAACCAATTTTCTTGAAAATTTACACAGTTGTACTATTAGCATCTGCGAGTGTTCTTAACTAGGTTTTGTGTCAAGGTACCCCTGATAAATATCGAAAATATCGGGTTATAGAAGGATTGGTCCAATTTTAATCAAATTTGATACACTCATAGACAAAGACATACGAAACAATATTCAGAAGTTTCAAGGTTGCAGTTCTTACAATAGTGCAGAAAATCGATAATATATATAAGGCAAGATGTTTGTGTGTGTGTTTATCTGTCTGTATGTTTTTCAGCCCTTTTATTTTAGTTTTTGCTTCGGGTTTGGCTCTAAGAAGGTATAATCGTAGTTCTTAATCTCAGCCATGTTATCATTTACTCAGAGGACTTATTTAGCCTTCAAAATTCAGTTTATTTATGACGAAAAAAACTAATTTGATATCAATACCAGGAAATCAAAATTTGACTTACATCCATTCATTTTTCTTTCAGTCTACGGTTTTGCTTTAACTGGACACAACTATTGCTTTTTTGTCTTTTGTGCCAACGTCTAAAGAGTCTGAGCTCCAGGACCATGGATTAGTTTTAAAGCTTTCATTACACCCGAGCAACACCGGGCTATACTGCTAGTCAAATGATAAAAGAAATGGTTTCTGAGCCAGAAGATTCATATTTAACATTTTCTAACCAGCTGCTGTCCACCAGTGGGTCCTTGACAAAATCCAACGGAGAATCTGTAATGTGATAGATCCCAACTTGGCAGCTCAGATACAATAACTTTCTCACTGGCACAATATGGCTTCCCTGTATCTTTTCTACAAATACTTTCACAGCTTCTGTTCTGATGAACTTAGCTCACTGGTGCCCCCATATATGAATTTACTCAAGCTACAAGATTAGCAACTAGGTCCCACCCTTTTACTGTGAAACTAATAAAATGTAAACGCAAATTCTACTCCAACAGCTCCTTATCTCGCACTTCCCACCTTCCCTTCCAGTTACTTGCTTTCCCCGACAGCTACAATCTCCAACAATTTATATGTAAAGTCAATAGTCATCTCTTATCTCACTAATCTGCATCCTCTCTCTCATGCTCCTTTCTTCGTCCACTCCACCCTCATCAGTATTCTCATCCTTCTCTTATTCACTTCCTGACAACCCCTATAATTTGTCACTCTTTCTCATAACTTTCCTTCTATGTAACCCCCTTCAAAACAGTGGCAGTAAAATGCCTTGCTTGGGGCAATATGCTTATAAAAAAATAATAGAAATAAAAAAGGTTGTGTTTATGATAACAATAAAAAAACTTGCTTCATGATCCCTTTGAAGAGTATTTAAGTAAAGCTGCTATACCAGATAAACAAGTAAGGAGATATATGCAACATTAGTTCATGATGGCAGCTTGAAAGAGATTTCCTTACTTGTTTACCCATCTTTCTCCCCAAGCTACATGACACTTACACTTTCCTTCTCACTTTCTCTTTTGCCACTTTTTCTCACACATAGACATAAAGAAGTCACAGTTCTTTTCATCTGAACAAATAATTACCAACAAGGAACTTCAACACAAGAACTTTACATACTGAGAAAAATTTAGTTGTAAAATACAAAAATATAAATATTTAATATTTTTATATTTAAAAACCTTTTTCACCTTTTTCTTCATTGTGGGTTGATTCAAATCTCTAAAACATATTAATGGTTATTTAAAAAAGATAATTTTAATTAGTATCACCCCAAGCAGGGCAATAAAGTCACTAAAATGCAAGTGGTAACAGGTTGTGGAAGAATTAGGAAGTAAAGCATTAATAGTGAGCTGAAAGGGAAGAGAATTATCATGATGACAGTAGATAGTGTATTTAAATGTTTTAAGATGAAAGTTGTTTGGAAAGTATGGAGCTGGAAGGGAGTTCCATAGGTGAGAAGTGCAAGAAACAAACTGCTAGTATAGAACTTATAGCTACATTTAACCAGCTCAACATTAAATTAATAAGATCTTGATGCCAGCCTAGTCAGTTAAGTGCCATACAAAATTCACACTTTGGGTGATCATGTCTTGAAAGAGACATGACTGACTAGGCAGAACATTATCCCACAGTAGGTTACCATTGCTTTCTGTGGTAGACTGGTTGTCAGCCAAGGCTATAGAACCCAATCTATTTTATTATTTAACCCATAACTGGAGGGAAGAGACAGATTAATACTTTCCCCAAAAGTATTTGTGTTTAAGTGAATGCAAGAATTCAACTGGAATTCAAACTTGTTGTTCTGAGTCGATATCCACTGCACCACAAAATTGCACATAAATTTATAAAGTCTAAGTACCAGATGGAAGAGCTCATGAAAACAATTACCATGAAATTTTGGACTGATGAATCAAGTTTGTTTCTTCACCTTGATGACGCTACTATCAGTTGAATGGCTTACACTTTAATATCTGTGATCTCTCTGTGAAAGACTTGTGAAAAAAAAAAAAGGAAAAGAAAGCTTTGTACACTGAATTCTAAACTGTTGATTGACCAATATATTTAAAGAAGTCATTTGTAAAATGACGCAGACATACAACCTTACAGTGGTGAATAAATGACTGAAGCCAAGCAGCCAGATCATGACCAATACTATTGCTGATTTTTTTTTATCCTTATCAAGCAGCTCAAAGTAAACAATGGAGACACCAGACCATATGTGGCAGCAATACTCTAAGCATGGACGAATGGTAGACTTATAGATATGTCATATAGATTCTGGAGATAAAAGTTGCTTTCGATGGCACAGTGTACCGACTTTCTTAGCAGCTGGTCTCACAATGGATTCAATATACTCTTTCCACTTCATATCAGCTGATAATGTTTGCCTGAGTTTTAAACTTACCATGGTTTTTTCTTTGTAATCGGTATCACCCCATGCAAAAGTAGTAAAGCCATTACGACAAAAGGGGTTTTACAGGGTGTGAAAGAATTAACAACAGAAACATTAATGTTAATAAGCAGGAAGAAGAAAAAATAATTAGGACATTCAGTAGATAGCGATTGATATTCCATTTAATTTTTTGAAGATTAAAATTGGCTGGAAAGTGTAGAGCCAGAAGGGAGTTTCTCAAGTAAAAAAAGAAACTGTTAGCATAGAATTTATGACTATATCCAGCCAGCTCAACTCTAAATTGATGAGATCTCAATGCCAGTCTAGTACTGCACTGAAATTTTAAAAAACTATGGCAAAGGGCTCATCTGAAAAATTATGATGAAAGGATTTTTAGAAAAGACACAGGGAGGTAACATTACGGCGCCGGGAAAGTGACTGAAGCCGAGCCGCCAGAACATGACCAATAATATTGCTGATTTTTTTTTTAATCCTTATCAAGTAACTCAAGTTAAATTGCTGGGACACCAGACCATATGTGGCAGCAATACTCTAAGCATGGACGAATGGTAGACTTATAAATATGTCATATAGATTCTGGAGAAAAAAATTATCTTGCTTAATACAGTGCACCAAATTTCTTAGCAAGTCAACTAGTAATGGATTCATGATAGTCTTTTCCCTTCATGTCAGCTGAGAACACTAGCCCAAGAATGAGCAATGAGTCCTGGAAGTTAGCATAATCCATGCTGATGGAAGGAAAAGAGGGTTCTCTCAGATGATTAATGGAGAGAAGTTTAGTCTCAGAAGCATTAAAAGTGATGAGCCATCTTTTGCTCTAGTTAACAAGTCTTGAGTTCATTTTGGACTTTACCTGTCATTTTGACCTTGTTTAACTGATCAGCCTTACTAATGAGGCAGGAGTAAATAGTTGTGTTGTCAGTGTAGATGCCCAGTTGAGAGCTGATATCATCAGGAAGGTCATTAATGAAAATTAAAATCAGCATAGGACCTGTCATGGACACGGTAAAAGGTTCAGCAAGAATAACACAAAGCAATCCAAAATAGGAAATAACAAATATATATTAAACATGGCAAACTACAACACATGGAATTTTAGTGTGTAATACTATAATTCGACCCTCAAACTAAGACTTGTAATCATCGTTACGGTAGCAGTGTTTGTAAACAACTCTCGGCTGAGTTCAGGGCATTTCTCTTCAGGCTATCTACTGGCTACACTATTTACTCTCACCTCTTGTGAGATGAGATTTATATAATGGTTGGAAGAGTTCATTCTGATTGTGGGTAGTGCCACCATGACAGGACTAAATATGGAGCACTGGAAACATGTACCTTAATGTGAAAGGATCTAGATGAGTGGCCATTCAGGAAAACATTCATTTCACTATTCGAAGGGAAAAATTGGATCAGTTCAAAAATGTGACCAGATACACCATAGCTTTTCAACACTGTCAAAGGCTGCTGAGATGTCCAGTGCTACATCACAGGGTTCTTCATTTTTTATCTATGAGAGACTCTTTTTTCATAATTATTGTCAATACATCAGCAGTTGATCTGGAGAAACAAAAACTGCATTTCTGATCAGCCTTACTATCAGAGTAGAAATAAATGGTTGTGTTGTCAACATAGATGCCAAGTAGAGAGCTGATGTCATCAGGAAGCTCATTAATGAAAATTAAAAACAGCAAGAGACCAAGACCTCTAGGGGATTTGCCAAAAAAGAGGCAGGAGATAAATAGGTTGATAAAAGGATCCAACAACTCCCGGAGTCCTTAAAAACTGGAACAAGAGATGATGACTTCAGTTTTTCTTAACAAATCATGAAAAGAAAGTTGTGTTGTAAAGCCCGTTTCCTAGGTCTCCTTAAACGCGGGATCAACTGCCATATTTTGTCTTTGTAAATCTTACTGTCTCACCAACATGGCATAGCTTCTGTCGTTTCTATAAATATTTTCATGGCAACCGCTATGACAAGATTTTTTTCCTAATGTCTGAATTAACATGAATTTAAATGTGCTACTAGATTGGCATCTAGGTCCCGTCTGTTTACTGTTGAAATAATTAAACTGCCACTTCTACTCCAACTGTTTATTTTTCTGTTTCCTATCAGTGGAACTCTTTTTTTATTTACTTGCTTCCCTGATAATCTTCAAAACTTTAAATGCAACCTCAATTGCCATCTTCTATTCTCTTGAATTCCATTCATCTTTTATCCTTTTTACAATCCTCCCTATACTCAGGCTTCTCTTTCACTTTCACTCCCTGCAATAGCGACAATTTACCCATCGCATCTTGTAGGTCCCAACAATTTACTGTTGAAATAGTTAAATGCAACGGCCACGCTTACTCCGACAGTTTATTTTCTCGCACTTCTTTTCTCTGGAACTTTCTCCCATTTACTTGCTTCCCTGATAACTACAATCTCAAAAATTTAAATGCAACATCAACTACCATCTTGTATCTTCTTGAATCCCATTCATCATTTGTCCTCCCTTCAATCCTCCCGATACAGTCTTTTTTCTCACTTTAATTCCTGCAACCCCCTTTTATACTAGTGTCATTTCTCGGGATGAAGTAATTTTTATTCTCTTCCACTCCCAATAACTTGTTCTGTCTTAGTTGCTTTATTGCCTTTCTTGTGTTGAAATAATTAAAAAATAAATAAAATTAAAAATTAAATAAGAAAATACAAACTTTCAGCAAAATGGTCACGGTATATGGAAATAAAAAAGACATCAGTTTTATCCATATCACCTGAGTATCAGATTAAGTCGACATCTTTTTTTCCATATTGCTATACTACGTGCATGGGCAGTTTGCCGAAAGACAATTCCCAGATAAGACAATTGGTTAATGCTTTAAGCCTCTTCAAATTCAAGCCCTCATCCAGTTTTTCTTCTTTTTTTATGACCTGTCGGTGAACTGCCAAGGTGTTGGTGGATGCGAGTGATTTAAAGATGTTCTGCTAATTACATCATTGATTGTTGTCAGCCTTGCATTGCACAGTTTTCATTTTTTCCACCTTCAGTATTTTCTAGATTCACTAGTTTTGTCAACAATGTAGGTATATATCTCAAATAAAAGTTTTCTGCTTCTATCTGGACAAACTCTCTGATGTTCTGTGAAGAGCTTCGAAAAAATGGTCTTAAAAAAATTTGGAGCTTGAACTTAAAAAGACTTAAAGCATTGACCAATTATCTTGTCTGAAAATTGTCCATCAGCAAACTGTCCAGCTAAACTAAATCATAAACTACAACTTTGTAAAGGGAAAATTTCACTGAAATATGTTGGGCATTTTCCAAGTTTTTAATTGAAATCAAGATGTGACGAACTTTAAAAGAAATGTGAATAAAGTTTTCCCAATATGTAGAAAAATGTTCTCATTATGTTGGAAAACATGTTCAGAATATGTAAAAAAAAATGTCCACAATATGTCGAAAAAATAGAATCAGTTTAAACAGACGCCAGGTGAATGTAGGTGTTTACTTCTGCTCAGACGAACTTAAGTCACTGATGCCTCCTCAACAGGTGTTTACCCGTGCAACCAGACTGGCAACTGGGTCCCACCCATTCACAGTCAGGTTAGCCAAATGCAGATGACAATTCTACTCCTGCAGCTTCCTCTCTCGCACTTCCCGCCTGTGGAACTCACTCCCATATTCTTGCTTTCCTGATGGCTACAACCTTCAGAAATTTAAATGCAAAGTCAATATTCATCTACTAACCACTGGCCTCTAGCTCTCTTCCCTCCCCCGTATAACCTTCCCTTTCTCTCCACCAATGTATCTGTCATCGCACCTGCTTTCTCAGCTTTCTGTTGCTCCTTTCTAACTAGTTTGTACTCCTCACTCTTTTCTAATTAATCTTTTTACATTTATGTAGCCCCCTGCACATCAGTGGTGTTTCCGCCTTGCTCGGGTTGAAATGATTAAAAAAAAAAAATGTTGGTTGATAACATGTCTGATCAGGAAAAAGGACATTTTGCGTTTAACATGGGCCAAATATAAGAATTATATTCGGCTGTAACTCCCAAAGTTTGATCTCTAAAACAGTCAGCGATATTGGCTGATAACAAACAAAAAAGTTGATCTTGTGATTAAATGTAGAATGACTAAATGATTATGTAAAATATTAACCAAGTTATTCAGACATGTCTGGACAAGACAGTTTATTTTTGGAATGATGCTGTCTGTAAATTGGAAAATTTTTGTGGCTATGAGACGGGGGTAAGTCATACGTGATAGCATATGGCAAGATGAAAGATAACATGATTTTACTTGATAGAAAAATAACTTAATGAAGTGCAATGATTCAACTCATAAAAGTATTTTAAATTTAGAATGGCATTTTCTATGGATGGAAGCAATATGTCAAGAACTAACAATATTTACAGATATTACTACTCAATTTGATGGCTGATGGGATTGATCCATGAGTTACAGCCCTATGTGGTTAGGCTATGTAAAATGTAGTGCTAGTCTGTAGCCTGTGGGTAAAAACTTAGCCTACTAGATCCATCAAATTTCATATAAGATCTACTTTTATGTTTAATTTTACTAGTTTATGCAGTTAGCTCAGTAGTCTATTAGTTTGTATCTGCATAAACATTAGAGTTTTAGATACCCACTACACTTATTAAAGTACTACCGGCTATAATTATTAGGCCAAACTAGTTTTTTAAAGAAAATGATCTATTTCATACTATTTTTTTAGTATTTATTGCCAAATCGATAATTCTAAATGAAAATAGAATGGTTCTTTTCTTAATACTGCACAATATGTGCATAAAATGAACTGTTTTTGTGCTCTCTTCCCCATGCTAGTCTCTTCTTCTTATTGGCTGGCCAAAGCAAAGGCTTCCTGGCTGCCTTGTAAAATTTTGCAAAATAATAATAACAAAAGAATCGGTCTATTTTTATTTAGAGTTTTTACTTGGCAATAAATACTAAAAATAGTATGAAATACATTATTTTTTTTTAAAAACTGTGGTGGCCTAATAATTATGGCCAGTATTGTAGGTTCTAATATGATCATCAAATTTAAGTAGCATTGAGATTGGTCAGTATGTAGATGGGAGACTGCTTGGGAATACTAGGTCGTATAAAGACTTGGGCCTGGAAATTAGAGAGTCAGTCTGACTCATTATATTAACTTACTTACAAATTCCTTTGAAAAATATGAATTCATCACTTCTATCACATTGCTATCGGTTAATTTGTAAAACTCTTAAGTCAAGAATATCTCCCAAAAATAATGTTTGGCTTTAAATAATCTTTACAGATTATTTAAAGCCAAACATTATTTTGATAAACCATAAAAAATAAATAAATAAAACTTAATCATTATTCATCCACAAAAAAATTCTTAAAACCTGAAATATGTTTTGGCTTTTAATTCCTGGCAGAAGGTTGACAAGCCATAAAAAATCAATTCAATCATTCAGGTATGCACACTTTTCAGATAAACCCCATTCATTTTCATTTACAGTATTATGGAGTTAGGCTAAGTTCAAATACAGGTTTCAGTAGCAGCATTTACTTAAACTTGTTGCAGCATTCACGATGGGCATGTTATGAATCTAATGTAAAAATCTTGTTGGCATTAAATAACCTATTGAGGTTGATATGCTGTAAAATAAACCAAACCTACTTTCCTTTCATTTTAAAAAACCTTTTCAAAAATACAAAATCAGTAGACATCAAACTTTTTATCAAAATCTGACTAAGTTAACTGAACATTAAAAAGAGATAATACCCTAAAAACCCACCTTTCTGGCATTAAATAATCGACAGAGATTGATATGCCACTAAACAAAACTTAAACTCAGATGATGTGTGTCCTCTTGATAAATTGGCTGTTTGGAGAAACCATGATTGATTTGTACAGGTGGCACAAATGATTCTTTGAATAGCAATAGTTATGCTAACTAATTAGTTGCCTTGGATATGTACGATGACTGTAATTACTGAAAATCAAATGACGGTCATCTGTGTCAATCTCATTGTGCTGATGGCATATGTATAAAAGGCAGGAGACTTCACAAGTCGTGTTTCATGAACCTTTGTTGGTATGTGAACTTTTGTCAATTTAAAGAACCCCCACCAGTGTAGACAATTGCAACTAAGTCTTGGAGAAATAGATTCATTTGTAACCAGGGTCAGAGAGAAATTAATTTCTCTCCGTCTCTCTCTGTGATAGCTCGACTGGCAAACAATTACAGGGACTGACACAACAGAAAATCTGCTACATATCTTAGGAATAAATCTATATTAAGTTGACAATTTATATTTCCAGCTAAGCATGCTCCTGCAATAGACAGTTTAACAAACTAATCACTGTCCATTTGCAAATGGGTAATAATTGTTTCCCTAAAATTTTGGAAACAAAATATATAGGATTAATGCCATTTATTTCAGGTCTTTGAGGATTTCCTTCAAATCAATAAGCTTGGAATATTAGCTTTGTTGCTGCTGTCTGCTAGAAATGGTAATGTCTTGGATCAGATGAAATCTAAAATCTCATACCCTTCACTACAAGGCTTTGTTGATTTAATATCATATTAGGGTATATGGCTGTTGGATGCTTTTTGATTCTTCTTATTTTCTGTGGGATTTCTTACTAAAGACGGAAAATGCTAATGACTGGTATCCCTGCTTCCAACGTAAGAATCTGTGTTTATTGATTTGCAGGAATTGGTGCGGCAGAGAGTTGGAACCAGAAAATAGGAACTGAGTGCTGTCTCCAAAGTAATAATCTTTTAATTATGCCAGCTTCTTTTGTTAACCGATTCTTATTTCTCTTACATCTCCCCACATATTCATTCTTTTCTTTTACTCATATTTCTGTCTATTCCTCTTTTTTATTTCCTTCTCTTCTTCTTTCTTACATTTCCGTTCTTTCTCTTCGCTTCTCTTGGATTTCTTTTCTCCTTCATTTTCTCCTTCTTTTTCTGTTTTGTTTTTTCGTTTTCTTCTTCGCTTTCTTCTTTTTCTCTTTTGTTTTCTCCTTTTTCTCTTTCGCTTTCTCCTTCTTCTCTTTCGCTTTCTCTTTCTTCTCTTTCCTTTCTCCTTCTTTTTCTCTTTTACTTTCTCCTTCTTTTTCTCTTTCACTTTCTCCTTCTTTTCTCTTTTTTACTTTCTCCTTCTTTTTCTCTTTTACTTTCTCCTTCTTTTTCTCTTTTGCTTTCTCCTTCTTTTCTCTTTCACTTTCTCCTTCTTTTTCTCTTTCGCTTTCTCCTTCTCTCTTTCTCTTTCTCCTTCTCTTTCTCTTTCGCTTTCTCCTTCTTTCTTTCTCTTTCTTTCTCCTTCTCTTTCTCTTTCCTCTCTTTCTCTTTCTCTTTCTCTTTCTCCTTCTCTTTCTCTTTCGCTTTCCTCTCTCTCTTTCTTTCGCTTTCTTTCCTTCTCTTTCTCTTTGCTTTCTCTTTTCGCTTTCTCTTTTGCTTTCTCTTTTTCGCTTTCTTTCTTTTGTTTTCTTTCTTTCTTTTGCTTTCTCTTTTGTTTTCTCTTTCGTGCTTTCTCTTTTGTTTTCTCTTTTCGCTTTCTCTTTTGTTTTCTCTTTCGCTTTCTCTTTTGTTTTCTCTTTCTGCTTTCTCTTTTGTTTTCTCTTTCGCTTTCTCTTTTGTTTTCTTTCTTGCTTTCTCTTTTGTTTTCTTGCTTTCGCTTTCTCTTTTGTTTTCTTGCTTTCGCTTTCTCTTTTGTTTTCTTGCTTTCGCTTTCTCTTTTGTTTTCTCGTTTCGCTTTCTCTTTTGTTTTCTTGCTTTCGCTTTCTCTTTCGTTTTCGCTTTCTCTTTTGTTTTCTCGTTTCGCTTTCTCTTTTGTTTTCTCGCTTTCGCTTTCTCTTTTGTTTTCTCGCTTTCGCTTTCTCTTTTGTTTTCTCGCTTTCGCTTTCTCTTTTGTTTTCGTTTCGCTTTCTCTTGTTTTCTCGTTTCGCTTTCTCTTTTGTTTTCTTCGCTTTCGCTTTCTCTTTTGTTTTCTTGCTTTCGCTTTCTCTTTTGTTTTCTCGTTTCGCTTTCTCTTTTGTTTTCTTGCTTTCGCTTTCTCTTTTGTTTTCTCGTTTCGCTTTTCTCTTTTGTTTTCTTGCTTTCGCTTTCTCTTTTGTTTTCTCGTTTCGCTTTCTCTTTTGTTTTCTTGCTTTCGCTTTCTCTTTTGTTTTCTTGCTTTCGCTTTCTCTTTTGTTTTCTCGTTTCGCTTTCTCTTTTGTTTTCTCGTTTCGCTTTCTCTTTTGTTTTCTTGCTTTCGCTTTCTCTTTTGTTTTCTCGCTTTCGCTTTCTCTTTTGTTTTCTTGCTTTCGCTTTCTCTTTTGTTTTCTTGCTTTCGCTTTCTCTTTTGTTTTCTCGTTTCGCTTTCTCTTTTGTTTTCTTGCTTTCGCTTTCTCTTTTGTTTTCTTGCTTTCGCTTTCTCTTTTGTTTTCTTGCTTTCGCTTTCTCTTTTGTTTTCTTGCTTTCGCTTTCTCTTTTGTTTTCTCGTTTCGCTTTCTATCTTTTGTTTTCTCGATTTCGCTTTCTCTTTTGTTTTCTTGCTTTCGCTTTCTCTTTTGTTTTCTTGTTTCGCTTTCTCTTTTGTTTTCTCGTTTCGCTTTCTTTTGTTTTCTCGTTTCGCTTTCTCTTTTGTTTTCTCGATTTCGCTTTCTCTTTTGTTTTCTTGCTTTCGCTTTCTCTTTTGTTTTCTTGCTTTCGCTTTCTCTTTTGTTTTCTTCGCTTTCGCTTTCTCTTTTGTTTTCTTGCTTTCGCTTTCTCTTTTGTTTTCTTGCTTTCGCTTTCTCTTTTGTTTTCGTTTCGCTTTCTCTTTTGTTTTCTTGTTTCGCTTTCTCTTTCGTTTTCTCGTTTCGCTTTCTCCTTCGTTTCGCTTTCTCTTTGATTTCTTTCTTTTTATCTCTTTTCATTTCTTCATTTATTCTCACAGTCAATCTATTTACTTTTTTCTTTCAGCGATAAGGAGCTGGTTAATTTTTATTTAATTCAGCCTTGTGTTTTACTTAACCGAACTCCCTACAGCTTAAAAGTTTTATGCAGAATTATTGTCATCAGAATTTTGAGAAGGTTGGTTTTCAGCAGGTTGGAATGTGTGGAATAGTGTGGAAAAGTGAAAGAATAAAATGTATCCAGTTTTCATGTTAAAATAGAAATTTATTAAAAGGAAAGATTAATAAGAATTTGTGGAAATTAATGTTCAACGAGAAAGTTGAGGGTATCAAACGTTGAAGAAATGTTCTTGTAGTAGTAATTAGTTGAATGAGTTTATGCATACATACATATATATATATATATATATATATATATATGTGCAAGCATTTGTTTGGTATTAATGTCTTTAAATGGAGAAGAAGTAGTAAAATAAGTCATAACATGAAAAAGGAGGAGGAGAACAATGTGCAAAGCGACCTATGTCAGAGTTGTAGTCAGTTTCTACCGTTACATTTTAGTAGTTTCGTCTCGCTGCTCCCATCTGCCTGTCATGACCGGTCACGTTAATTAGTTAGCTTTAGACATGTGACCAGCTCCCAGAGGTGTTTTCTTATTTAAGGGTGAAAAATGTTTGACTGACGTCATCATTCATTTTTCTATTTCATATCCAATCAGGATCCATAATTTTGCCTTTCACACTGACTTGTGAAATTTGCAATGGTTTAGGTTTTTTCAAAATGTTTTTAGTTGTTTGAATCCACTTTTGCCGATGTACAATTTTACTTTGTATGTTTTAGTTGGGTTTTTCCAAAATGCTTTCAATTTTTAATTTCTTAGCCACCACACACTTCGAATTTCTTTTCTTTTTTTTTTTGCCTTGTTCATATTGAGTAAAGCTCAGTTATTGCTTGCGCCGCTTCCACTGAATCTTAGTCTGCACTGCTCAGCACAAGTATTGAACTCAGAATTACTCTCACCAAATTCATGGTCTATTCATGAAACTTTAAGCAGCAATAAGAAAATAGAAGCTGCAGTAAATGTGTTACATAATGTTGCTGTTCTGGATCTCAACAAACAGTGATAATGATTGTCTTGAAATATAACAATGAACAAGAACACGTATATACAAAAATGTATACTTTTATTTTTTGTCACTGTTCAAGAAGTTGAGTAGAGTATCAAGAGACAGGAAAATTTTACTAGAAACAAAGAAAAGAGTACTACTGGATTGCTATGTGATGTCTGTTCTTCAATATGGCTGTGAATGTTGGACAATATCATAAAAGATGAAGGAAACACTTGAAGCAACTGAAATGTGATTCGACAGAAGCATACTGGATATAAAGTGGGGGATCAATTCCATATTACAATACATATATAAACTGACCCCTCACTTTGTTCTCACAGCTGTTTCTATACATTGATATTCCTGAGATCCAAAACCAAAAGAATGCATTCCAGAAGTTGAGTAAAGTATTAAGGAACAGGAAAATTTTGCTAGAAACAAAGAGAGCACTGGATTGTTTTGTGATGTCAGTTCTTCAATATGGCAGTGAATGCTGGACAATATCATGAAAGATGAAAGAAAAACTTGAAGCAACTGAAATTTGGTTCTACAGAAGAATGCTCTGGATATCATGGATCAAGCATATGAGCAATGATGAGGTTTTGAAAAGGGTAGAAATGAAAAGGAAATTAATACTGAGCATCAGGAAGAGACAGCTAAAGCTCCTGGGACATGCAATGAGGAAGAAAGGCTTGGAGAACCTGATACTAACAGGCCAGAGAGAGGGAAAAAGAGACAGGGGGAATCAGCAGATAACATATTTGAAGGATCTGAGCAGGTGGATGACAAAACAGGGGTTGCATGATGTAACAGGAGAAAGCGTGCTAAGAGCCACCCTGGATAGGGAGATGTGGAAAACCATGTTCGCCTATGTCCTGAAAAGACAAGGCACATAGAAGAAGATGATGATGATGATTGTGCGGGGTGTGGATGTAGCCAGAGAGAATTATGCATATAGAAGGGACTTGTCGGGAGTCATTAACCAGCAGGAGTTGTCCTCTCTCCTCTTGATGTTCTGATTTTGGCCATAAAACTCTGAACTTATATTACCTGAAATTTCCATGTATTTTTGTCTCCTCAGGTTTTCCCTTGTGTCATCTGTAGCCAGGTACAGTTGTCAACATTTTTGTCTTTCAAGCGGGCTGCCTTTGATGTCAATCACATTTTTGTTGGTTACTGCTTGTGTTTTCTGCCTTTGATGCCAATCATATTTGTCGGGTCATATGAACGTATTACAAATGCAGTCAAGTGTAGCATGACAGAAGAACATCAGGATTGAGGGGCCCCATTTGTAGATCCTCAGACAAAGATGGTGGAATGTAAATAAATCTACTCTAAAAGCTTTATAAAATCTACTAAATAAATAATTAATTCCAAAATTCCCTGAAGCTTACCTTGATTGACACACAAAGAGTTTGAAGAGTACATGAATTGAAACATTGCGAAAATAACAAAAATGAGGATAATAGTCCAAGTGTAAACAAAAGTGAGTAAATGATGTTCTTGAAATTGTTGATTCAAGAACCTATTTACTCAGTTTTGTTTATCAGACATTAAATTGTGTCACTTCACATCCTCCATAGTTTGCCTGATTTTTCAGCTGACATGATGAATATTTATGAGCATTCTAATAGTAAAAGTTTGGAAAAACCAAACACATTTTTGCATTTGGATATGAATATATGTTACAAAACAAAATCCTTGCAGTTGCATTGATAAAGTTTTTTAGAAAACAAAACACATCAGCTAAGATAATTTTTCCTTGTCTTTATTCATAAACACATATATATTTTTTGTATTTAGGCAGCAAGCCTTCTTTGATGCAATTTTCATTAAAAATGACAGGCAAGGTGTTATAGTTAGTTTTTATATAATTTTTCATATGATCTTATTTTTTCCTTTTCAGAATATAAATTACATAAAAATTGTCCAAATGGTTTATTGATCCAAACACTTTCAGCTTTACTTTTAGCTATTATCAAGAATCACTTATTTTACTTTAAACTGAATATATAGATAGTTTTATATATTCATCTAGAGTTATAAGAATGTTTTATTTTCCAAACATGGTCAGCACATTGTGGCCATGTTCATAGTTGATAATATTTAGTGTTGGTTTTTTTCATTTTTATTAATAATGCTACCATTATTTTTATCAATTTTTTTTTTCTACGTATATGATGCGATTATATTTGTATTATCAACAAGTATCTTGTGAATAGAGTTTGGTAGGTCTCCATGTGTATTTAAATTTGGAAAATAAGTTATTCCTATAACTCTAGATACGTACATAAAAAAAATGTTTATATTCAGTTTAAAGTAAAAAAAAAAAAAATCCATCCTTGATAATTGTCGTGGCTTAGTTTTCACACTGAAAATTATAATCGTGCTATGACTGTTGCTAATCGACTTAATGCACCCTAAATGTTAGGAACTTGGTAATCTTTCACTGCAAGCTGACTCTTTAGTATTCAGCTAACTGCCAACTAATATCAACTAGTAGTTCTACTGAACTCCAATAGAACTCTAAAGAACTCTCTCGAACTTCTAAGAACTCCTATGAACTTACCAAGAACTTCTCGAGTTAACTCCCTGTTAACTCTTATTAATATAGGAGGGAGAGTCCATTATCTGAGGAATAGGCGTGTTTTACCATAACAATAATGGTCAAAAGTATTGCTAAATGTGCTAAATAAGAGATTGTGGACATTTTTGGATAATTTATGTGCTGAAAAGAAAAACATTATAAGATCACATGAAAAATTACATAAAAGCTTAATCACGTCACCTTGTCTGTCATTTTTAAGAAAACTCGCTTATATAATGTCTGCTTGGAAGCACCCGTGTTCTGGTCACTGGCACATTATCAACGATTTGATTGTTCACCAAAAAGATCTTTCGATTGTAAAATCTGTCCATTGAATGTAAGGAGCTAAATGATAGATGAACCACAGGATGCTCTGAGACTGTCTGTCAATCAATGTGTGTCCAAAGTAAGTTTTTAGCCAGCAGCTATGAGGTTGTTTCCTCTATACTGGGTTTTTGAGAAAGAAGACATGAGGATTTCAAAAAGAAAAATAAGTCCCTCCTCCCATTAATGTCACTAATACAGAAGGGGGTTACTGGTAGTGAACAAGAATGATAAAACTTTAGTGAGTCGAAAGAGCAAAAAAGAACAGGCCTCAGGAAGATGGAGATAGTTTAATGTTGCATTTAAATTTTTAAAGATTGTAGGTGGCAGGGAAGTAAGGAATCGGAAGGGATTTCCACAGGCGAGAAAAGAAATTATTCAAATAGAACTTAAATGCATCTAGCTTTTTCAACAGTGAAATGATGAGACCTATTTGCCAATCTAGTATTGCACTTAAATTCATGAACTTAAGGCACCAAGTAGAAAAGCTTTTTGTGTGAAAATACAGAAATGTAGTCAGTCAGTTAAATGCCATACATGATACACGTTTGGATGATCAAGTCTCGAAAGAGACATGACTGATTGGGCAAAAGATTATCCCGTAGTAGGTTGCCATTGGTTTCTGCGGTAGACTGGTTGCCAGCCAAGGCTATAGAACCTAATCTGTTCTGTTATTTAACCCATAACTGGAAGGATTAGATGGATTAATACTTTTCCTAAGGGTATTTGCGCGTAAGTGAATGCAACATATTCAACTGGAATTTGAACTCGGCTCCCCGAGTTGTTGTTCCGAGCGGATATCCACTGCACCACAATGCAGAAATGTGGTACAGGGTCAAAAAAATAGGATAGGGAAGACTGGTCTTCTCTTAGAATTAAACTTAGCCAGGCAAAATTACTGACCCAAACATATCACAGTCGTCCTTTTAGATGCATTATTACTTACCATTCTTACATTCATACATTCTTACATTCTTACATTCATACATTCTTACATTCATACATTCTTACTACAGCCACTAAATAGGAAAGCTTATTAGAACAATTGTTATGAAAATATCTATAGAAAAGGCAGAGGGAAGCTACATCATATGGATAGAATAGTAACTGAAATCGAGATGCCAGCTCAAGACTAATAATATAACAGATCAATTATATTATACTAGCAGTATAGCCCAGCATTGCTCGGGTATAATGAAATCTTATATATATATATATATATATATATAATCAATTTTCTGCACTATTGTGAGAACTGCAACCTTAAAACTTTTGAATATTGTTTTTTATGTCTTTGTCTATGAGTGTATTAAATTTGATTAAAATTGGACCACTCTTTCTATAACCCAATTTTTTTCGATTAGCGATTTTCGATATTTATCGGGGGTACCTTGACACAAAACTGAACAAAAAAAACACTCGCAGACTCCTATAGTACAATTGTGTAAATTTTCAAGAAAATCAGTTCAGCCGTTTTGGAGTCTATAGGTAACAGATACACACACACACACACACACACACACACAGTTCCATTTATAAATAAGTTTAGATTTTTGGAATTTGTCAAGAATCTCAAGTGATACAGAAGGTGCATCAGACTAAATATGGCCGCAATCTTCAATGTGCAAATGAAATGCAGATTTATAAAAAATTCAAGATGGATTCTGATGAGAAAAATTGTTTAGTGCAACACAGTGAACTGACTTACCAAGCAGTAAAACATCAGTTGACTTAGTATAATCACTCCACTTGATATCAGTTCTCTTATACATATGCAACACTCAAACAACCTATTATAGTCATATCTGTTATGTGTTGTAACAAAAGGAAAAAAAATGATTGACCAAAACACAGAGCTAAATCACAGACAAATTTTTAATTTACAAAAACACAAAATAAATATACAATTTTTTGCTTTTAAATAGAAAAAAAAAACTACTGGCAGACTTATAAAGGGGAAGAAAGGTGTCAGGTATCTTTACCTAGTAAAGCTAGCAAAGTAGTTTAAGTGCTATACTTTCCGGAAATCCTCAAATGTGTGTATAAAGAATATTTATTAGTTTGGTCAATGAAAGAGTTAAAATTTCTATTTACCCATTTAGTTCCATGAGGTTCTCTTTCAGGTTTTAGTTGGTTGGCAACTTTTCTTAGAGATTCTTTTGGCTAGATGCACAGATCCATGAATTTGAATCCAGAGTTGATAATGTCAGCAGATCCTTCTAACAACTAACTACTCTCTTCTCAAAACCTATTTTTATAGGGGCTAACACCTAATTTGCATATTTTTAAAATCATTTAGAATTCTCTAGATTTTAATGGAATATTCTACAATCTTCCAAAATGTTCTATTCCTAATTTCTTTATTTAACTACTTCATGAATAAAAACTTTTTTGTAATAACAAGTAGGACTCAGTAGAATCCCTTACTATAACATTTTAGACATTATTATTAATATTATTTATATATATATATATATATATATATATATATATATATAAATGCATCCTTGTAACAATATCCAACATATTGAGTATTTCCACTCATGATGCTTGTGTGGTTCACTAAAGACCTCTCTTATGGTAATCACATATACTGGATGCAAAACTGCTTCATCCATTAAGTTCATGATCCTGACATTCTAAATTAGATAAGTTGGTCACTTTGTCCATTTAGAGTCCACTTGCAAAGCAAAGATGGTGATGTATGGTGACCTCATACAAGTCAAGTATTCTCAAAGCAAACCCCATAAATGCTCAAATGATAAGAACGCACTTAGAATGTCAATCTTAATACACCAGGGAAGTGCAGAGAAATCTGAATGCTGTTGGTGCTGAAGAATTTAAGAACAACCAGTTTGTTTATGCTGAGCTGAAGAGTTGGTACGTATAAGGAAGATTTCAACCCTCTACTCAAGAGGATCTGTGTTGTGGTGCAAAGGATATCAGCTCAGAATGAGAAATCTGAGAACCAAGTTCGAATTCCAGTTAAATTCATTGCATTCACTTATGCACAAATAACTTTAAAAAAGGTATGAATCCATCTCTTCTCTCCCCAGTTATAGATTAAATAGCAAGACAGATTGAGTTCTATATTCTTGGATAGCAACTAGTCTACTATAGAAAGAAATGGTAACCTGAAAGGAAATTAATACTTACCATCAGGAAGAGACAGTTAAAGTTCCTAAAACATGTAATGAGAAAAGAGGGTTTGAAGAATTTGATACTCACAGGTGAGATAGAGAAAGAGAGACAGGGGAAAGAAATGCATAACATACTTGACAGGCTTGAACAAGTGAATGGTAGTGTGGGGTTTGGGTGCAGTAACAAGAGAAAGTGTGCTAAGAGCCACTAGGGATAGGTGATTTTCTAAACGTAGTTTAAATGTGGCACAAGGCTGAAAGTATGGGACACCCAGTGAGGATCAAACTCATTACTCAGTTGTAACTGGTTCTAGCAAGACAAGCTTGATAACCATTACTCCAAGCTGAGCTAGAGATAGAGAGATGTGGAAAGCCATGATTGCTGACATCCTGAAGTGACATGCCACTTGGAAGTAGAAGACTGTTGGAAAATCTTCTGCCAAGTTAGTCATGGCTTGAAAGAACCGTCATTGCTCAAGCATGAATCACATTTGGCAATTCACTGACTGATTCAAGAGGGACACAAAGGAGTCTCCCCACCCTTGAGAACAGGTTCCTTCAGCCACAAACATAAACCGAAACATCCCCTTCTGTCAATATGCTACCCAGCAAGACTTTTCCTGCATCATTTGCAACAATGCGTGAAGCACAGCCAGCAACATCATCAAACTGAACATTGAGATAATCAGGTTGCTGTTGAAATACTGGTCTCTACTATATCTTCATTTGAGTCTCGGGGATGGTCTTACTCTGTCACAAGTCTACGTTCACTGTGTGTGCATATTTTTTTTCATGGACTTGTTCGACTTCTTTATCATTTTATTGTTGCTAACACTTGATGTGTCATAAAAAATTTTTTTTTAAATATTTGAACTTATATATATATATATATATATATATATATTTATTTAATCATTTCACCCCAAGCAAGGTGGTAATGCCCCTGATACACAGGGGGCTACATAAGAGTAAAAGAGTAGATAGGAGGAGAGTAAAGGAAAGACGGACCACTTACAGGGGGTGTCAGAGAAAGAAGCAAGAGAAGGATGGAAATACAGGTATGATGACAGTTGCAAAGGTAGAGAGGAAGGAAAAGATATACAGGGTGATGTAGAACGAACTAGAGTCAAGTGGTTAAGAGATGGGTCGTGACAATGCATTTAAATTCCTGGAGGTAGTAGCCATCAAAGCAAGAATATGGAAGAGAGTTCCACAGGCAGGAAGTTATGTATGGATAGTGGCTTAGTCGAGTTCAAATTCCAGTTAAGTTTATTAAGTTCACTTATGCCCAAATACCCTTGGGAAAGGTAAGAATCCATATTTTTCCCTAGTTATGGATTAAATAGCAGGACGGACTGGTTGGCAACCAGCCTTGAAGACGGAAGACTATGAATTTAAACCAGCCTACACTGTCAGGCTACTTTACCCAATACAAACAACAGCTGTGTTAGTTGCAGTGTCTCTGTTGCCCTAAGGATTTTAATGTATTACAGAACTCCTGATAATGACTGGGCTGTGTCAAAATAATGTCTTTCTTTGTCAATGCTCTTAAACCAAGGGTTAATATTATTAATCTCATAGGTCAAGCGTTATGCAGTGAAAATTTTCAGATCAATTACATGTGAGGCCACGTATTTATTGATGCATGCTCGCATATAGGTACATCAATACCTCCTTAGTCTTATGGCGACTTATTTATTTTACGCAAAATTTAATGTTAGTCTTCAATTATTAATGCACTTAATTTTTCAGTAAATTTGAATCACATACTTCAAGCACTGTTACAGAAGACATTTCAAATCAAAATTCACTTAAGACTTGCGTCAAGGACATAGAATTATTGATCCACTTACATATATTTGTTCCTTACAATAGTAACAACACCATCACAAAAATCCCCACCCCCCCTGCCAAAAAAGTTCTTATTTAAAAAAAAAAAAAAGAAAGTTTTTGTAATTTTTATAAAAAGTTAGTGACTACTGAGTACTGGAGGAAGCTAACATCACTTGGTGACCCAGACAGTTAAACTAGTTTGCAATACTATTTTTTCTTATCTTCCCCTCGTTTGTCTTTCTTTTATAGTCTGCTTTTTTTCCCCAACTTGTCCATCTTTTTTTTCCATCTTCTACTTTGCTTCCTACACAATATATTCTTCTTTCCCTCCCCACATTCCTCCTCTCCAATATTTTCCTGTCCTTTTTTTTCCACACCAGCCGTCAACATTTATATCTGTCTGAAAAAGTATCCAATCATTCTGAATATCAAAAGAACCAGTTATGCGACCTTGATGTAAATTGGTAACCAACCTTCCTGCACTCTCCTATAGGGTTACTCAGTCAGCAGTGAAATTCTGCTGAAAAATGCCAAGTGATACTAGACTTTTGATGCATCATTAATATGACAGTGCTTTGGCATAAAATAGCAAGCAAAGTTAAACTTAAAAATGGCTGTTAATTAAATGTGAAATATTATTATAATGAACTAGTTGTGGGGTCTTGATATGACTTGACAACCATTCAGAGAGGACCTTAAAGTATATGCGTAAACAGACACTCTCCCATCTCCAGTAAGATGTTATTGAATTGCCTTATGTATGGAATGACATTAATAGTAGTGTCTTTTACACCACCCAGGTTAGACAACCCAAATTACTACAACCCAAATTCAGTTTTCTGCCATGTTTGTTTTGCTTGAAAAACTAAAATCAGTGTTGAAAGAAAGGAAATAATTGACCATGGACGAGATTAAAGAGAGCGCAATGAGGCAGTGGATGGAAATCCAAAAATAATGCTGATATTTAGAAAGTAAAAAGTAACTGGGATTAAGTCTGTCGTGTTCCAGATGGGGTACCTGGGAAGAAACTAGGGTGCAGTTAATATTAAATGATTGGTTTTGGAGATTAAGAAGTGCAACGTATCTAAATCTAATCTAAACTTATTTATAAATGGAACTTTGTCTCTGTGTGTGTTACCTATAGACTCTGAAACAGCTGAACCGATTTTCCTGAAAATTTATACAGTTGTACTATAAAGGGTCTGCAAGTGTTTTTAGTTAGGTTTTGTGTCGAGGTACCCCCGATAAATATCGAAAATTGATAATCCAAAAAAATCAGGTTATAGAAATAGTGGTCCGATTTTAATCAAATTTGATACACTCATAGACAAAGACATAAGAAACGATATACAGAACTTTCAAGGTTGCAGTTCTTACAATAGTGCAGAAAATTGATAATATTAATATATATAAAAGGCAAGATGTTTGTGTGTGTGTCTGTTTATCTGCTTGTATGTCTATTTTTTTTTTCAGCTCTTTTATTTTAGTTTTTGCTTCAGGTTTGGCTCTAAGTAGGTATAATTGTAGTTCTTAGTCTCAGCCATGATACCATTTGCTCAGAGGACTTACTTAGCCTTCAAAATTCAGTTTACGATGAAAAAAAACTTACTCGATATTGATACCAGGAAATCAAAATTTGACTTACATCCATTCATTTTTCTTTCAGTCTCCGATTTCAGTTTAACTGGAAAGAACTATTGCTTTTTAGTCTTTTGTACCAATGTCCAAAGAGTCTGCGCTCCTGGATCATGGATTAGTTTTAAAGCTTTCATTACACCCGAGCAACGCCAGGCTATACTGCTAATATAACCTGATCTGAAAGTATGTATATGCAGTATTTTAAAGATTTGAAGAAATAGTTGTGTGGACTTCATGTAACTTGGTAACTAATCAGAGTGAACATTATTTCTTCTTCTTCTATGTGCCCTGTCCCTTCAGAACGTAGGCGATCATGGCTTTCCACGTCTCCCTATCCCTGGTGGCTCTTAGCACGCCTTCTCCTGTTACACCATGCAACTCTCATTCCATCATCCTCCTGATCGGGTCCTTCAAATATGTTATTTGCTGCTTTCTCCTGTCTTTTTTTCCTCTTATCCAGCCTGTTAGTATCAGGTTCTCCAAGCCCTCTTTCCTCATTGCATGTCCCAGGAACTTCAGCCGTCTCTTCCTGATGCTCAGTGTTAATTTCCTTTTTGTTTCCATCATTTCCAAAACCTCATCATAGCTCACATGCTTGATTCATAATATTTGCAGCATCCTTCTGTAGAATCACATTTCAGTTGCTTCAAGTTTTTCTTCATCTTCAATGATATTGTCTAGCATTCAATGCCGTATTGAAAAACTGGTATCACATAGCAATCCAGTACTCTCTTCTTTGTCTCTAGTGAAATGATCCTGTTTTTTAATACTTTACTCCACTTCTAGAATGCTTATTATACATGGATGAAATTCTCCCATTGGGTTACTCACTGTCAGATACTACTATTTCTTCTATGAGATGTGTCCCTTCAGGACGTAGGCGATCATGGCCTTCCACATCTTCCTACCTCTAGTAGCTATTAAAACACTTTTTCATGTTAGTCCTCCCAAAACCCCACTCTGCCATCCATTTGCTCAGGCCCATCAAGTATGTTAGACATTGCTTCCCCCTGTCTCTCTTTTCCTTTATGTGACCTGTGACTATCAGATTCTCCAAGCCCTCCTTCCTCATTACATGTCTCAGGAACTTCAACTGGCTTTTTCTGATATTAAGTATTAGTTTCCTTTTTGTTTCCATCCTCTCTGAAACCTCATCGTTGCTCATATGTTTGGTCCACGGTATTTTCAGCATCCTTCTGTAGAACCACATTTCAGCTGCTTCAAATCTCTCCTTCATCTCTGAGAAGATTGTTTAGCATTCATTGCTATATTGAAGAACAGACATCACATCACAATATGCTCTTCTTTGCTTCTTCACAAATTTTTTCTCAATACTCTTCTCAGCTTCTGGAATACGGTAAAGAAACTACAAAATCTCCTACAGAAGGTAGCTGAAGAAAGAAAGTACTACAAATAATCTACAAGAAAACTGAATGCATGGTCATTAGTAAAAAGAGGAGCCTAAATTTGCCAAATAAAGGCTGGGGATACTAAAATCAAACAGGGACAAATATTTGAATATTTAGTGTTCAACCAGAAGATGAAAAGTGCAACACTGAGCACTGAAGGTGAACTAGCATGGTCAAAGATGCATTCCAGAAAACACAGGATACCAATTCGAAAACCTACCAAGTTATTGCCTTTTTAACTAATTTTTACACTATACAAGGCTAAAGAGCCACTCAAAGTAAAATTTTTTAAAGATTTTTTGCATGAGTGGTAAAAATAAGGTGCAGGGTATACAGGAAAGATAAAAACTAATCTTAGACTTGAACTGGAGAAGATTATAGTGGTCAGGGAAGCATCTTCATTTGAGTTAATTCCATGATGTAGCAGTTCATGGGCAGAAGTTGTTCAACTTACTTCTCACTAATAGAATAGAAAGAGAATGAGGGCAGATGACTAAATGGTATGGCAAGTCCTAATAGAGTAGGTTGGAGAAGTTAGATACTTACTAGACTGCTCCAGGGTATTGTTTTTGCAATGGATAATTGTGAAGAGGAAGACTTCTGAGGCTCTTTGCAATCAACACAGCCTGAATGAGTGTATTTTTGGCAGTGTGACTTTCAGATAGGCAATGTCTAAAAGAAGAAATTCTTTACATTGTGTAGTGTTTCTTGAGAAAGCGTCATTCATGTCTGTTAGGTAACTCCAATCATGATTGGGTTTTTATTTCTTTCTACCTGTTGTCAGTGAAAGAAAGATTTTAGTCTGTTCAATATTAGTGAGTGTTGGAGTTTTTGGGTACCCTTATATACTAGTGAGCCAGCCATGAGCTGACTCGTTTGATAGTTCACCAATAGAAAGATTAACCAATCAGAAGGCTCAAAATATTTAATGCGACATGTATAAAGGCAACCATATTTTCCCTGATCATTGGCGATATAGTCAGATACAGTAGAGTGTCTGACTCGTTAGTGTTAATCTTTGATGTTGTTTTATTGAACAGATTATATACTGCGCTTTATTCTGTATTTATAAACTATGGTGGACATGGTCAACAGTGAGAACATAACTAGTTAGCCAAATTTGTGTTATATCAGAAACATGGCTATTGTTGTTTGCCGCTCAATGTCTTACTTGACTCTTTATGTCTTTATTTTACCATCCATTCACATAAACTCATTAATTAAATTTCTCATTATTTATATCTTGGCTACTGTCTTCATTTTTGTTGCTTTTATCATAGCATTTCAGCCTTTATGCCCTCTGGCCTTCCTGAGTTGTATATTAATCTGGGTAATTTACAGGGAATTCTGAAGTGAACCCTTTCTTTAATCTCCAGGGGTAGATCATTCTTGTTTCACTGCTCACATCTTAGGATACTATCTAATTCTTATTTTATTTATAATTGTTTGCCCATTTTTGTTGAGTTCAAGTACAGACAATCCAGGAATTGAACTCACAACCACTATATCACTAAATTCAGATAACAATGCTTTTTACCCAGTAAGCTAGTTTTCTGTATTAAACTTTGTCTTAAACTTTAACTGAGTGCTGATTTGGTTTTAATTAGTTGTTTGTTGCTATTCTTTTCTTTGGACCCCTTGTCTGTAAAGGTTAAACAAATCATGTCTTATTATGGGATACTATAATGTGAAGGTGCAACTGGAATAGCCAAAATACATTCCAAAAGCTAAACAAGGTATCAAGAAACAGAAAAATTTCACTAAAAACAGAGAAAAAGGGTTTTGAATTGTTGCATTATATTAATTCTTCTATATAGCAGTGAATACTGACAATTTTCTCATAGATGAAGAGGACACTCGAGGCAACTGAAATATGGTTCTACAGAAAACACTTAGAATATGATAGCTTAGTCTATCTACTCCAATTCTATCGTCCAGTTCACACTCCACCCATGTCTATTGAACAGGTGAAGAGGCTCATCCCTTGTTTCCTGTTTAGGATGTGGTTTCCGGCTTTTCTCTTTTCCAGTCTTTTCACTCTTACGTAGCCCCCTGCGCATCAGTGGTGTTTTCGCCTTGCTTGGGGTGATATGATTTAAAAAAAAAAAATGTAACATGGGTTCAATGAGGAAGTTTTTAAAAAAAGCAAAAAGGACATTAATACTCTGAATTAAAAGTAGATTAAATTTCTAGGATGCATTATGAGGAAGAAGGCCTTGGAAAATTTGACACTCACAGGACTTATCAAAAGCGATAGGGGAAAGCATCAGGTCACCTATCTCATTAGCTTGTGCGAATGTAGGGTGAAAAGACAAATGTTGCTAAGAGTTACAAAGGATAGGAAGTTAT
Organism: Ascarosepion bandense; assembly: GCA_037127315.1. NCBI lineage: Eukaryota > Metazoa > Mollusca > Cephalopoda > Sepiida > Sepiidae > Ascarosepion > Ascarosepion bandense. Next base: position 1,522,387 of record JBBBDQ010001538.1, read on the forward strand.
GGAGAGCCATGAACACTATATCTTGAAGAGACATGACCCATATAAAAAGATTCATTTATATTTCAACATAGGCATAAGATAGTTGACCAGTTCTTTACATTGTAAATGGGTTCTTATATGGCTGATTATAAAAGAGAAGGCACCTTTTTTTGCAAGTAGGGCATCTAAAATGGCTGTAGATGGTCGTAGAGGAAGAGTTCTGTATGATGTCTTTGATTACAGGACTTTAGAATTACCTTGTAGTTCCTGTATCACTTGGACTAACTAGCGCCAACTCACCTGAATATGTATTCATTGAACCCATTATCTATGGTGATCCCAAAAATGGACATTACAGAATGATTTCAAAAGTTGCAAAGAGTGCTTCAGGGAGAATTCTTTGAGAAGACTTAAGGAATAATTTCTGTGCATGGACTATTTTTTTTTGGATTGTGTTATTTTCAGATCTTGCTTTTTTTTGTGGAGTTTCACTTTTTTTTTTCTCCCAGCAATGCATTCTACATTTTGGCATTTTTTTTTTTTGTTCTTCTTCTCTTAAAAAATCCATATCATTTCTTTCCTTCACCCCACTCATCATTTAGGTCCTGGACATGACTGTAAACTCCATCTGGCAGCAAGGCCTCTGATTGGGAAGTTGTGAGGTGCATGAAACCACCTCTTAATTGTTGTTGTTCTCATGTCCACCCTGACCCAGAGTGGTAGCAACTATTAGGGTCCCAGCTATGGGCAAATAGTTAAACTCTGAACTGGGGTCAAAACACTATGAAAGTATAAAAATACACTTTTATAAGAAAGTATACATAAAAATAAACTTTTATAAAAAAAAAATATTTTTTGAAGGAAAAATGTTACCAACAATACATTTTAAAGAAAAATTATTATCATTACTCATTTTTGAAGGAAAAATTTATTCTCAGCAAAAAATTTTTGAATACAAAACTAGAAGATATTTTCAGTTTTCTAAAATAAAAAAGAATAAAAAAAAAATATTCATTAAAATCTGACTAAATCAACCTTCTCACTATAACCAAATATTGAAATAATACCTTAAAACCCCACCATTTTGGCATTAAATAACCCATAGAGGTGTTGATATGCCATTAAACGAAACTCAAACTCGCTCAACATTTAAATCAAATCATTTTTCTATTAGCATCTTTTAAATTAATTTTAACAATTTGCAAATTAAATTTTTGTTTTTGATTCTCAAAGTCACAGTTAATTGCAGAAAATTGAAAAAAATGAATGTATAATTTCAAAGAATGTTTTATCTTCTAAAATACAGCCTCTGGTAAAAATAACTGGAATTGTCTACATTTACTAAAAGTATACTACTATTTACTAGAAAGTGCATTTATCTTCAAAGAGTTTTTCTATATAAAAAAAGCAACACAAATAAATATCGCTGATAAGAATATTTTTATTCTGTCATAGATTGAGTCTATCAATAATTTTCACTTGTGGTATTTTTCTTATTTATTTTCAATGTATTTCTGTTGTAAAATCTTCAGTTGTAATAGTAAATTTATTAGCATTACACTTTCATTGTACATATAATAGTACTATTCAGTCAGTCCTGCTTGCATTTGTTCCTGGTCATGAACAATACCTTTCATCCTGATTTTTAATGCATTTCTTTAGTCGAAACATTAGCAATGCATCTCTATTAAAACATGCCTACTCTATCAGTAACGTTAACAGTAATTCCTGGCCACTGACAATACATTTATATTAAACATATAATAGCTCTGTTATGGTTTATAAAATGGCGAGTGTTCTAAAAATAGAAAAAGATACTCACTGACGCCAAAAATTCAAAATTGGGCGGCAAAATAAGGAACTGTTTCTTTTGGTAGGAGTAGGAGTAAGAAGTAGGAGTTAAGGACAGTAGTTTTGTGTAGGAGATTTGAAAAGAGGAGGACGCTAGTCAGTTGACCACTAGAGTCCAGAAGGGATAGGCTCGTTTACTACTAGCATCCCACAGTGAAGAGAATTTAGCTAGTCTGCTCCTGTATCCACACAAAATTTAAAGGTTGTAACTTGATGTAAAAACCTAAAGTTTTATACCAAAAATAAACATCATTAATTCAAGTTTGTGTTATCTTCTAATTATACCAAAATGAAGCAACACAACAGCTCTATTCTATAAGTTGGTTGGTTGTTTTGTTTTTATGGCATATCAACCACAGCAGGTCATTTATTGCCAACTAAATTTTATTTATTTATTGCTGGTAATACCTTTTTCTTTCAACAATTTATTGTTGTTTTTTTTTTTATATAAGTTTTGTGTCTAGTAATACTTTTTTCTTTTCGAGTATCAAGATTCATTGGGATTTGTTTTTTTAAGGGCAGGGTCCCCAAGTCCTACCCTTTTTATTTAACCCATAACTGGAGGGAAGGGACGGATTAATACCTTTCCCAAGGGTACCAGTGCTTAAGTGAATGCAGGGCTTTCAACTGGAATTTAAACTCAGCTCACCCATTTCTCTTTCTGAGCTGATATCCACTGCACCACAACGCACATCCGTCACTAAACGCTTCCAGCACCTGGTATTCCCAAGCAGTCACTCATCTAAGTACTGACCAGGATCAACATTGCTTATCTTTGATGATTGAGTGAGAACTGGTGCATTTAACGTGATATGACCGTATTCCCTATTCTATAAGTAATGCTGGGAAATGTGGTTAGTGCAGTGAATTCCTACTCAGAATAAGAAATCAGAGAGCTGAGTTCAAATTCCAGTCAGGTTCCTTTAATATATTTCTGCACAAATATGCTTGAGAAAGATATTGATCCATCTCCACCCCACAGCAATGGGTTAAATAGTAGATCTTGTATCTAGATAAATCATTATTTTAAAAAATTGTTAATGCACTGGTAAAAAAAGGAATTATTCTTTTAATTCCAAATATATTTCGGCTTAAAAATAATGCACAAAGGATTGATAAACCATAAAAAAGAAAAATCAACAGGCCTGAAATAAGAATCCACCCGATTTCTTCTGACCAGAGCAATCCCTTTTTTATTTATTTTTCAATGCACTCCTATACTAAAATCGTTGACAAAGTGCAGCATTTTTAGTGGTTATACATGTTTTATTTGCTATCTATGTTTTATTTTCTTATGCAATAAGATTAATAACTACTGGCCTATGTTGGGAGGCACCTTTTTCTTTAGTAGATCTTTTTGATCTTAGCAAGTTTATGGTCATGGCTTTTATGTTTTGAGTACAAAAATAAAGGTAAAATTTTGCTAGAAACAAAGAAGAGTGTACTGGATTGCTATGTGATGCCAGTTCTTCAATATGGCAGTGAATTGAAGATGAAATAAAAAAAATTTGAAGCAACTGAAACGCGGTTCTACAGAAGGATATTGTGGATATCATGGATCAAGCACATGAGCAATGATGAGCTTTTGGAAAGAATGGAAATGAAATGGAAAGTAAAACTGAGCATCAGGAAAAGACAGCTAAAGTTCCTTGGACATGCAATGAGGAAGGAGGACTTGGAGAATCTGATACTAACAGGACAGATAGGAGGAAGGAAAGACAGAGGAAAATAGCATGTAACATACTTGATGGGCCTGAGCAGGTGGATTGCGTGGTGTAACAGGAGAAAGGATGCTAAGAGCCACCAGGGGTAGGGAGATGTGGAAGACCACGATCATCTACATCCTGAAAGAAAAAAATCACATAGAAGAAGAATTGGACTGAAAGATGTCCCAATGAGTGACATGCATTCATTTAGTAGGTACTCAAGCCTTGACCTATAATGGTCTCCCTTGGCCAGATTGGTAACAGAACACTGGCTATAGTAGTGTTTCACTTTTGAAAAAATAGAATATGGGCTCAATTACTGTTGGAAGACATATTTTCTATGACTTTTAGATTCTTTACCAGTTGATAGTTTCATCATTTTAAGAAACTAAAGATCTGGAATGATAACTCAAACATATCAAAAGAAATATCGATAATCATCTCTATTGTGATAAAGGCCGTTTTGTATGTGTGTGTGTGTATATATATATATATATATATATATATATATACACACACACACATATATGTAAAAATTAAGACAGACACGTTTTTTCATGCTTAAGCAAAAGTATAGGCCTATTTCAGGCGAACCATCTTTAGCTTCAATCTTTATTGTACAGAAGATTTTACACAAATGAAATAGACCTATACTTGTGCTTAACCATGAAATAAAGTGTCTATCTTAATTTTTACTTATATTTGCTCTCTATATATATTTATATACATATATATTTAGAGCTCTCCTAGAGAGTTATCCTACCACTTTATGTACTGGATACTCTTTTGGATTCTTCTATATCTATGTCGCATATATATTGTAGAGAGGGCTAAGAAGTCCCTCAAACAAATAATAAAAAGAAAAATGCACTACAAATAAAGTAAAATAAACAAATTATTTTTTTTGTACAAAATATGAGATTGTCCGTACAGCTGTAGAAAAAAGAGAAAGAAAGGAACTGTGAATGTGAGAGGGAAAGGTAGGATGATGTGTAGCAAGCGAGATGAGAGAAAGAGAGGGTGAAAGAAGGTTCACTGATACGGATTCTGCCTGTTGTGTGAACTGTTGGATTCTCTCTGTGCGCAAGCTCGAAGCTGTCCGTGTGCCCTTTTGATGTCAGCTTGTCGCTGGTCTCCTTTGGTTTGATGAGAGTTTCTCCCTTCCTTATATCTGAATGGTGAGGCTCCGGGGAGATTAAAAAATAGGTTTCTTATATCGAGCCCTGATTGGTCAATAAATCATATTTTTGACCACGTGGTGTGCTGTCCACTACATCCGAACTTTTGGGTGCACCGTCCTTGTTTTTGACCCCACAGGGTATGGTAAGGGGTGAATTCCCGCGCAATTGTATTTTTTTGAGATACACGTGTGTGAATTAATTTTTATTGTGTGTGTGTGTGTGGAAAATAAAATAAGAAACAGCACAATATATATATATATATATATATATTTGTGTATTTAGGCAGCAAATTTTCTTTAAGACATGTCAGATTAAATAAATTGCAAACATTGTGGCTGCTTATTTTTAATAAAATCTGTTCATACTCACAGATAATCTTTCGTGTATTATAATTGAAAGATGTCAGAAATGTTACAATGTTACAACTCATTTCTGACCTCTTTCAATTATTTAATCTGAAATAGATATATATATCTAAACTTATTTATAAATGGAACTTTGTGTGTCTGTGTCCATTATGTATAGACTCCAAAACGGCTGAACCAATTTTCTTGAAAATTTACACAGTTCTACTATAAGCGTCTGCAAGTATTTTTAGCTATCTTTTGTGTTGAGGTACCCCCCTATAAACATTGAAAATCGATAATTGAAAAAATCGTATTATTGAGGGAGTAGTGCGATTTTAATCAAATTTGATAAACTCATAGATAAAGACATAAGAAACGATATTTAGAAGTTTCAAGGCTGTAGTTCTTAGTCTCAGCCATGATACCACTTACTCAGAGGACTTAATTAGCCTTCAAAATTCAGTTGACAATAAAACAAACTTAGTTGATATTGATACCAGGAAATCAAACTTTGACTTTCATCCATTCATTTTTCTTTCAGTCTACGGTTTCGCTTTAACTGGAAACAATCATTGCTTTTTAGTCTTTCGTGCCAACGTCCAAAGAGTCTGAGCTCCAGGACCATAGATTAGTTTTCAAGCTTTCATTACACCCGAGCAATGCCGAGCTATACTGCCAAAATATATATATATATATATATATATATTTTTCCCTCCTGTCACAATCATGGAGAGAGTCAGCAGCAAGGCACTGTTGGCTGAGTTAATTCTCTTTACTACCTTGTAAAAGCTTGTTGCACATGTTTGCTCTTTAACAGTGCCTTATTATTTTTTTTCATCAAGTAGTGAGGAATATATATATATATATATATATATATATATATATACACATACACACTCTCTATTATGATAAAGACTTGTGTATTTGTGTGTGTGTGTATATATATATATATATATTTCCCTCTTGCTATACTCATGCATGGAGAGAGAGAGACAATAGCAAGGCAGCATTAACCCAGTTGAATCTCTTTACTACCATTTATTAAACCTTTTGTCATGTGTTTGTTATCTAGCAGTACCTTATTAGTTTTGCATTAATTATATTGTCAAGTGGTAAAGAATATATATAACCTCTCAATTACCTTAAAGACCATTGTGTATATATATATATATATATATATACACATACACACTCACCCACCTGTCGTGTTCAGGGTTGGGGATGACTCGTAAGGAAACAGATAATCCTCTCAAATATTTTGTCATCATTTTTAACGGCAGGGTTACACTCATAAGAAATAATTTCAAGTTAAAAATAAGTCTATACAAAATTTACTACAATCATATAATGATGGATTTAAATCCGAAACCTTTCTTTATTCTTCAACTGATTCTTATTGAGAAATTATTAGCCATTCATTTCGACATAACAGCCCTATTCTGTCAATAGTGCTTTCATTTGTCCGTGACCATTAATGATCTCTTTATTCTTGATAATGAATACATGTCTATAGTAGAATCACTAGCGATGCATTTCAGTTATATATTCTATCGTTAGTACTTTTACTTATTCCTGACCACTGACAATCCCTTTCTTCCTGATTTTCAATGCATCTTTAAAGTAGAATCATTAGTTATCCATTCACATTATACACATCATAGATATATTCTATTGGTAATGCTTGCATTAATTCTTGACCACTGACAATCCCTTTCTTCCTGATTTTCAATACATGCCTCTCGTAGAGTCATCAACATTACATTTACAGTGAATATATAATATTGAACATTTAATTCCTGACCCCTGATACTCACTGCAATCCATTTACATAGACTCCTTAACAATGTTCCTTACTGTTTATCTATACCTGCTTCTTCTCTTAATACCCTGATGTATAAAATTTTCCAAGCCATTTTTCCTGGTACCCCAGAAATTTCAGTCATCTTTTCCTGACTTGTTCCTTGTCATCATTTTGTACCCTCTGATTTCTTTGTCAACTTCGTCAATCGCGGCTCTGCTCAATACAAAAACCAAGACATCATCTTCATATTTAGCCAAGGTGATAGGATCAGATTCATCTTTAACTTGAAGGAAAAGTTCAAATGCAAGAATGTAAAGTGAAAGAATACAACCTTGACGAATGGAGTGAGTCAATATGAAAAGCCGTAATCTAACCCCATTCACTTCCACTAACAAACCAGGGGACACATACAGAAATTATACCTGGCTGCAAAAGTATGGTGCCAAACTGATGGCAGAAAGGACAGCCTTCAGAAATTGATGGTCCACCTTATCAAATGCCTTGGATTAATGTAAATTGATCAGAGGGGCTTCACTGTTGACTTGTTTGATGATCAAACTTATGAAATGAAGGCTGTCTTAAAAATTCCTGCTCTTCAAAGCACAAGTCTGCTCAAAGCCAAACAATTTAGAGAGAACAGCCTGCAAATGGCTGGCTAAGATCTTGACTAAAATTTTCAACTCTGTATTTAATATCATCAGAGGTCAGAAGTTACTAAGCCCATTCCATCCTCGCTGTTCTTGTCCTTATGCAGCGAATTGATCCCAACTAAGGGAAAGTGTTGAAGTATAGACCCCTGCTACATTTAGTTGTTGGAAATCACTTCCAGCAGAGGCACAAGAATGGGTCTCAAGTATATTTCATAAGGAAGATCATCTAATAACAATTTTGTCCTGTTAATCAGCTTCAGTGATGAAAACTTCACACTCAGCCACTTCAGCTGTCTTGGGTCGGGCAAAGCTGACCAAATTGTAGAATTCTTAGATAGCAACAGCCAATAATCAAGTGGAGTTGAAGTTGAAACAGACAGCTCAAATTGCCTAGAAAATTGTTAGGTGGTTTATATAACAGCCTGAGAGATTCCACTCTGCTATCTTTGCAAGTCCATTCTGTAGGTTCTGATTAGCTGATGATTTCAGTGTGGATATTGTGCTCAATAAATATCAGCACAATATCCACCCTAAAGTAAGAGGAGAGAGAGGGACAGGTTTTCAGTTATGTCCCTGTTTATTTTTGTCTCCCAACTGGATGCTAGTTGAAAACATCCTTGCAAAATGAGTCTCATACTCTTAATTTTTCACAAATAAGTGTCAAACTGAGCAGTGTTCAAACCGGGCTCCCTGGTAAAGAGATCCTGAAAGTAGTTAAGAAAAGCTTAACATATGCCTATGTTTGTTGCCATGGTCTGCTTATCTGGTAATATGATGCACGCAATATATCTATTGGATGTGTTTCAAACTGTGAACACAATTCAACTGCCATATTCTAATCTAGCACTCTCTACCTGTGCTTGATCCTTCTTGATAAGCAACAATGCCAACTGCCCTAGCTAAGGCTACTTTGACACTATCACAGCATTTAATTGCCCAATCTACTTTTTCCTCACATGTGTTGTTTGCACTGCTAATCTAACTTAATTGAATCAACGACTATAACCAGCAGCAAACAACCAAATTGGAATTTTAATTTATCCCACCCTGCATCCGGCAGCAAGGCCTTTGATTGGGAGGTTTTGAGGAGCATGGAACCAGCTCTTAATTGCTGTTGTTTTCCGGTCCACCCTGACCCAGAGTGGTAGCACCTGGAAGGTCCCAGCTATGAGCAAATAGGTAACCCCCCAAAAAACTATGAAAGTATAAAAATACGCTTTTATAGGTAATATATACATAAAAATAGACTTTTATAGAAAACATTAAAAAAAAACAACTTAAAACCCTACCTTTTTGGCATTAAATTACCTACAGATGTTGATATATCGTTAAACACAACTCAAACTCAATTTATCCCACCACATATTTTCAACCCTAACCCTCGTCAATTTATCCCACTCTTTAAGTCTATAAACGCACAATCTCACTTACCCTCACTTTGGTTTTTTCAGCTCTCATTTTCAGATGAGGTTGCATATGGGTAAAGTGTTCCCCACTGGGGTGCATTCATTTTTATCATTTTCTCTTTCTATCTCACTTCCACACACATGTATATTTGGGTAGCAATGTTTCATTTAAAAATGACCAACAAGGAAGATTTTATTAATTTTTTATTTAATTTTTCCAGTATTCTTCATGTTTCCTTTCTGCTGTTGATAAGGAGTGTAAAAATGTTCGATAATTTTTGCCTTTCCAAGCGCTTTCAGCCGCTTCACTAGCCATTTTCAAGGTTGTTATTTTTCCAATGTTATTTTTATATTTATGTTTGACTGTAGCATAACGTTTGTGTTTTTTGAAAAGGAGAGTTCTTTAAAACAGCCATGTGATGTGTGCAGCTGGTCCTTGTGTGAGTGTCAGTCTATTTTTTTAAAAAAACTTTAATAACTTCATTTCCACTGTTAAACAAGGTAAGGTTGATGGTAGAAGAAAACAGTTTGATATATTGTGCTTCTCTTACAGCAAGGTGCCTTTGATACTGTTATTTAAAAAATATTTTTGTGTTTTCAACCAAAATTTTTCTTAAAAGGTCTTATAGGTTAATAAATGTTTTTTATTGCACTATTATTATAGATAGGTGACATGTAAGGCATCAGCTCAGAGAAGTGATAGTATGCCCAATATAAGTAATTCATTTATGACAAGAAACATGATCTTGTACAGAGCATTGAAATTGATTCACTACATTAGTCATCACTGGTTTAGATTTGATGGGATTATTTTGATAAGAAACAGCAAGCTTTGCAATCTTCCATTTTCTATAATGTATTATAAATTTTACATGTTTTTAAGGAATTAACAGATATGATGTTTAATAATTTGTGTCTATCAAACTCGTCCTGTTTATAATTATTGTGCATTTGATTTCAATAAAATATGTTGATGTTTTTGTGTTATTTTTAATACTGGTGTCATGTATTTTTGTAAGAATAATTTTATTTGTTTATCAGTGATATAGTTGATAAAATTATTATTGATTAATGTTTGTTTTATGTGATTTAGATTGCTCAAAAATATTCTTTAGGAGGTGGAATTTTGATGTGACTATTTAAGAAGTTCGTTATTACTGCTATTCTGTACCTTTCCAGGACTTGGTTATTATAGTTAAGAAGAGAAGAGTTCATACTGATGTTTTTTTTTTTATACAGATAAGTGATAATTTTGTTGGTTTTTAGCTCTATATTAACGTCACAAAACAGGATTTTGTTATTGCCTATGAATCTATAAGTGAATTTTAGCGATGGGTTATTTTCATAATTTAATTTCAGATTTTAAATTTTGATCTTATTCTTCATCAAAACAAAAATATCATCTGCATACCTTTTATGAATCTTTGGCTTATTGGTTGTTTTAAATACTTTGTTTTTGATGTAGGATATGTAAAAATTAGAGAAAGTAGGACCTAATGGGCTTCCCATACAGACACCATTCAACTGGATGTAGATGTTACCATTATGGTAATAGATATAATAATATACATACACACACAAATAGGCATATTATTTTAAATTGTCTTTTTTCTTTCATCTCTAGATATAATTCCTACATTGTTAAGACTGCTGTTATCTTTGTTGCCATATTAACAACGTTTCGATCATTGTACGCTCTGACCTTCTTCAGATGAATAGAATTTTGAATTGAAGTCTTTATTTCAATTACTGGGGTGGATTGTTCTTGTTCCATGAGTCATGCCACTCTGGATGTTTTATTTATTCTCATTTAACTGAACTAAGTGGCATGAATCATGGAATGAGAACAATCTACTCTTGTGGTTGAAATGAAGGGTTCAGCTTGAAATTTTAATCGCCTGAAGAAGGTTGGAGAATATATTGGTGTAAATATCATGAATAAAACTAACGATGAGGACAACAGTCAAAACAATGTAAATATTTGCAATATCTCATCTCTGAAATATAAATATAATTGTCATTTTGTGTTTTATGTTCATTGTTTTTTTTTGGTTTTTTTTGTCACTCGAAAGAAATTTTTCATTATAATTCGTTCCCCACAAATCAAAATTACTTCTGACTCAATCTAACAGAAAATGCTGTGTAACAATTTTGTCTTTCTTGAGCTACTAGACTAGCAACTAGGTCACACCCTTTTACAGTGAAACTGATAGCAGCTTTTTCTCTTGCACTTCGTGCCTGGGGAATTCCATTCCATATACTTGCTTTCTCAACAGCTACAATCTCTAAGGTCAATAGTCATCTCCTATCTCACTGACTTGTATCCTTTCTCTCAAGCTCTTTCCTTCATACACTCCACCCTCATCACACCAGTATTCTCATCTTTGGATTTTCCTCTTCCTGACAACCCCTATAACCTACCCCTCTTTCTCCTCACTTTACCCCAATGTAACCCCCTTCTCAACAGTGGCAGTAAAACTGCCTTGCTTTGGGTAAAACGATGAAAAAAAAAAAAAGGTAGCAACTTAAACCCTTTATGCCAAGAGATTATGGCTTATATTTTCTACAGACTTTGCTTTTGTGAATACGATATTTAAAAAAAAAAAAAGCTAGAAAAATGACATATTATTCAAAAATATCATTTATTTATTCTATAATTACATAGAGACTATAAAAAATTTAGAATTGAGTAGTTTTTCACAATTTACACTAACACTGCAAATTGCTTACATGGATCAGCCCCCAAATATTAGTTTCCCATGTTTTCATTATGCAATCCTTGGTAGCCAAAACATTCTAGAAATTTTTGAAACTTTTAAAAAATTCTAAAAAGTTCTCTTTTGAGCATAGAATCTATCTGGAATGTAATAAAAAATAGTTTAGTTTCAAAATATCGATGTACCGAAGATAAAAAGCAAAGTTTAAAAAAAATAATAATAATTTTCTTATATCCCACAAGAGAACCAATTAGGAAATAGTCATTGCTAATTAAAGACAAAAAATAATCAAAATTTTGTTGCATATTTAATCATAAGAATGAATGAAAAATTTGGCATATTCATTTTAAAAATCTTGTGTCCTGGATGAAATAAGCACCTGACTTTGTTTTTTTCTTTTTGTTTTTTTTGTTTTTTTTTATTCTTTTGTTAGGCCAGTAATAATAACAACTATATATAAATCTATATTTATTTTTAGAGATGCAGTTGCTGAAAATTAATCATCCCAAATTCATCAGGAATTTGTGACAATGCTCCATCAGTGAACGATCTAAGGTAAAATGAATTCTATAATCATAAATAATAATGTTTATCCAAAATGTCTTAGAAAAAAACGTCCACATTTTCTTTGATACATAACAATAAATATGAACTGTTAAATATATATCTATATATATATATAATAACGTACATGCATACACACAAACACATACACACTCTCACACACACACACATTCATTTTCAGGAATCAATGAGGTGTCTGTGTGGTAAGCAGAAATCCTTTCTATACATACTGGTATTCTTTGGAATGTTGAAGGTTTGAAATAGCCAATGATAGCATCATGTGTGATTGATATTGGGAGTGTGGCCACACCAAAAATGATTCAACTTATATATATATATATATATATATATATATATATATACACACATATATACACACAAACCTTTCTTTTTCTTTTAAGCATGTTTTGTTAAAAATGACCAACAAGGAATATTTCATTAATTTTTACTTATTTTTTCTGTATTCTTACATGTTTTCTTTTTGTTAGAGATAAAGAATGTAAAAATGTTCCATAACTGTAATATTTCCAGGTGCTTTCAACCACTTCACTGGTCATTGTTAAGGATGTTATGTTTCCGATTTTGTCAATTTTTTAATGTTTTGACAGTAACATAATTTATTTTGCATTTTTAAAAAGATTTCTTTTAAAGCTCTCAGGTACTACATGCAACTGGAAATTGTGTGAGTGTCTTTCTATTTTAAAAAACTTTCAATACTCTATTTCCACCATTAAATAAAGCAAGGTTGATGGTAGGAGAAAATTGCTTGATATATAGTACCTCTGTCAATAGTGATATTAGGATTTAAATAGTATTTAACTTTGTTTAGTAGGGTCTTTGCCTTTGTCAGACAGTTTTATTGAGCTTTTTTGTAAGAAGTTTATCATTGCACCTAAATTCCCTTCACTGGGTCTTCCATCACTTCTCCTCAGCACTAATGTTCATGATGCGGATTACTTTTTCCCAATATTCCACTTGTTCATGTCAGGTTTTGGGTATGACAGTAAACTGCATCTGACAGCTAGGTCTCTAATTGGGAGGTTGTGAGGAGAATGGAATCACCTTTAAGTTGCTGTTGTTCTCAGGCCCACCCTGAATTGGAGAGGTAGCGCCTGTTAGGGTTTCAGCTATAAACAAATAGTTAACCCCCAAACTGGGGTCAAAACAAGACTTTTTATAGAAGTATATAACATAAACGTAGACCTTCATAGAAAAATATACATTTTTGAAGTAAAATTATTAGCAACAATATATTTTTGAAGGAAAAATATCACCAATATTACATTTTTGAAGGAAAAAAACTATTAGCCTAATACATTCTTAAAGAAAAAACTATTACCGACAATTGGCATTAAATAACCTCTAGATGTTGATATGCTGTTAAACAAAATTCAAAATCGTTCATGTCAGTTAATTTTGACACCTCTAAAACTATAATGATTTGGTTTTACAACGTCATTTACTATTTAAAGATATTCGAAATCAATTTAAAAAAAATAAAAGCCTTAACTTTGTCAAATTTATCTCAAACACTTTGTACATATATTCATTTATACAAAATGCATCATATATATAGTCATCCACAGACAGATCTGTTTCGCTGTATCACAGCTCATCAGTACGGTTAGATATCCGATTGCTTTTAACCCAGGATTGAAACCCGACCGAATTGGCGTCAGTCCGCGATTCTACCTCTGAGCTATAGGTGCTCGGTAGAAGAAGGCAGATTTTTAGCGTATGATGTATCATACACCAGTGGCCAGAGTGCTCTAATTCATTACTGAATGAGTGATGTGTAGATGCTAGAGTAGCTACTGTTTTTTCAAAGTTTACCATTTTTCCAGAGTGCTCAATCAGGGAGTGAGAGCGTAAATAGTCATCCGCAGACAGATCTGTTTCGTTGTATCACAGATCATCAGTAAGGTATCACTATATGCGCTTTATATATATATATATATATATATATATATATATATATATATATAAGATGCATATAGTGATATGAAAATAAAATATACCTCCTTTTTGGTGTGGATTTACTCCAAATAACTATTAAATGTAACATCCTTTTTGACCTTTAGCTTTCTTAAAAATACCAGTATATAGATAAAAGAATTTTGCCAAACACACACGCACATATATATATATATATATATATATATATATATATATATATAACAACCTTGCCAGGCTACAATGATTTTACTCCTCAGATTTTGCTAAGATTGTTTTTTTTTAAACTATTCTAGAATTTTACTCTACACACAAGGATGGAGTGCTTTCTAAAATCTATTTCAATTTCATGTTCAAATTTCTTTTGTAGTTTATTTATGCAAGATTATATATATATATATATATATATATATATATATATATTATGACAGCAGAACTACTACCAGATGATAATTGTTAATCCATACTTATTCCCTTATGCTTGATAGCCTAAGGGTCACTTCAAAAACATTGTCCAGAGGCCAGAAGTCATAAAACCAGCTGCCTTTATTCGGTTTCAAGTTGATTTGTGATACCATCAAGAAAGTTGCTATCAATTTCTTCAAGGTAAACATCTTGTTTGGTCAAAGGTTCTCATGATTTTAGTTTTAGTATTTTGTTTTTGTTGTCATTTCAAATTTCAAATAACAAGAGTTTGGTCTGGTTATCAATTTAGCTGATTAACCCTTTATAATTTGACTGTATTGGATTATACTCTTTTTATAGCCATTGATTTGTTTTTCATAAAATGCAGTTGATGATTTGAAGACTATATGTAAGTCATCAGGAGATAACATAGAAAAAATTCAGAAAGAAAGTAACGGTTCTCCTCTGCAAATTAATTGGTGAGATATATTGAAAGCAAATGTAAAGGTCAAGAGAAAACAAACACCTATCTCTCTCTCTCTCTCTCTCTCTATATATATATATATACACACACACACTGTTAAATATAACAGACAATGAATGTCTATTATGTTTAAGCATGAGCCATTCTAAACATTGTATTTTGGCTTTAATTTCAGATGAAAATAAAGACAAAAATTCTCCAACATTTGGATAATTTTTTATCAAGTTGGTTCTACGCTTTCGGCTCACATGAGCCATCTTCAGAGAGGTTACAAGGACATTAACATAAAAACATCCACCATCGGCAACGATTTTATCTTGTGTTGACATAAAATTTTGCTAAGCAATGATAACAGTTACCAAAAATAGCAAACATAGTTCGTAAATTTGTTATGCAGTTCGAATAATAATTTAATAAAAAATGATCCAAATGTTGGAGAATTTCTGTTTTTATTTTCGCCTGATATTAAAGCCAAAATACGATGTTTAGAATGGCTCATCATTAAACATAATAAACATTCATTGTCTGTTATATTTAGCAGTATATGTTTAGAAAATTATTTGCTGCCTCGATACACTAAAAATATATATATATATATATATATATATCATTAGTTTTTGGTCATAATAAAATTGGACCAGTGTATATGTGTATTAAAAAGTGTTCAATACAATTATATTGTAGAACTTCTGAATATTTTCCATTTGTAAACAAATTATTATGTGACCTAGGTTTCTACCATATGGTGTCTTCAGCCGATTTGCAAAATACATATAAAATTGTGTATTCACACAGCAATCCCTCTTTTATAGAAGTTTCGTTAAAGATGACAGACTAGGACTGCGTTAAGCTTTTGTTATGTGCATACCTATGGACAGGAATGGATATGTACCAATTATATGATACATGGAACTCTATTGAGAAGAAGATGCATTCTTACTGTCCAGCAGATCTAATTTACTTCACACAGCTTGTGAGTCTTGTATTTGATGATGATATAAATATTACTATTTTTTTCCAACCTCCATTTTGGTTATTTCTCATTCAGTAATTTATTTTTGATTATGTTGTAGAGGAATATCCTATCCTATCCTACCCTGGAATGGATATGGTCCGGTCTAGCAGTTCTTTATTAACAGTGGTTTACTTCACACTGCTTGTGGGTCTTGTATTTGATAATGTTATAAATATTACTATTTATTTCCGACCTCAGTTTGGGTTATTACTCCTGCAGTAACCTTTTAGCTTACAAATATATTAATATATATTGGCCAAGCGTAAGACACAGCACACAGAAGGTTGGTTCAAAACAATGTATTAGTATAACAAGAACATATGTATAATGTAAATGTTAGTAATAAGTCAATAAAAATAAGTATGTACGAACGAGATTTTTACGCTGCTTATTGCCTGACTGGTAGCTGGCTTTAACTGCGTACCAGCTGCTAGTCAACTGCTTTTCAGAAGTCACGCAGGTAATCATATAACAAGAGGAAGTGTCTATCCCTCATAGAAGGACACCATAACACTTTCACAACTAGTATTTGAGTGGCTGTATTGCCTTGCTCAGAGTTAAATGATTAAAATGATATACTTCAATTAAAATAATCACAAAACTTTGGTAATTTAATATTTTTGGAAATCACCCAATATAGTCTCACAATTATTTCTGTAGAATTATTTGTTAAACCCGATAGAAAATAATCTGATGATTCATAAAAAGTATATAAAATAAAATCACCTGGATATGCGGAAATGGTCAATGTAAATCTAAAACAGATAAATATCTGCCATCAGAAAGCGATGCAAGCACAGTAGGCCTTTCTGTAAGACAAATATTCTATCTTAACAACCTTGGTAGGAAATGCAAATACATTGGTAAAAATAATAGAGACCGGTTTGGCCAAACGTAAGACACGGAACACAGAAGGTAGTTTCAAAACAATGTATTAGTATAACAAGAACATATGTAGAATGTAAATATTAGTACTGAACCATTTGTTATGCATATACTTATGGACATATATCCCAATCCTTAAATAATACGTTGGACTCTATTGAGAGAGTGGTGTTTTCTTACTGACTAGCAGTTCTTGACTGACAGTGCTTACTTACTTCACACAGCTTGCGAGTCATGTATTTGATGATTTTATAAATATTACAAGATATTTCCAACCTCTGTTTGGATTATTACTCACGCAGTAATCTTTTAGGCTTTATTTCATTTTTTTTATGTCTGTATATGCATTTTCTTTTCCGGAAATAAAATGTAGAAATTATCCAAGTGTTTTGCATATCTGAGTGTTATCAGCTATTTTTTTCAGCCATTATCAAGGATTTTATTAACTGAATGGTTAGATTTTTATGTATGTATTCAAAATTATAGCAATGTTTTTTTTTGTTTTTTTTTTTCAATATACAGTCAGTATATTGTGACTGTATTCAGAGTAAAATTATTGAGTGCTGGCTTTTTTTTTTTATCATCAGTGTTTCCATTATTTTGGAACATTTATAACATACAGATACAATTAAAATCTTATTATATACACACACACACACACATATATATATATATATATATATATATATATATATAAAGAGATAATAATTATACTCATGTCAAAAAACCTTCCATGAATCTATGAAGAAGGGAAAAAATGGTTTTAAAAAAAGAGGTAAGTACATGAACATAAGTTAAAAAATTTTGGATCGAGTCAGCATGCAGCCCAAAGAAAATCCCTGACACAAGTAATCAACTAACAGACAAGGGTTCAATATTTAGGTAGAGCAGAATAAGTAAAGTATACCTAGTGAGCCAGACAGACCCACCTAGGTTTCACCTAAACAGATCATCAGGGAAATCTGGCTCTGGAGCCAGATTTCCCTGACAATTCATTTAGGCAAAACCTAGGTAGTTCTGTTTGGCTCACTAGGTATACTTTACTTATATATATATATATATACGGGCATGTACATGCCAGCTTGTTACAGCAAATAACATACATGGAGCTGTAGAGGAAATTCATATAAACACCCAGAGAACATGAAAACCACCAACATGTTTACTCACGTCAAAAAAATCTTGTTTACCAAAACTGATAACACTCATTTCTTGACAATTACTGTAATAGTAAAAAAAATAATTGAACAATATAAAAAAAAGAATTATCTTTGGGCAAGTTATTTATAGCTTCAATCCCAATGTAAAACACATCTTTCCCAAAAAGCTGAATCAACAAGTCTTCTATCGTTCACTTACTAAGTAACTTTTTCAAGTGAAAAAAAGTTAAATTTTGTATTATAATGTAAATTTTGTCATTGTTGTTTAGAAAATTTAATCCAACTAGCTTTACTCATGAAAATAAGTTTTAAAATATGTTCTGTTATATTTTATACATTTAATGACTATACACCAATTTTATACGATACAGGTAAATGTTCTAATAGTCTGGAAATTGCTATTAATTGCTAATTTTCATTAGTCGCGAACACACATGAACATTAAATTATTTTTTCAATACTATAGTTTAGTCATGCTATAAAATATCATAGCAAGTCATGATTATTTTTAATTTGAAACTGGTTTCATCTCGTTTTTTTTTTTAATAAGTAATATATGTTGGGGAGCTGAGTTCAAATTCCACATGAATTTGTGGCATTCACTTATGCACAAATATCCTTGGGAAAGGTAATCCATCTCTTCCATCCAGTTATGGGTTAAATAATAGGACAGATTGGGTTCTATAGCATTGGCTGGTAATCAATCTGTTGCAGAAGGCAATGGCAACCTACTGCGGGATAAGTTAGTCATGTCTTGAAAGAGTGTATCACGTATGGCAGTTAAGTGATATATATCAACTGTTCAACTTCACAGAGCCCAAGGCTGAGTTGATAGAGTAAGGTCTAAATGGGTTATTTAAAGAATTAATATATTACTGTTTTTTTATGCATTAAATACAAAACTGAAGCCAGCAGATATAGATTGCTAGAAATCTCAATGACACATTTATAAATTGTGTGTGTGTGTATATATATATATATATATATATATATATATATAGATGTGCAGGTTTTTAAAAGTGACAGATAAGGTATTATCATTAATTTTTGTATCATTTTTTCATGCGTTCTTATAATTTTCTTTCCTTTTCAGAACTCAAATTATATAAGAATTGTCCAAAGGTTTTGTACATTCAAGTGCATTTGGATATACTTTTAGCCATTATCAAGGATGAATTTTGTTTTACTTGTAAATAATCATGTGTAAGATTTGTGTCTGTTAAGTTCCAAACACAGTAGGTACATTGTTACCATGTTCATAATTGATGTTATTAAGTGTAGGATTTCTCTTTTTTATTAGTAATGCCTCCATTATTTTTAATCTTTTTTGCATGTGGAAGATGCTATTATGTATGTATTATCAACGAGGATAACATGGATAGATCCTGAAAGATCTTGATGTGTGCTTAATGAGATTGGATGGAACTGTTGTGGGAAAGGTGCAACGTCAATCTTGTGGTGGTGTAACCAATGTAATTGTTTACCAATTTAGATAGTTGAGGAACCTAGTTCTTCAAAAGACATAAATTCATGAATGACACTGGTTCTCTGCAGTTTAGATTTTGCAGGTGAATTATTATTGATGATGATGAGGCTGGCAGATTTTTTATAATAGATAATTAATTTTTTTTTTTTTTGTTTGAATTGGTTGGTGTTGCATAATTACAAATGATACTGCGAAGTGAAGATTTGTCCTGTTTGTAGTTATTATGCATTTGATTTTTGTAAAGACTATTAATGTTATTGTTTTTGTCCATGTGTTTGCAGTTGTAATATAGCAATCTGGCCCCACCTGAGGAAGGTTGATGCAATCGATGGTGTTTCCCGTTGGTGAAGGGGTCGGCGAACGACAAGACAGGTGTTTGAGAAATACATCCTGTCGGGGCCTGGAGCGGATGTCGCAGGGTTACGAGTCGGGCTCGTTTGACCTTATTTCCGACAGCGGTGGAAATGACTACAGAGGCAAACAGAACAGGTGTCTCTTGGAATTACGTGGGCGTTGCAAAACCGGAAGGAAAAGTCCCGGTTCTAGAAGACTATAAAAAGACCTCGACACACGGATTCGCCAGCAGAGAACGGCCAGTGGAAGCAGAGAGACACCACAGGCAAGACTACACTCCCGTCGACCCATTCTATGTGCGCTCTCACTCTTCCATTCTCTGTTCCACACGGGTTCGTCGTCAGGAATAAAAATATAACCTTATATATGCGTGTTCTCGTTGTTTGTCGTCGTACGGCGATATATAACATACGCAAATTGGTGCCTAGTGACTTGCTGTTTTAAGACAACAACAACAACAACAACAACAAAACAGATAGATGCGAACTTGGTTACCACGGCGACAATTTGAAATTCTACGGAATTAAAACCACCAGATAGAGGAAGAAAAAGAAAAAAAAAGACGAAAATAGAAAGCAACCGGACGACCATAGACGACATCAACGAAAGGTAGGTGACTTTTGATTCGATGTTGTGTGTGTTCTGCTCTTGTTCATAATAAGTTTATAATAAGTCTAATTAAAAAAAAAAAAAAAAAAAATGGAACAGCATACTTTTGCCGATTTTGTTCAAGGTCTGACCCTGGAATTGAAAAATGTGGCTTGTTCGGTGTCGAACACTTTAAGGGGAGAATCTTTTTTGAAGAATATACAGCCATTAGCGTGCAAAGAAGATGGTGGTTATAGTGCTTGGTTGGAGGATATGGAGAGGTATTTTAAAGTTGTGCGCGTGGCAGAAGAAGACAAGTGTCAGGCAGCTCTTCTCACAACAAGGGGAGCTGTTGGACACTATGTATATAGACTAATCTTTAATAACTCACAACTCACATGGAAGGAGTTCAAAACTTCTTTAAAGGAATACTACGGATTGGTTTTAGACCCCGACGCACGGTTAGTCGAATTAGTGAACATTAAGCAGGGTAGAACAGAGGGGGTGCAGGACTACATGCAGAGAGTAGTACGCCTAGCGGAGAGCGCATATGTTGGGGTTGACGGGAGGAATGAAGTTGTGATAAAACAAGTTCTAGGATTTTTCATAAAAGGTCTAAGGGATCGGGAAATAAAGATGGCAGTTATGAAGGATGAGCCACAAACACTAGAGGCTGCCTATCAGAAAGCGTTATCTGAGTTGAGATGGAAAATTCGACTCGATGCAAACTCTGAATACGAAGAGGAGCCTATGGAAATTTGCCACTCTCGGAGACGGGTACCGATAGAAGCCGTAAGCCCCGCTGAATCTAATACTACTACTACTAATAATAATAATAATAATAGGAATAAGAACAATAGAAAAGTTAGTAATAGGGGAACTGAATACAAGACTCGCGAGCGGGAGAGGAACGGGAGCATTGTTAGGTGTTGGAATTGTGGGAAAGAAGGCCACATAGCGAAATTTTGTAGACGCGCCCCGGGAAACGGCAGAGGTCCGTTCGTGCGACGCCCAACAAACGGAACAAGGCGGTACCAACGCACATAGTTGGTAATATGGGCGCGCCAAATTCCATCTTTATTAGAATAGAACGTAGACCTTATAGGGCATTGGTAGATACGGGAGCAGAGGTATCGGTTATAAGCTGTAGGGTATTTAAAAAATTGCGACTGGGACTTGAACTGCAAAAGAGGGACATTAAACTTCGAACTGCGAATGGATCCCCGTTGTACGTTGAAGGCCTTTGTCGTCTACAGGTCCAGATAGGAAGTAAGTCCATACCCCATGATTTTTTAGTCGTGAAAAATCTCAATAGAAACGTTATACTTGGCCGAGATTGGCTGATGCAGAACGGGGTGAGAATGTATTTCGATTTGGGGGCATTGAAGATTGGTGAAGAATACGTGGCATTGGAGGAGGGTGTTCATATTTCTTCTATTGTTAGGTTAGCTCAAAAAGTAACATTAAGACCTCAACACCTGCATGCTTGTCTGGGATTAACCAGGCTGAGAAATGGACGTGGCAAAGAATATGAAATCGAACAGCTGAGTAGTGGATATGTTAGCAACTTATGTGGTATATCAGTAGCCAACCAGTTGTAAAAATGCCAAAGTCTCGTAAGTTTCAGTTGCTGATAATGAATAACACTAACCAGACAATCACTTTGAGACGGGGGTGTCCGCTGGCTAAATTGGAAAGGGCAGGTAATATTACTGAAATTACTATGCCCGATAAACAAAATAATAAAAGTCCTGATGTAGATTTGGAACAGGTACATGTACCGGAGGAATTCAAGCCTGAAATTAACAAATTGCTAAAAAGAAATAGGGACATGTTCGTTAGTGACGACAAAAACCTGGGCAGAACCGATACTGTGGAGATGCGTATCGATACTGGAACGCATGAGCCCATAAGAAAAAGCCCATATCGCACACCCCTCAAACAAAGAAAGACAATGGATTCAGCAATCGACGAAATGATGCAGGCAGGTGTAATTGAGAGATCCAATAGCCCGTGGGGTTTTCCAGTAGTTTTAGTAGAGAAGAAAGACGGTGGTAAGAGATTTTGTGTAGACTTTAGAGCACTTAATAAGATTACAAAGAAATATGCACGACCTCTTCCTGTCATCGATGATATACTGGCATCACTTGGTTCGGCAAGGTACTTTTCGAAGCTTGATTTAAAATCAGGGTACTGGCAAGTTAAGCTTCATGATGATGACAAAGAAAAAAGTGCATTCACCTGCCACAAGGGTCTGTTTCATTTTAATGTTATGCCATTTGGACTTGCAAACGCACCCAGCATCTTCCAGGAATTAATGTCAGTTGTTTTACAGGGACGGGAAGATTTTGCTCTGGCATATTTAGATGATATTCTGATATTTTCAAATACGGTGGAAGATCATTTAAGACATATAGACACAGTCTTGAGTAGTCTACGTAAGCACAACCTTAAACTGAAGCCAGCTAAGTGTGAGTTCTTTAAGAAAGAGACCCAATACCTGGGGTTCAAGATAAGTGAAGAGGGAATACAACCAGACCTCAATAAAGTCAAGGCTATAAAGTCAGTTTCTACTCCAACCACTGTTAGGCAAGTAAGAGCTTTTATTGGGATGACCTCATACTATCGCCGCTTTATTAGAAATTTCTCTGATATAGCCGAACCGCTGGTCAATTTGACAAGGAAATATGCACGATTCCAATGGGACGATGCTTGCCAAACCGCTTTCGATACACTAAAAACGAAGCTCGCGGAGATGGTAACACTAGCCTATCCCAACCCAAATAAGGCGTATAGGTTATATACTGACGCATCCGATCAATCGATTGGCGCATGCCTATCCCAGGTGGTGTACGATAAGGAAAATAGGAAGGATGTAGAAAAACCAATTTATTTATTGTCCCATAAATTAAGTGACACACAAACGAGGTGGTCAACTATAGAGAAAGAGGCTTATGCCATACACTATGCTCTTCAAAAACTGAATCACTACCTGCATGGCGCAACATTCACAATATACACTGATCATAGGCCCCTGGAGCACTTACTTAACTCGCCCATACAAAATAAGAAGATACAGACTTGGGCTCTAAGCATGTCTGGCTACAATTGCAGCATACAGTATCTTAAGGGTAAGGATAATGTTTGCGCAGATCTCTTATCACGCGCTGTTGATGTGAACAAAGACCATATTGCTTCTCCAGTAGATATAGATGATAGAAATTACTTGGTTATTGTTATAAACTCCAACCTAATGGAGCCGGAAGAATTAGCAGCCCATAAAAATGTCGGAAATTCATCAGAGGCACCCGAACGGCCCACATTGAAAGGAATAGACATAATCAGGGAGCAAGAATCAGACAAAAACATCTTAGACCTGAAGATTAGATTACGAAATGGTAGGGCTACCAAAGCAGAACAGAAGAGATATATAGTAATGGATGAGGTGGTGTACTATTTGTCTCAACCTGATGATGAACCCCTCATCAGGCTGTATGTACCATCTCACCTTAGAAAAAGGGTGCTAGTTCAATACCATGATGACAGTGGCCATATGGGGGTGGATAAGACATTCCACTCAATAAAACAAAAGTATTTCTGGCCTTGTTTACTTAGAGAAATAAATGATTTCGTAGGTAAATATATCCCGTGTCAGACAAGAAACCTAAAGAAGCAGCAACCCCCCCATACAGGAATGTGACTTCCCTCCTTTTCCTTTCGCAAAGGTTGCTTTAGATGTCTCAGGACCCTACCCAAAGACCCATTCAGGTAACCAATACATAGTTACATTCATAGATATGTACAGTAGTTGGCCGGAGGCATTTGCGGTTCCTAACAAGAAGGCAGAAACAGTGGTGCATCTCTTAGTTGACGAAATTTTCCCCAGATTTGGGACACCACTTCAGCTTTTAACTGATAATGGGCCAGAAAATGTCAACAGGGTAATGAAAAAGACATTAGAAGACCTAAATATACACCATGTGACAACTTCTTTTTATCACCCCCAGAGCAACGGTAAGGTTGAGAGGTTTCACAGAACAATGCATGATGTTCTAGCAAAAAAAATCGGCAACAACGAACAGTCGTGGGATATTTACATTAACCAAATGTTGGCGGCTATCCGGTTTCATGTGAGCGAAACCACTAAGTTTTCACCGTATTACTTGCTCTACAACAGGGATGTTATTTTGCCCTTGGACAATATACTGAGGCCTCGTCGCATATATTATGGTGATGAGCATCACCAAATTGCACTACAGGAAATGCATCGTAGCTTCACTTTAGTTAGGAATAATATAAGAAAAGCGAGGAGAGCCGCGATAGATAAGTCGCGTGGTAAGACGAAAAATACAACTTTTGAGGTTGGTGATTTGGTGTACTATAAGAATCACCAAAAGAAAGGGAAGTTAGATGTGCGCTGGCGGCCATATTATGTGATCGTTGAAAAGACTGGCCCGGTCTCTTATAGAATTAGAGATCAGTTAACCGGCTCAGTCATTAAGACGCATGCTGAGCATCTTCGGGCAGCGTCCATTGATGAATGGAAAATTCCACAATGGACACGAACATTGTTGGGTTGCCGATGTAGGCTCCCCTATATTTTTTTTTTTTTTTGGTTGTTTTGTTTGTTTCGGCGTGCACATGTTTTGTACAATTGTCGGGCTTGTGTGGCATGGGGGGTGTGTGAGGGTGTTGCGCTTAAAATGTTCTTAGGTGAACATTTTGGAAAATGGGAGGGCGAGGAGTGTAATATAGCAATCTGGCCCCACCCGAGGAAGGTTGATGCAATCGATGGTGTTTCCCGTCGGTGAAGGGGTCGGCGAACGACAAGACAGGTGTTTGAGAAATACATCCTGTCGGGGCCTGGAGCGGATGTCGCAGGGTTACGAGTCGGGCTCGTTTGACCTTATTTCCGACAGCGGTGGAAATGACTACAGAGGCAAACAGAACAGGTGTCTCTTGGAATTACGTGGGCGTTGCGTGGGCGTTGCGAAACCGGAAGGAAAAGTCCCGGTTCTAGAAGACTATAAAAAGACCTCGACACACGGATTCGCCAGCAGAGAACGGCCAGTGGAAGCAGAGAGACACCACAGGCAAGACTACACTCCCGTCGACCCATTCTATGTGCGCTCTCACTCTTCCATTCTCTGTTCCACACGGGTTCGTCGTTGTTTGTCGTCGTACGGCGATATATAACACAGTTGCCATTGGTTATGCAACAAAGAAAAAGTTTGACATAATTTTGAAATCCATTGTTGACAAGCGTTTGTTTCAAATTGTACAGTTCTTTGAAGAAAAGCATTTGAGAAAATGAATTCTCATATGGGCTCATGAGGAAAGTTTTAATAACACCAGTTTTGTATCAAAGAGGACATTGACTCCTGAAATTGAGATGACAAGAAATTTTTCTCATGGGTTTTTTATGTATTGAAGTAGTGAAAGCATTATGACTAGAAACTATAAGAACATCTAATAATGGGAGGTTGTTTTTTTTGGCTAAGCTCATCTGTGATATTGAGAACAGAATACTATACGTGTGTGTGTGTGTATATATATAATATAGAGTGTTGAGTTGTGATAATGTTTAGTGCCAAGATTGTTTTTTTTTTTATTGTTTGTTTATAGATAGAAATTTTTTTGGCTAGCATGTTTTTTATTGTAAAGTGCTCGATATCAGTGTAGATTTTTAATAGGTTTAATGCAAAGAATTTGTCACTTTAACTGAGCAAGTTCATGCCAACTTCAAAAAGTGTGTTCATCATTATGATGTCGACACTCATCAGGGCTGGGCTTTTTTCTCTGCTGTCATGTCTCATGATTTTTTTTATTTATATGGTGCTGGTTGTAATTTGATATTTCTGTCAAAACTTGCATGAAAGAGGGAATGCTGTCTAAATATACTCTGTGTGTGTGTGCATTTGTATTTTGATGGCAAACTTTCTTTCAAACATCTTTCCTTAACACTATTTACATTATTCAGACTATTGTCCTCATCTTTGTTGCCATTTGTCTGACGTTTTGGCTGTTGGATGCTCCGGCCTTCTTCAAGGTGCTAGGAATTTCAAACCAAACCCTATTATTACAATCACTGGTGTATATCATTCTCATCCCTGGCATAGAGCCTCTTTTGGTAGTCATGAGCCTTCTAACCATCTAAATTGTTTATCATTGCTGTCGCCTGGTATTGAACTTCACAACTTTTTGAGTCAAGTCACAGAAAATATACCTCACAAGGAAGATTTAATTAAGTTTTTGGTAAGTTTTTTCCAGCATTCTAACATTTTTCAATTTTGTTGGAGTTAAGGAATATAAAAACTGTCCATAATTTTTATTGTTTCAAGCACTTTTAGCCGCTTCTGTATATATGGAACATTCACTTTCCAACAATGAGACCGAAGTTCATATGTGACCATATTTATCAGGAAGCAATCCCTCTGTCTCTTCTATAAATACTTTCATGGCTTCTGCTCGGATGAGCTTAAGTCACTGATGCCTCCTCAACAGGTGTTTACCTGTGCAACCAGACTGGCAACTGGGTCCCACCCATTCACAGTCAGGTTAGCCAAATGCAGACGACAATTCTACTCCTGCAGCTTCCTCTCTTGCACTTCCCGCCTGTGGAACTCACTCCCGTATTCTTGCTTTCTTGACGGCTACAACCTCCAGAAATTTAAATGCAAAGTTAATACTCATCTACTAACCACTGGACTCTAGCTCTCTCCCTCCCCTGTATAACCTTCCCTTTCTCTCCACCTATGTATCTGTCATCGCACCTGCATTCTCAGCTTTCTATTGTTCCTTTCTAACTAGCATGTACTCCTCACTCTTTTCTAATTAATCTTTTTACATTTATGTAGCCCCCTGCACATCAGTGGCGTTTCTGCCTTGCTCGGGGTGAAATGATTAAAAAAAAAAAATCTCAGTGTTTAGCAACTTTGTAAAGTTCCTGAAAACCATTCTACAGGTTAACCAAAACTTTTTGAGTGAAATTGGCAGAACTGCTCAGAAGGTGTCATTGGTTGCACTCAGTCACAAATTATTGTGACTGAGTGTCCGAGGATATGGCCATTGTTCAAACAGTTGATCATAACAGATCAATGCACTCTCTCCTAGAAACTGTAATTAAGGTAATTAAGACCCCACATAATTAAGGTATTAACTTCAGGTAGAGTTCTAAGGGGTGTTAAATAAATGCAAATGTGCCTAAGCAGGCATCTTTAAAAGGAACTGACAAGCTACCCTAGCAGAAGGGTATGCTCAGAAAATAACAATAACTGACCATTTATTTTTCATCATATTTATGGCTTTTATGTGCAATGTGGTGCAGTGGATATCGGCTCAGAACGAGAAATCTGGGGGCCAAGTTCAGATTCCAGTTGAATTCCTTGCATTCACTTACACACAAATACCCTTGGGAAAGGTATTAATCCATCACTTCCCTCTAGTTATGGGTTAAATAACAGAACAGAGTTGATTCTGTATCCTTGGCTAGCAACCAGTCTACCACAGAAAGTAATGGCAACCTACTGCAGAATAATCTTCTGCCCAGTTAGTCATGTCTCTTTCGAGACATGATTGCCCAAAGCATGTATCACGTATGGCACTTAACTGATTGACTGAATATAATAGTTGAAATCATGATTAAGGCTTCTACTGGGCATAAAGTGGGGGATCAGTTTTCTATTGTTATGAAGTAATAAACTGATCCCCAACTAATTATACTTAATATAATAATGTAATATAGTCGATCGCTTCTCCCTTCAGCTATCAGTTAGATAATAGGACAGATTTGGTTCTATAGCCTTGGCTGGTGACCAATCTACTGCAGAAAGCAATGGCAACCTACTGCGGGATAATCTTCTGCCCAGTCAGTCATGTCTCTTTTGAGACATGATCGCCCAAGCATGTATAGTGTATGGCACTTACCTGACTGAAGGCTTTTTTTAATAATGTCTTTTATGGAAATGTTAAAAGGAATTCCAAGTTGTCAGAAAAGTAACAGCTTCATTGTTTTTTTTGTTATTAAGAAGAGAAAAGAAGACAGTAGAAATTTTGCATTTGTCTTCACAGGTGAGAGTGATGTGGAAATTTGACAGAGACATTCCTGGGTTAATTCCAGTATGGATCCAGTTGGTTTTCTTTCTCTTTTGTCTTGACGAAATACAAAGAATCAGAAAGAAGGTAAACTTGCTTAATCTCAGACTTTTGGTTAAAATAAAAGATAAAAACGAAATCAGAAGAAATCAAAATGAATGGACAAATGGTTTGGTTTTCAAAAAAGCATTTTTTAATAAAGGCAATATATTCGGTTTGTTTTTGAATTGGGGAAATATTTTATCTATGAAACTATAATATTTATATAAAGTAGAAATGTATTGATAATTGGATTTCTCTGGAAATTTATACCCATATTTATCTCTCTTTGTGCATAACTACATAGGTAAGTTGCTAGAGTGTTTATGTTCCAACAATGCGGCCTAGGTTCAAGTCTGGCTATGGTCATTATGTCACTTGGGTGATAATATTAACCTAGGGTGACAATCACAGCATATGGCATTATTTGAATGTCTCAGAAAGCCAGAGCATGATTTGATGCATAACATGTGAGATTAAACTGCTTGTGAGACAGCAATTGTTGTGCTGGCATGAAACCCACAAGCCATTGGAACTGTGGGTTTAAACATACCGTCTTTGTTGAATATATTGTGTCAGATTATTGTGCTCTCTCACCATAAGTGTTACTAAAGTCTTGTCTGTTTGCTATCTCCCATGGCCATTTTTGATCATAGCTTGTGAGTAAAAAGTATAAGCAATACTGACATTTATGAACAGCATATTTTTTCAAATTATTAATGGTATTGTAATTTGCTGTTTGTGAAATAAATAACCAAAAATGTTTGAAATTATCAAAATACTATAATACCAGGTATATGTAATTTTATCAAAGAGATGATGGCAGCAGATGAAAAAAAAAAGCAAAGTAACAGGCATGCCCAGTAATAGTATTTTTATATATATATATATATATATATATATATATACATATATACTAGTAATTTAGCCTGGTTTCACTTGGGTAGTTTAAGGAATAATAAGAATAAAAAACATATGATGAATTTACATAAATACTTACACAACATCTGCTGTTGTGTCTTAGAGATATAGATAATGTAGAATGTCTCTATTGGATTAGGATGGGAGGGGGAGGGGCAACATATATATATATATATAGAGAGAGAGAGAGATAGATAATATAAAGTGGGGTGATTGATTCTATATTATAATCAATACATAAACTGATCCCTGACTTTGTGGGGTGATAATATATATTTTCTACCCCTAATTTTGGCTTTCTGAAAAGTTTCAAGATGTCATTAGCATTCTAAAATTTTGATCTACATCTGAGCAGAATTTCTGTTTAGCTAGACTGCAAAATGCTGACACTAAGTCGAATCTATCTATCTATCTATCTATCTATCTATCAAATACTAACACAACATCCACCCTCATCATTTATATATATATATATATATATTTTCAAAGACTGATCTATACTTCCCTGTTGTATGGTGATATGTATGTGAATGTATATAAGTGGACATTGCAGTGTAACCCATTTGTTTATGCTAAAAATGCAAGCTTCAGGACACATTCATATTTACATATGCTCTATTCCTCATATTGACCACTTTCACCCATAAATATAGCATACCTTAAAACTATATTTTGTTTTGCTGTTTTCCGACCGATGACATTCCCAGAACTGCGTGCATATAGTTTCAGATTATACATCAAAAAGGATGTACTATGAGCAAGCTTGACATTCTGTATATGTCATTTTGCCAAAGTGTAAAGAATTTTGTTTTTCATAGCATTAAGCATGTCAAATTTCATACCAAAGAAAACAGAGAATTTTATTGCACTACTTTATTCAAAAGAAATCTGCAGCTGAAGCACACAAAATTCATGATAAAAGTTAGAAAATCCATACTCTGTCAGAAACGACATGCTGAGATTGGTTTAGATGCTTCAAAAGGAATGCTTTTTATATTGAAAATAAAGTATGTTCTGGCACACCAAAAAAGTTTGAAAACAAAGAACTGGAGACATTACTTCATGAAGACTCATGTCAGGTGTAAACAGACATAAGCAGACACTGATTGAAAGCATTAGGATTTATTCAAAAGTAAGGACATGGGGTTCTATACAAAGTGATGCCAATAGATGTCAAAAAGGAAGCTTTTTTCACAGTGGATATCGGCTCAGAAGGAGAAACCGGAGAGCCGAGTTCAAATTCCAGTTGAATCCATTGTATTCACTTACGCGCAAATACCCTTGGGAAAGGTATTAATCCATCTCTTCCTTCCAGTTATGGGTTAAATAACAGGACAGATTGGGTTCTATAGCCTTGGTCGGCAACCAGTCTACCGCAGAAAGCAATGGCAACCTACTGCGGGATAATCTTCTGCCCAGTCAGTCATGTCTCTTTCGAGACATGATTGCCCAAGCGTGTATCACGTATGGCACCTAAACTGACTGATCATGACTGTCAATGAAAAGTGGAAACACTATGATAACCCTAAGTGTAAACAACGGTTGGGTAAGCATGGCCATGCATCAACATTGGCGGCAGAATCAAATATCCATGGTCTGAAGCTTCCGCTCTGCATTTGATGGGATCAGCTGAGGGCAGTTTATCATAGGTTGCTGAAACCAACTGAAACAATCCAGGAGATCCCTATTAACTACAACTGATGTGTTTGAGTCGAGCATTGAAGAAAAAATGACTGATATACAAGACAAGACATGACAGTGATTTTGCAACATAACAACGCTAGTCTAAACATTACAAAACAGGTGAATCCTACTTGGAATCAATTAAATGGGAAGTCCTACCCCACCTGCCTGATTTACCAGACATTGTCCCATCCAGTTATCACTTGTTCCAATCAATGGCACATGGCCTGGCTGAGCAGCACTTCCATTTTTATGAAGATGTCAAAAAATGGGTCGACTCATGGTTAGCCTCAAGACATATTCCTTTTTTCCTATGTGGAATTCAAATGATGCCAGATAGATGGGAAAAGTGATGGGAAATAATTTCAATGACATGTTTCTTGCTAATTTTTGTAAATAAAACATTACTTTTCAGGAAAAATCAGCAACAACTTAAGCTCCTAATAGAAAGATGAATTTGTTTTGGACAAGACTTTAAGTATTCGTTTATACTTTTGAGATGAGGTAGTATTTACACTATTTACATTATCTGGACTATTGTTTGCCATGTTTACGACCTTTCAGACAGTATATTCTCCGGCCTTTTTCAGGTAATAGAAATTTCAAACCAAACTCTTTATTTATGACCACTGGGGTATATCATTCTCATTCCATATCCAAAGCCACTTCTGGCAGCCATGAGTTACCGCCCTTTACATTATTCAGACTACTGTCCTCATCTTCGGTTCACACATGGAATGAGAATGATATATCCCAGTAATCGTAATAAAGAGTTTTTTTTAAAATTCCTGGCACACAAAGAAGGCCAGAGTGTAGAATGGCCGAAACATTGTAAACATGACAGCAAACCTGAAGACAATAGTCTGAATATATATAGCTGTGATACAGCAAAACAAGCCTGTCTGCAGATTATATAGGGCATCATATTAAATTCTACATTGCCTTAATAATGTCCCTCAGAGTAGGAAATGGTTAAGTACAGTTTTCTTCTTGTCTCTTTTATATTCATTTTCTCTTTTCAACAGATACACTTCATCTGAGAATTTTTATATATACATATATATATATATATATATATATAAAATCTGTGCAGCATATTAAATCCTATATTGCCTTGATAAAATCCCTCAGAAAAAGAAATGAATTGGCTAAGTACAGTTTTTCATCTTGTCTCTTTTATGTTCATTTGGTCTTTACTACACATACACTCCATCTTAGAATATTTACATATATATCCAAAGACATAACTAAACTGATTGGGTACATGCTTATAGGTATGTGTGTGCATACACACATGCACACAAATATATACTTTATATATATATATATATATATATATAGCGGAAAGTTAGCTGTTACACGATATCAATGTCCTTGTGATTACTTCTTATTTATAGGCTAAGAAAATATTCATTCAGAAGCCGTAAAGAATATTGCATTAACCTTATGACATGACCTGAAAACTGAGCAGCTCCAAGGTGGGGGGGTGGGCAGAGGCTTTGATCAATCATGGCTGCCAGAATCTGTCTCTAATAACTGTTACTCAAACCACTTCTAAGATGTCAACACAATTTCTGTACCTTATCATGGAACCATTTTGCAAGAGAATCACAGGAATTAACAGTGAACTTACGGATGCAAATCTCCCAAAAAACAATCAACGTTTTCCTTCTAATTCCCTCAAAGTCATGGTCATTATAATTTATCTGGAGCACTTTCTCCCTGGAGATATATATGCACTCTCACACCCTGACTGAGCACTCTGGAAGAATGGTAGACTTTAAAAACAGTAGCTACTCCGGCATTTACACATCATTCATTCAGCAATGAATTAGAACACTCTGGCTATTGGGCGTGTATAATGATAATATACATGCTAAAAAGTCTGCCTCCTTCTACTGAGTGCTTGTAGCTTAGAGGTAGAATCGCCAACTGACGCCAATTCAGTCAGGTTTCAATCTTGGGTAAAAAGCAATCGGCTGTCTAACCATACTGATGAGCTGTGATACAGCAAAACAGATCTGTCTGTGGATGACTATATATATATATATTTATAAAAAAATGCAGAGGGGTAAGTGAAAACAGTGATCCATGATCACCTTTGTTTTGAATGAATACATCACATAAAAGAAAATAATTAATACTAGATTTTATCATGGGTATTATTCTACATCCCTTCATAACACTGGTGATCATGTCTCTCCACAACTTCCTGTTCTTTGTAGCTGTCAATAAATTTTATCTTTTTGTTATCTTTCCCAAACCTTGTTCTGGCATTTATT
Source organism: Ascarosepion bandense (assembly GCA_037127315.1). Taxonomy (NCBI): domain Eukaryota; kingdom Metazoa; phylum Mollusca; class Cephalopoda; order Sepiida; family Sepiidae; genus Ascarosepion; species Ascarosepion bandense. The sequence continues at coordinate 1,555,938 of JBBBDQ010001538.1, forward strand.
TACTCAAGCTCCCTTTGTACATTATGCACTGTTTTCTTCTCTTTTTCTTGTCTTTAATCTGTTTTGTGAGTATCAAATTTTCCAAGCCTTCTTTCCTCATGATGTGCCCTGGAAATTTCAATTGTCTCTTTCTGATGTCTTTCCATTTTCTCTAAAATTTTCTCATTGCTTACATGTTTCGTCTATGATGTTCTCCGGTCCTGGGCATGACGGTAAACTGCATACAGCAGCAAGGCCTCTGATTAGGAGGTTGTGAGGAGCATGGAACCACCTCTTAATTGCTATTGTTCTCTGGTCTACCTTGACCCAGAGTGGTAGCACGTGTTAGGGTCCCAGCTATAGGCAAATAGCAAACCCCCTAACCTGGGGTCAAAACACTATGAAAGTATAAAAATACACTTTTATAGAAATGTGCGTTGTGGTCCAGTGGATATCGGCTCGGAACGAGAAATTGGGAAGCCAAGTTCAAATTCCAGTTGAATTCATTGCATTCACTTACATGCAAATACCCTTGGGAAAGGTATTAATCCATCTATTCCTTCCAGTTATGGGTTAAATAACAGGACATATTGGGTTCTATAGCCTTGACTGGCAACCAATCTACCACGGAAAGCAATGGCAACCTACTGCGGGATAATCTTCTGCCCGGTCAGTCATGTGTCTTTCAAGACATGATCGCCCAAGCGTGTTTCACGTATGGCACTTAACTGACTGATACATAAAAATCGACTTTTATAAAAAAAAAAATGTTTTTGAAAGAAAAATATTACAAACAATATATTTTTGAAGAAAAATTTATTACCACAACACATTTTTAAAAAAGAAAATTATTCTCAGTAAAACATTTTTGAATACAAAACTAGAAGACATTTTCAGTTTTCTAAAAATAAAAAACAATAAACACAAAACATTTTCATTCAAATCTGTCAAAATCAACCTTTGCACTATATAACTGAACATTAAAAAAAATTCCTTAAAGCCCCACCCTTTTTGCATTAAATAACCTACAGAGGTTGATATGCTGTTAAACAAAACTCAAACCCATATTCTCAGCAACCTTCTGTAGAGCCACATTTCTGTTTCTTCATTTCTCTTCTCCATCTGCAAGGAGTTTGTTCAACATTCACTGCCATATAGAAGGACTGTATTACATAAAAGTTCAGTATTTTTTCCTTTGTGTCTAATGAAATTTTTCTTGTTTCTTAATACTTTTCTTAGCTTTAGGAAGGCATCTTTTGCTACCCCTAAGCACTTTTTGCATTTCAGCATCACATTTTCTGTCCTCTATTAAAATCCTTTGTTAGATATTTAAACCATTGTAGTTGTTTGGCTTTTACAGTATTTACATTGTTTGGACTATTGTCCTCATCTTTACTTCCATGTTTACAACATTTTGGCCGTTGTCACTTTAGCTTTTTTTCAAGTGCTTAGGAATTTCAAACTGAACACTTTATTATGATCACTGGGATATATCGTTCTCATTCCATGTGTGATGCCACTTCTGGTAGCCATGAGTTATCTCCCTTTAACTTAGCTTTTAAATGTTGTAGGCTGTCACACATGGAATGGAAATGATATACACTAGTGATCGTAATAAAGGGTTCAGTTTTAAAATTCTAGCAGCTGAAGAAGGCCAGAGTGTATATCAGCCGAAATGTCATAAACATGGCAGTAAAGATGAGGACAATAGTCTGAACAATGTAAATAGTGTAAATACTATCTCAACTCAGAAGTATAAACAAAATACGATTTGGTTTTTGTATATCTTCAATTTGTAATGTGCCTGTTTGGCTGCTTCTTTTGCTGACAATTATGCATTGTTTTCTTGTAATAGATGTTTAGTCCTTTCTTCTTGCTTTCCTTTACAACCTTCTGTAGCAGGTTTTTGTAGTTTTCTTTGTGTTTACTATCATCACTGTGTCATCTGCATATCTTATGCTGTTAATATTGTGGCCACCAGTAAGGAATCCTGGTAAGACTTGTAATTCTTTTAGAATCATGTCACTGTTTAGTCCAGCATAAGTCTGGGAAGACGTCACATCCTTGTCTTAGCCTCCTTTCTATTTTTGTATATTTATTGAATTCATTTTAAATCTGTATGTACAGTGTACTGCCAGTATAGGTTCTGGATTATTCTAATACCTTTCACAAAAATATCATTACCAAGGAGGTGTAACATCTCTTTGTGATAAACCAATAAATCTATGTTGCATACAGCAATGACCTGATTCAAAACAAATCTACTCCCTTTTATCAATATCTATGCTCGTTCGTTATTTAATTGTAAGTTTCTATATCCACCAAAACGTTCCCTAAATAGCCATGATTTAAGTACTTCTTATCTGTGCTATGTTTATAAAAGATGTGAGTAGTCATAACTCTCCACAACCTCCTATCTTTTATAGATTAAAGTAACGCTTGCCTTTTTTACTTTCTACACCTTATTCTAACAACCATTCCCATAATCCCTTCAGTAGGTGGCTTGCTGCTTCCCATGTCCATTTTGTCTTTAACAGTTCCCGTGAGTGGCAGATTCTTCAACCTCCTTTCCTCATTACATGTTCTGGAAAATTTACATATCTCTTTCTGACCTCTACTATCTTATTGACATGTTTTTTTTTCTCTATTGTGGTCCAGTGGATATCGACTCAGAACAAAAAATCGGGTAGCTGAGTTCAAATTCCAGTTGAATTCCTTGCATTCATTTACGCACAAATACTCTTGGGAAAGGTATTAATCCATCTCTTCCCTCCAGTTATGGATTAAATAATAGGACAAATTGGGTTCTATAGCCTTGGTCAGCAACCAGTCTACCACAGAAAGTAATGGCAACCTACTGTGGGATAATCTTCTGCCCAGTCAGTAATGTCTCTTTTGAGACATTAAGTTATAAATAAAACTGTCTATTAAAGGATGAAAAATTTTCATAGATCTTGATGTCATTCTGGAGTCGTATTTTTTTTTTTTGTCTACATTCATGAAATTCTTTTGCACATGCCAAATTTTAAAACAAACTTATTCAGAATTTTTTATCCATAATGCTGAATGGGTTAAAATGTTTTGATTTTTCAACAAGAAAAATCTGAAGTTGACATTAAAAATTACTGCAAAAGATTGTTGATTTACATTTTTTAACTTTTTTTTTTTTAATCATTTTACCCCCAAGCAACACGGTACCACGACAGATGCACAGGGGGCTAAATAAGAGTAAAAGTTTAGTCAGTAGGAGAGTGAAGAGAAAGACAAACCCGTTACAGGGGTTGTCAGAGAAAGGGCAAGAAAAGGATGGGAACACAGGTGTGATAACAGTTGCGAAGGTAGAGAGAAAGGAAAAGAACAAGATACACAGGTTGATGTAGAAAGAGTGAAGAGAAAGACGAACCAGTTACAGGGGGTGAAAGAGAAAGGGCAAGAGGAGGATATGAACACAGGAGTGAAGACAGTTGCAAAGGTAGAGAAAGAAAAAGAACAAGATATATGGGGTGATGTACAAAGAACTGGATTTTTTAAGATGGAATGATCTATTATAACATGTTTATAATTTGGATTTAGATACAATGTATTTATTTAAAATTTTTCTAATTAAATTGTTCACCTATATTGCATGATCCATTATTATACATAATTAAGTTATAATAAAATTTGTATTTTATATGAATACTACCTTATAAAATTATAGATGTGGTAGGATGGCAGTGGGGGGCAGCATGAGATTGTTGCACTGACCCTGGCTTCAGTAGCAGGTACTAGAATTCTTTTAAGCAATATGAGCAACAGACTAATATTATTCACAGAGATACATGAATGGGATTGATCCCGACTTAGCAGCTAGGATACAGTCACTTTCTCACCGCCGCAGTGTGGCTTCCCTGTGTCTCTTCTACAAATACTTTCACAGCTTCTGCTCCGATGAACTTAGCTCACTGATACCCTCTATATATGAATTTCCACAAGCCACAAGATTAGCAACTAGGTCCCACCCTTTTACTGTAAAAACGATAAATTGTAAATGCAAATTCTACTTCAGCAGCTTCTTTTCTCGCAATTTTTGCCTGTGGAATTCCCTTCCGCTTATTTGCTTTTCCGACAGCTACAATCTTCAAGAATTCAAATGTAAAGTCGATAGCCATCTCCTATCTCACTAACTTGCATTCTCTCTTTCATGCTCTTTTCTCCGTCCACCTCTCTCTCATCAGTATTCTCATTCCTTATCTTACCCTCTTCTTGTCACCCCCTATTAGAACTTTTCTTCTATGTAACGCCCTGCAAATCAGTGGCAGTAAAATGCTTTGCTTGGGGTGATGTGATTATATATATATATATATATATATATATATAGTCATCTTTTATCTCACTAACTTGCATCCTCTCTCTCATGCTCCTTTCTCCGTCCCCCCAGTATTCTCTTCCTTCTCATACTCTCTTCTTGACACCCCCTGTAACCTGTCACTCTTTCTCATAACATTTCTCCTATGTCACCCCCTGCACAACAGTGGCAGTGAAATGCCTTGCTTGGGGCCACACACACAAAAAAAAGATGCAGATTATTCATATTCTCTCACATGGGTAGCTTCTTGTATTCTTTCTACCAACCCTCTTGGTATATTTGCAAGCATTTTTTTTTTCTTTAATCATCTTGTTTTGAGCAAATATACCTGAAGAGGGTTGGAGAATTGTTTGATCAACTGTAACAAAGTGAATTTGTTTTCAGTTTTCCAAATAAATCTTGAAAGAGTCAGCGAAAATTTAAGATTCGTTCAGTAATTTAAAAGTTGCCATTCTTCAAAGACTATACAGAAAGAATGATTCAAAATTTTGTAATATAAATACTTTAAATTATATATAAATATATTTTTTATATATATATAAATACTTTAAAAGTATTTAAATACTTTAAATATTTTGTTATATTTTCTTTTTTCCTCAAAGGTTGCCATTATTTATTAAAAAAATTTAACAACCAAACAAAATTCATCATTATTTTTTAATCATTTCATGTCAAGCAAGGCAATGAAGCCACTAAGATGCAAGGAGTTACTGAGAGTGAAAGAGAATGCAAAGGAGAAAGAATAGGTTTCAGGAAGATAAATGATTGCAAATGATTATTTTAATTTTTATAGATTTTAAGTGGCAGGAAAGCTAAAAACCAGAAGAGTTACACTGGTAAGAAGTTTGAAAAAAGAAATTATTAGAATAGGACTTAGAATTATATCTAGCTATTTCAACAGGAAAATGATGAGACCTATTTGCCAATCTAGTGCTGCACTGAAATGCATATAGTCAAAGTACCAAGGAAAAAAACCTCTTCATAACAATTACCATGAAAATATTTATAGAAATGATAAAAGCCACATGAAGTCAGTGGGAAAGTGTTTGGTTAGGATCAGTTACCTTAGAGGTTCATTCTTAGGATTTTGTCGAGAATCGCGTGCTACATAGCCAGAGCACCAGACCAGATATGGCAGTGATATTCATAGCACGGATGAATGGTAGATTTATGAATATGTAAGATTTAGTTTGAGAAAACAATTTTTCTGCCATATCACACAGAACCAACATTCCTAGCAAAAGACCAAGCAATTCACTCAATAGTATCATTCATGCCAGTGGAAAATGTGAGACCAAAAAGGTACAAGGAGTTCCTCTCTTGGAGGTTAGCATCAGTGTGCTTTTTAAGCACCCCACTTCAGAAATTTATCAGAAAGTTGCAAGTTCTTTGTACTTCAGTGTCTGTCAAATCTTGTTCATCTGGAATGTTTCCTGAAAGAAATAGATCTGATTTCAAGTTTGATTGGTTCCATAAGTTACTATTCATGTAGCCCTATTTTTTGATAACTAAATTTCCTCAAAAGTCTTTGAGACAAAATTTTATCAGATGCCTTTGGACATAACATTTCATTCTCTTGTCTTTGAGCAGGTTGGACGAGTTTTTATCTATTTAAATTTGACACTGGACATCAGTAAATATTGAAATGGAATTACGATTTGTTTATCAGTATTCCCAGTTTTATTTAAACCCAAACGGTTGATATGTTGCAAGTACACCAAAACTTTTTCAAGTTTGCAGTCCAGGAAGCATAACAGCAGCAAACAAAGCAGCCTTGGCCAAGCTATTCAAATTCCAGCCTCGTCTATTACATTTGCTTTTCGCACCGATGCTCTTGGGAAAAGGCCTGAGCCTATCTCATCTCCCTCCATTTATAGTTTAAACAGCAGAGCAGATTTGGCTCTCTGACCTTCTCTGACAACCAGGCTAAGAGAAAGAAAACTGTATTCCTTTGAAAAAGTTTACAGGAAACCACTCCACTATCTTTACCAAGAAATCATAGTAATATACAGATAAAAGAATGGATTCTGTGGAGGCCTGTGATGACCGACATTCTGAAGGGACATGGTATTTAAAAGTAAATTAATGCTAAATCCTAATGTCATTTCTAAGAGAATTATCTTTTTGGCTAATAAAAAATATTAACTTAAAAATCATCTACACCAATTAAGTAAAATCAGCATCTTTTTGGGATAATTCCTTTCTGAGAAAAATTATAAAGATATTTATTTAAACTAAATATTTACCCAACACCTTTTTGTGTTGGGTGGGTACCTAATCATCTCTCAATTGCTTCTCTGCCCTTGAAGACAAAGTGCAGTTCAGTTGTGGCTCCGTCTGCAAGGGAAGGGTCGCAACTGCAAAAGATTACACTGAATAAGTGCCTGTTCCTGGGGAACAGTGTCCCACGGCCATGCCACCCCATTGCAGCAGAGGGACGGACCAGGTGCTCGTCACTGGGGCCAGCTCAACCACGGTTGAGGGGACTGGGGAATTTTTGTCACTGAGCCCGTCCATGCATGGTTAGGTCGCTATTTAAAAAAAAGGAACTTGTGGGGAGTAGGGTAAATACCATATTTATTTAAATTGAATGTGAGTAAAAGTGAAGAGAAGAGGAGCTTATGTACTACTTACCATAATCTTCTAAGTGAAGTGGAGAGGTTTTTTTTTCTGGAAGACGGATTTCCAGTTGTCAGGCTTCAAAGATCCGCACAAGTAAAAAGTAATTTAAAAAAAAGTCTACATATAGTAAGTTTATGTGCCCAAAATGCAGATACATTTAATTTTTCCATTGCTTCTGGCTCAACTCTTGCACTGTTAAATTCCATAAAATGCTTTTGATATGGACTTCTACTATGTGCCCTGTCTTTTCAGGGCACAGGCCATCATGGCTTTTCACGTCTCCCTATCCCTGGTGGCTCTTAGCATGCTTTCTGCTGTTACACTATGCAAACCCCGTTCTGTCATCCACCTGATCAGGTCCTTCAAATATGTTATCTGATAGCTTCCTCTGTCACTTTTTCCTTTCTGTATGGCCTGTTAGTATCAGGTTCTTCAAGCCCTCCTTCCTCATTGCATGTCCCACGAACTTCAGTTGTTTCTTCCTGATGCTCACTATTAATTTTTCTTTTCATTGGCATTCTTTCCAAAACCTCATTTCTCACATGCTCGGTCCATGATATCCGCAGCATCTTTCTGTAGAACCACATTTCAGCTACTTCGCGCTTTTCCTTTTAGATTATGAATATTTTTATTAAATTGGAAATTATTTTACTGTAGAAATTACATTGTGAGTGATTTTAAGCATAGAAATTGCCGTAAGAAATATTTTAATGTTAGCTATTGATGCAACCTGCGATACCATTGGTAGGGCTTTTTATACAAATACAGGGGGCAGTGGGTAAATTGACACCATTTTATATTTTAAATTTTGTGTATGCTTCTTGTTTATTTTTTGTTTTGTTGACTGCACAGTCTGTTAGAAAAAAAAGCACCATGATGCAATTTACTCCACCAGAAATTTGGAAACGGCATGTGTACTGCTTGGTATTCATGCTGGAATCTCCAAGAAAAACATTTTAGTGCTGAGGTGTCAAGCAGATAACAGTGCATAAGATTCAGAAAGAGTTGGATGAACCTAATGATGATTATGGAGGCATTTGGAGAGATCACTAGTGAGGGTAACATTATGCCTGTATTAACTTTCCCACAGGGTCTCAAACTGAACATGGGGATCTCCATTAGGGGCGTTGAGGAAGTAGTGCTACCCTAGGTCAAGAGGGTGGCTGCAGGAAAACTCTATATCTGACAAAATGATTCTGTACCATGCTATACAAGCAGGAGAACCCAGTCATGGCTCAAAGAAAATTTCTGCAACCAGGTCACACCTTGCACCTGGCCATTTAACTCCCTAGACTGCAACCTCCTTGATGATGTGTGGGTTGAGTGAAAGACTAACAAAACCCCTTGTAAAGCCAAAGATAGGCCAAAGGCAAGGATTGATACCATTCACTAAGTTATACAAGGGGACCATCCAGAAGAGTTGAAAGAGAATTCAAAATCGTCTGGAGGCTGTGATCAAAGCTAATGGCGATTTTATTGAATAAATTGACTGATGAGTATTTTAAGATATTTTTGTGGTTTTACAGAAGGATGCTGCAGATATCATAGACCAAACATGTAAGCAATGATGAGGTTTTGGAAAGAATAACATTGAAAAGAAAATTAATACTGAGCATCAGGAAGAGACAACTGAAGTTCCTGGGACATGCAATGAGGAAGAAGGGCTTGGAGAACCTGATACTGACAGGCCAGATAGAAGGAAAAGGAAGGCAGTGAAAAACATATTTGAAGGGCCTGATCAGGTGGATTATGGAATGGGGGTTGTGTGGAGTAACAGAAGAAAGCATATTTAGAGCCACCAGGGATAGGAAGATGTGGAAAGCCATGATCGCCGACATCCTGAAAGGATAGGGCACATAGAAGATATGTTAAAATGACTTGTCGATATTATTTTTATGTTTGTATCATTTAGCCGATAATTTATCTATCGCACCCTGTACACTCGGACTCAGTTGCCTGGGTAAGCATTTTAATATAAAGCTTGACTGGCCATAAATTGGGGGATAAATTTGAATTGTTATTAAGTAATGAATGGATCCACCTTAAATATTACATATTAATAAATGGAAAAAATATATTTAAAGACTCATCTGTAAAATTTTTTAAGGAATTAACAATATGTCATTTTCTTACAAATAAATTAGTATGTATGTAATTGTTATTGTTTTTGCTATAGAAATGTGTTGAAAAAGTTTTATTAGAGAAACTAAACTAAGCTAAAATAGTTTGTCAATGTGGACATCTCACAGTATCTACGTGTTTCTGCCATTCAGCATGGTCTACTATGACGATCTTTAGATTTTGTTCCATCCACTTAGGTGTCCTTGACAAAATCCATCGGAGAATCTGTAATGTGATCGATCCTGACTTGGCAGCTCAGATACAGTCACTTTCTCACTGGCACAATATGGTTTTTCTGTGTCTCTTCTACAAATACTTTCACGGCTTCTGCTCTGATGATCTTAGCTTCCTGGTGCCCCCTGTGTATGAATTTACTCGAGCCACAAGATTATCAACTAGGTCCCACCGTTTTACTGTGAAACCAAGTAAATGTAAATGCAAATTCTACTCCAGCAGCTTCTTTTCTCGCACTTCCCGCCCGTAGAATTCCCTTCAGTTCAACTGCAACAATCTCCAAGATTTAAATGTCAAGTCAATAGTCATCTCCTATCTCACTAACCTGCATCCTCTCTCTAATGCTCCTTTCTGCGTCCATTCCACTTTCATCAGTATTCTCATCCTTCTCTTACCCTCTTCCTGACACCTGCTGTAAACTGTCACTCTCTTTCATAAGATTTCTCCTATGTAACCCCCTGCAAAACAGTGGCAGTAAAATACCTTGCTTGGGGCAATATGATTATTAAAAAAAAATTCTATAGTATTATAATGTGGGTAAAAAGTGGGGGATCAAGTCTACATTACAATCAATCTATAAACTGATCCCTCACTTTATGACCATATTTATCCTTCTTTTATCCACTTCCAGACACCCCCTATAACCTGTCACTCTTTCTTATACCTTTCTTCCTGTGTAACCCCCTGCAAAACAGTAGCAGTAAAATACCTTGCTTGGGACAATATGATTATTAAAATATGATTATTAAAAAAGAATTCTATAGTATTATAATGTGGAATAAAAAGTGGGGGATCAAGTCTACATTACAATCAATATATAAATTGATCCCTCACTTTATGACCATAGTCATTCCTTCTCTTACCCACTTCCTGACACCCCCTATAACCTGTCACTCTTTCTCATAACTTTACCTCCTATGTAACCCCCTTCAAAACAGTGGCAGTAAAATGCCTTGCTTGGGACGATATGATTATATAAACAAAAAAAAATATCTTCACTCTTAAGTCACATAGGAGGGTTTCTACAAATGTGAGTCGTCTTCCTCTTTTTGTTCTTCCCTTGCTTGTAACTTCTTCATCCTGCCTGATACAATATCCTGCTTAATGTATCTATCTTTGCTGCACCATTTGATATTAATTTTACTAATTCACTATGTCGTTATTAATAGGGATGTGCATTGTGGTGCAGTTGATATCAGCTCGGAAGAAGAAATTGAAGAGTCGAGTTAAAGTTCCAGTTGAATTTGCTGCATTCACTTACACGCAAATACCTTTATGAAAGGTATTAATCTCTTCCCTCCAGCCATGGGTTAAATAACAGAAGAGAATAGGTTCTATAGCCTTGGTTGGCAACCAGTTTTCTACAGAAAATCATAGCAATCTACAGCGAGTAAATCATGTCTCTGTTGACACAGTTATCGCCCAAGCGTGTATCACATATGGCACTTGACTGATATCATTTAGCTATTGATGTGAGACTTTTACCAGGATGTGTTAGTTATACATTAATATGTTGAAAATCAGGTTAAAGGAGTCGTTGTGAAGGTTCGATGAAGGTCAACAACACTGACAAGTTGAATAGGGCTATAATATATATTTATTATAATAGATGATTATTATAATAAATATTTATGTGAATATGCATTGTAATAAATTATTTTTTTATAATAAATATTCATTATAATAGATAATTATTATCCCTGTTACATCTAAATCTAAACTTATTTATAAATGGAACTTTGTGTGTGTGTGTGTCCATTACCTATAGACTCTGAAATGGCTGAACCGATTTTCTTGAAAATTTACGCAGTTGTACTATAAGTATCTGTGAGTGTTCTTAGCTTGGTTTTGTGTCAAAGTACCCTCAATAAATATCGAAAATTGATAATAAAAAAATCAGGTTAGAGAAGGAGTGGTCGAATTTTAATCAGATTTGATACACTCATAGACAAAGACATAAAAAAAGGATATTCAGAAGTTTCAAGGTTGCAGTTCTTACAATAGTGCAGAAAATCAATAAAATATATATATATATATAGATATAAAAAAGGCAAGATGTTTGTGTGTGTGTCTGTTTATCTGCCTGTGTGTCCGTATTTTTTCAACCCTTTTATTTTAGTTTTAGCTTCGGGTTTGGCTTTAAGTAGGTATAATTATAGTTCTTAGTCTCAACCATGATACCATTTACTCAGAAGACTTATTTAGCATTCAAAATTCAGTTTACGATGAAAAAAACTTATTTGACATCAATACCAGGAAATCAAAATTTGACTTACATCCATTCATTTTTTTTTTTCAGTCTACAGTTTCACTTTAACTGGAAACAACTATTGCTTTTTAGTCTTTTGTGCCAACATCCAAAGAGTCTGAGCTCCAGTACCATGGATTAGTTTTAAATCTTTCATTACACCCGAGCAACACCAGGCAATACTGCGAGTTGGATATATTATGACCTATAGAAGGTTTTTTTTTTTTAATAAGTATATATTTTTGCTGGATTGTAGTCCTATGGGTATCTGCTCAGAGTGAGAAATCAGAGACCTGTGTTTGAATCTAAATGACCAGTATCTACCTATTGCTATTGCTGAACTGACCACTGAGTTTGCTTCATGATAACATTAATATTTATGTTACAAATAAAATGGCTTATCACCAGGGCTAGATTATGACCTTTTGGGGCCCCTAGGTTAGTAAAAATCAGACATCTGAGTCTGAATTCCATTTGAATTCTTTGCATTCACTTATCCACAAATACCTTTGGGAAAGGTATGAATCCATCTCTTCTATTTTCCGCTATAGGTTGAGTAGCAGGACAGATTGGGTTCTATAGCCTTGGTTGGCAACTAATCTACCGCAGAAAAAAATAGCAACCTGCTGTAGGAAAAATTTTCTGCCTAGTCAGTCATGGATTGAAAGAGACATGATTGTCCAAGCATGTATCACGTATGGCACTCAACTGACTGGTATATATATTATATGCATATTGAAGATTTGTTAGAACAAAATTACCTTTTATTTTAACCACTGTGGTATTAAGAAATGCATAGTAAAGCTTGTCTTATATATCCTTCTCACTTAGGTTTTGAGTCAGGATTGATATCATCTGACATATTGTTGATAGTTGATATCCGCCATATTGGAATGCCTGTATCAGTTCAGCATGGGAGAAATAAGTGAATTAGACGCTTGTTATCATGCAGTTGTTATCTTTCTTTGAAATATCTTGGATCCGATTTTAATTCCAGATTACACCAGAACAGTTTTTACTCTACACAAGCATAATATTACTTTTTACATCAGCAATCCACCTGTGTAAAAACAGTGGTCATTAATATATACTGGTCTTTTCTGGATAAGAAAAAGATTGTTGTTTTTCTTTTTGTTTTGTTTTTTTAAATTCCCTTATCCAGAGAATCCACCTGAATTGAAATGGAGCAACTATACTGAATCGATAGTTGCAAGGGAAGTCGCATCCCTATGTCATGCCTGAAGATTTTTCTTATCAGAATCCATTTTACACATTTACAAATCAACCATTTGTCCATGCATTGAATACTGTTGTCATATCTGGTCTGGCGATCTTGCGATTCATTTTGAGGAACTTAACAAAATTCAAGGAAGAATCTGCAATATAATAGATCTTAATGTGGCATTTTGTCTTTCGTTAACTTCTTCACTGATATGACATGGTTTGCCTCTTTTTTTTCTACAAATATTTTCATAACAACTGCTCTGATGAATTTTTTTCCTGGTATCTTAACCACATGAATTCAAGCTTGCTACTAGATTGGCATCTAGGTCCCATTCTTTTGCCTTTGAACTAGCTAACTTCCAACAGTTTATTTTTTTCCACACTTATTTTCTCTGGAACTTTCTCCCATTTACTTGCTTCCCTGATAACTACAATCTTCAAAAATTTAAATACAATGTCAGTCACCATCTATCTTTTTGAATCCCGTTCATCTTTTGTTTTTCCTCAATCCTCCCGATACTCAGTCTTCTCTTTCACTTTCCCTTTGTATAACTCCCTGTATACTCATCTCTCTTGGGATGAAATGATAAAAAAATACATAAGAAAAGTAAACATTTTTTAAGCTTGACTATTTCTGTGTGTTATGGTGAAATACACCTATTCCTCAGATAATGGACTCTTCCTCCTATATTAATAAGAGTTAACAGGAAGTTAATGGGAGAGGTTCTTAAGAGTTCTAGAGAGTTCTTTAGAGTGCTATTGGAGTTCAGTAGAACTACTAGTTAGTTCCATTTTGGGCATAGTTGGACTATGATATAGTTGATATTAGTCTGCAGTTAGCTGAATACTAAGGAGTCAGCTTTCAGTGGAAGATTACCAAGTTCCTAACATTTTGGGTATGTTAAGTCAATTAGCAACCAACATAGTATGATTATAACCTTCAGTGTGAAAAACTACTCCACAACACCCTGCCAGTCACTACCTTAAAAATGTTTAAGTTTTAACGAACTGGAAAAAATTTACACATCATGATAAGATTTAACACATTTCTTTGTTTTTATAAATAATGATAGCACTCTCTACTTAAGGCATTTTATATGTAATAATGACACTCTCAAGTCAAAACTGACTTTAAAAATGTCATTTACGTCTTAGATTTGAAAAGTATGCATATATATATATATATATATATATATATTACTGTCATCCGCAGACAGATCTGTTTTGCTGTATCACAGCTCATTAGTACAGTTAGACGCCAATTGCTACACGACCCAGGCTCAAAACCCGACCGATTTGGCGTCAGTTGGTGACTCTACCCCTGGGCCACAGGGCGTTCGGTGGAAGAAGGCAGTCTTTTTAGCGCATATCATATTAATAGCTAAAGTGCTCAAATTTCATTTTTACTGAAATGAGCGATGCATATATATATATATATATATATATATATAATCTTTTTATTCATTATTTCTTAATAAATTACTATTCATTTATAATACTAAGTAGAGTTTGAAGCTTTTGAGAAGCTTTTTTTTTTTTGTAAATCAGTATCACCGCATACAAGGCAGTAGTAAAGCCACTAAGACACAAGAGGTTTTACATGATGGGGAAGAATTAAGAATGCAAACATTAATAATGAGTGGGAAAAGAAAAAGGACAGCAGATAGCAATAGACATTACATTTAAATTTTTACAGATTAAAGTTGGCTGGAAAACATGGAGCTGGAAGAGAGTTCCATAAGCAAGAACTGTAGTTTAAAAAAATTGCTAGAATAGAACTTACATCCACATCTAGGCAGTACAATTGTAAATTTATGATATCTTGACCCCAGTCTAGTATTGTGCTTAAATTCATAAAGTCTAGATGCCAAAGTGACAAACTCATCTGAACTATTGCCATGAAAGTATTTATAAAAAGGTACAGAGAGGCAACCTTACAGCAATGGGTAAATGACTGAAGCCAAGCTGCTAGATTAGGATCAATAATATTGCTGATTCTTCTTTGGATCTTGTCAAGATACTCAAAGTAAATATCAGAGGCGCTGGATCACATGTGGTAGCAATATTCTAAGCATGGATGAATGGTAGACTCAGATATACAGTACTGTGCAAAAGTATTAGGAGAAAAACTCTTATCTTTTATGAGGCATATTGAGAGAAAATAAACAATTAAAGTAATTTTATTTGATTTACTCAACAAATACTTTAACAAGAAAAAAATACTTGTTACAAAATAAATTTAATATTTAGTATAATAGCCTTTTGCTTTGATTAGAGCCTTCATTCTGTCAGGCATTGACATCACAAGCTTCTTCAATGTATCTAATGGTATCTCCTGCCAAGAAGCTTGTATTTGTTCCCAAAGTGTGTCTTGCGAAGTAACATAGATTTATCAATTTGAGAGGGGGGAATAAGAAAAAAATCAGTCATATCCAAGGAGAATAGAATAATGAGTAGTTTCAAAATAACTTGTCTAATAGAAAATAGGAAAAATTAAATATAACTTCTTTTTAATACATTTCTTTTACACCAAGTTTTAAATAATCAATATTTATTAGCAATTTACTTGGCTTTTCACCCTGTATTTGAATTTCAGTAAGGTTTTTAGGATAATCACCCCTGTTCTAATACTTTTGCACACTACCAGCAGTGTGCAAAAGTGTTAGGACAGGGGTGATTTTAAATTTTATTTTGATGCCTCATAAAAGATAAAATAGTTCTTGTCCTAATACTTTTGCACAGTATGGTATAAGATAGATTCTGGAGAGAAAAATAGTCTTGCCCAACACAGTGAACTTTCTTAGCTGCTGACCTAGTGATGGATTCAATATGGTTTTTCCACTTCATGTCAGCTTGAGAATGCATAATGAGTCCCTTTCTTGGTGGTTAGCATCAGCAATGCTGATGGAAGGTAGTGAGGGGTCTCTAACATGGTTAATTAAGATACGTTTAGTTTTGGACATGTAAAAAATTACTAGCCATCTTTTTACCAAGTTAACTATGGACTTCTACTGCCCTTTTGAACTTGTCTGATGGATTAGCCTTACTGTTGGAGCAGGACTAAATCAATGCATCATCAGTGTGAATGTCAAGGAGATAGCTAATATCATCAGGAAGGCCATTAATGAGAATTAAACACACTGTAGAACAAAGGCTTGAGCCCTGGGAGACACCTGCATTAGTTCAAAATGATAAAGATTAGTGGCCATTCAGGATAACTTCCACTTCATGATTTGATAGGAGACTGGATCAGCTCAAAAATGTGTCCAGAGACACCGTAACTTTTCAGCCAGGAGAGATGACCTGTATCCTAGGACCTGTCATATGCTTTTGAGAAATCCAGTGCTACAGCCCAGGATTTCACAGTTTTTATCAAGAACATGACATGCTCTTTCTGCAATTATCATCAATACATCAGCAGTAGACCTGGAGAAACAATAACTGTATTGCTTGTCTGGGAAAAAGCTCTTTGATGAGAGATGATGAACAAATTCATCATTGATTCAGGCCACTAGGAGGATCACAAAAAAATTTGAAGGCTAATAGTTGGAAGGGTTGGACAGCTCACCCGAGTTTCTAAAAACTTGAACAACAACATCAGGCAAGAAAGTATGAGGCAGCAAGGCATTTGTTATACAGTTTAGAGAAAACAGGAGCCAGTTCAGGAACACACTTTTAATGACAATTACAGGGGATTTACGTTAGAAATGATAGCAAAAGCCACAGAAGAGCGTTATATGCATATCACTCGATATAGACTCAGGTCTAAGTGTAAAGACAGGCAGAAATACTCCAGATGAGTCAAGAGTAGTGTTTGAAAAGAATTTACAGACAAAGCATTCAGCTTTATCAGCGTATCATGCTGACACTTCAAATGGATTGAAGCGGGGGGAGAAATAGAAACTTTGCACTTATTTAATACACTATTACAGAGCTGCCAGTAATCATGAGAGTCAAAGTTTTTAGAGGCTGCCTGGTGCCTCATTCTTTTGGCAAACATAGACTTTGTTCCTTTGAAGACTTGCTTACATTTATTATGAGCAGCGACAATAGGCAACTGTTATGATGAGAGCTGTCACAATGCTATAGCAGGAAATAGTGGTAACTCTTTGCAATAGCAGCTGAGCATGCTGGTGTGAACCATGAAGGAGCTCAGCTGAGCATGCTGGTGTGAACCATGAAGGAGCTCAAGTTTCACCTGCTATTTCCAAGTAGGGATGAAAGCGTACATGTCAGCTTTGACCCAAGAAGAAACCTCAGTGGCACAATTGTCAGTTCTGCGGGTGTCCCAAAGAAAATCAGGGAGTGAGTCCCAATTAGCTGGTAAAAAAAAAATATTGAGAGCCCTGATCATTCATGACCTGAAAGAGAATGGCACATAAAAAAACAAACGTACTAGAATATGATGCAATTATTATAACTGGGCATGACATACAGATCGTAACTGGATGTGACGGAAACATGATTATTGAACATGATGCAGATCTGCGGGTGCCCCAAAGAAAATCATGGAAAATTAGCTGGTAACGGAAAGAGGTCTTAGAAATATGGGGTTCCTGTTTAATAGATGGTTGTAAAAAAAAAAATATCAACTGCAGAATAGTCAGAGATACCAATATGATAATATTGCAATGCTTGGCAAGAGCAAGAAGAGGGAGTAAGAAATAAATCGATAAGTGTGTTGCTCAGTTTGGCTAGGAAACCAGAAGGTAAGTCTAGGATATGAGTAAGGGAATGAGTGATGTAAAAATGTAAGGTCTGAATAAATTTTCTTAAAAAGGGAAAATAGAACCATGTTTGCTGTAATATTCACTGTGGCCAGTTGGAAAAGCATGCTGAATCAAATGGTGGTTTCCTCAGCAAAGGAAACGGAGGTTCAATCCTTGCCAGAGAGCATATTCTCTTTATTAAGATTTCTTGAATACGCAAGCTGATAGATGTAATATACATTGTTCAATAAATAAGAATGGAGCATCTATTTCAGATACAAAGTATCCACTATAACAACACTTGAAGTAAAACAAAAACTGTTGTGTGTTTGTGCGCATATATATATATATATATATATGTAAGAAACCAGACATCTTTATCAAAATATCTCTGGTCATTGAAAGACAATAACTTAACCCCTATGATTAAATGGAACATCATTAAAACAATCCAACAAACCTATCAACTTCAAAGATTGACTGTCACTGATGCTCGGATGAAAAAAAATCACTATTATAGAACACAAAATCCAATTGGATTTGCTGAATCTGAGGAGGGAACTAATTTTTAAATGTTGACACAGGAGCCAGTTTAAACTGTTCAATTTTTAGCCCCTCATTCATTCCTCTGAAGACTTTACACACATCACGCTATTTTACGGAATATATATATTGTTTAATTGTACACCATTGTTATATGTATCGATTTTTTTTTTTTTTATATATGGGTTTTTATATGTTTATGATATTGCTTATATATTTGTTTTTGCTGGTGTTTGAGTGTATATATGTGTGTGTTCACATATGTGTATATGTATATATGTATCTCTGTGTGTACATATATGTGTATACATATATATGCATGTGCAGGTATGTGTGCATGCCTTTACGTGTGTTTGAGTTGTATGTGAACATATATGTGATTTTTAAATTGGTACAGTTATAGTACCATATAACTTTAGTAATTTAAAAAAACATATGTACACATTTATATGGTATTATAACTGTACCGTTGATCAAAAAATTTATCTACATTATTGTATTATTATATTGTTAACCGAATAATTAGTATAATTTTGATTATATAGTGGTGTGGTGGTAATTGTGATTAAAACGGATTGATTAACTATTATATCTTAAATTTTCTGAGGTTTTTTAAAATTCCAATTTATCCTTTCACTAGTAATATGTAAATTTATTTTTAAACTTAATTAAGTTTAAAAAACAAAATTTAAATAGAATAATTAGGCTTACTCTTAAATTAAAATTTTTTTTAATTTTTTAAATTTTATATTGTATTTTATTTGCTTTGTTGATTGTATATTTAGTATAATTTTGATTATATAGCAGGTGTGATGATTTTGTGATCACAACAGATTAACTATTATCTCTTAAATATATATTTAATCTTTTTAGACACCAATTTCTTATCCTTTCACCGTTAATATATAATATTTATTTATTTTTTATTTTCATTTTTTCCTATCAACTATTCTTTCTATTTTAAATTTATTTCTCTCTTCTTCTTCTTAACGCTCTCTCTCACCTAACCCTCTTTCTTTACATTTCAAATCTACGGGTCAGCAGTCTAACTGACATGCTGAATGTATCTTTGGATTTTTGTTGACATTCGCTCTTACCCGTGCTCTTTGATGATATGTTGCGTATATATATATATATATATATATATATATATATATATATGCTTATGTATGAATGTGTGTGTGTTTGCCTAACTGATGTATTGATGTATTTTTTCATAAATTTTCTCTTTTAAGGGAGCAACCGTTATTTTTATTCGTTTTTTTTTTTTAGGTCTTTGTGAATTTCATTAGTGTAAAATCCTTTGTACAATTAAGACGAAAGCTGATAATTGTTCGCCTGAAATAGGCCCACACTTCTGATTTACCATAAAATAACATGTCTGCCTTAATTTCTCATATATTTGCTCTATATGTATATATACATATATATTTAAAGCTCTCTTAAAGAGTTATCCTACCAGTGTATGTACAGGATACTCCTTTGGATTCTTCTATCTCTACACTGCATACTGATGTATTCCAAAACATTTTATTTAGAAATTTACATTTTTATAAAATGAGGCAATTTACACATGATCAAAATTACAAGACCAGAGACAAAAATTCTACGAAATTGTACAAAAAGTGTATGAAAATATTTAACAACCAAATTTAATAATGAGTTCTACCTCCACTGCTTTTGATGACTTCAAAAATTCTGTCGGGCATGCTAGAAATAAACGTTTCCATTAAGGTGTGGGGGATGTTGCTCCAGCTTCTGAAGATGGCTTTACAAAGTTCAATTTTTGTTGAATATTGTTTGCCATTTCGATAAACATCTCTTGTCATCCATCCCCAAACATTTTCAATTGGGTTCAAGTCCGGTGAGCATGCAGGATGTCCCAAGAGATGGACCCCATTTTCTTGTAGAAAGGTCAAGGTCCGTCTTGCAGCATTATCCTGATGGAATAACCATCCATCCCCACACAAACGATGGCCCTCCATCATCAAAGATGCTTTTTGTAGCATGTTAACACAACCAGCCGCTCTCTGACGACCCTGCATCACCTGGAGCTCAATCATCCCTCTGTAAGAAAAGGATCCCATACCATTAGGGACCCTCCACCACTATGACGTGCAGAGAAAATTTCAGGAGGCATGTTTTTGTTATACCAATATTGTTGGAAGCCATCAGGACCATCGAGATGGAATTTTTTCTCATCAGAAAACAGGACTTTCTTCCACTTCTCAACGTCCCATGTTTAGTATTCACGACCAAACTTTAAGCGCTCCAACTTGTGATGTGGAAGCAGCTGAGGAATTTGTTTACGCTTTTTATTTACCATACCTTTTTGTCTTAAGTGTCGTCTGATGGTTACGGGACTGCAATCAGCATCTGTGACTGCCTTAATTTGGCTAGAAGAAAGTCCTCAGTCTTTGATAACAACCCATCTTATTCTCCTACTCAATGCAGGAGAAATTTTTTGGGGCCTACCAAAGGATTTTGCTTTTCCATAATTCTCACTTTTGTTCTTTAGAAAGTTGCAAATCACAGATTTACTGCGATTTACCTTAGCTGCGATCGCCCGCTGTGACAAATCTTGTTTATGGAATTCTAGAATTCGAGAATGTTCAGCTATGGTAAGTTTGCTTGCTTTAGGCATGGTAACACCTTTACGCAGTGATTGCTAATCTCTAACTGAACTAAAAACATTGGAATTGCCATAGATCTAACAATTTATACCCCTGTTCTTATAATTTTGATCATGTGTAAATCACCTCATTTTAATAAAAATGTAAATTTCTAAATAAAATGTTTGGAATGGAGCTTTTTGTTTCCATAACCTTTTAGATTGTAGTATTGGTAACCTTAAGTGGGAGGAGTTTAAAATCTATCCATAAAAAAAAAAATTTTTTAAAGATTTTTAAGTGGCCTTAAATTTTTGATCAGGAGTGTATATATATATATAAGTATTGTGCAAAACTATTAGGACAAGAACTATTTTATCTTTATGAGGCATCAAAATAAAGTTTAAAATTACCCATGAACTAACACTTTTGCACACTACCGGTAGTGTGCAAAAGTATTAGGACAGGGGTGATTTTCCTGAAAACCTCACTGAAATTCAGATGCAGGGTGAAAAGCCAAGTAAATTGCTAATAAATATTGATTACTTAAAACTAGATGTAAAAGAAATGTATTAAAGAGAAGTTATATTTAATTTTACCCATTTTCTATTAAACAAGTTATTTAAAACTACTCTGTTGAACATCTATGGGATATTTTGGATAAAAAAAATTGATAAATCTAATGTTACTTTGCAAGACACACTTTGGGAACAAATACAAGCTGCTTGGCAGGAGATACCATTAGATACATTGAAGAAGCTTGTGATGTCAATGCCTGACAGAATGAAATATTAAATTTATTTTGTAACAAGTATTTTTTTCTTAAAGCATTTGTTTAGTAACTTCAAATAAAATTACTTTAATTAAATTGTTTATTTTCTGTCAATATGCCTCATAAGATAAAATAGTTCTTGTCCTAATACTTTTGCACAGTACTGTATATATATATATACGCGTAAAAAAATCACAAGATCGCCAAAACCTACCACGGTTTCACACAACGGCTTGTCAGGGCAAAGGCGAACCAAGGACTAATCAAATAAATAGACACCACCAAACAAAGGTAGGCTGGTCTGTTAGTCTTTGTTTGGTGGTGTCTATTTATTTGATTAGTCCTTGGTTCGCCTTTGCCCTGACAAGCTGTTGTGTGAAACCGTGGTAGGTTTTGGCGATCTTGTGATTTTTTTACGTGTCTTTGCTCTACATTGCTTCCTCTTTGTTATTCCGCTTTGGTTAGTTCTGTATCGAGCACTTTTTCTTTCTTTGTGGTTGGTTCCGTTTGGGGTTTTTTTCTTTTCTGCGGGGTATTGTATGTATTGTCTGTATTCCGCAGTTTTCTTTTTTTCCCCCTCTTGTCCACCGCCTTATAGCGACGGACAGTAACGGAGTTAGATTCTGTCTGTTATTTGTTGTCCTCAAAGTTTATTTTCGTATAATTTTAGGATTTAGATACTTACAGAGTCGGTCTTGTTATTATATATATATATATATATATATATGATTCTGAACTAGTTCACAAACCTCTCATGTTTTTTCAGTAGAAATAGAGCTTTATCTCTTGATTCCAGTTCCTTATAAACCCCTTTAATTCTCTTTCATTGTCAGTATCACTTGTCTTGGTGACATTTATTTGCTTGGCATGATCTGTATGATATATATATATATATATATATATATATATATATAAATATAAGAGTTTGATTTCCACCTTCTAAGGTCCAAACTATGTGAAATTTGAGGTGCTTTTCTGAAAAGAATTTGATAAAATATTTTAAATAATAATACATGATTATTATTTATTAATTACTATATAGGATTTTTAAAGACTTTTGTGTTGTGGAGTCAATAACCTCATCATTGCGAGTCACAACTCAACTAGAACGTACACATTAAACAAGAACAATGATGAAGAAGAAACCCATACTGAAATAAAAAGGCTTTTAGTTTGCTGTACATGACAACAGTGATGACAAGAATTTTGACCCACATTGGTCTAATTTTTTTCTCTTTGGTGTGTGTAAAAAGTTGAAAAAACATAGTGAATTGATTAAAAAAAACAAAAAAAAAAAATCAGAATCCATGAGAAATTAAATAAGAGACATGTTTTAATATTCAGGAGAACGTTACTCATAACCAGAAATTGAGTTTTACTTTTCAGCATTATACTGCTAAAGTTTCTTTTTTCAAATTGTCATGGTGAAACACACCTATTCTACAGTGAATAGATTCTCCCACCTGATTTAAGTAGGAGTAGTAAGAGGAATGTGCAAATACCCTTGAGAAAGGTATTAATCCATCCCTTCCTTCCAGTTATGGGTTAAATAACAGGACAGATTAAGTTCAATAGCCTTGGTCGGCAACCAGTCTACTGCAGAAAGCAATGGCAACCTACTGCGGGATAATCCTCTGCCCAGTCAGTAATGTCTCGAAAGAGACAAGATCGCCCAAGCGTGTATCACATATGGCACTTAACTGACTGATGTGACATCCAGTTAGAATGGTTACCATATCTACATCATGTTCAATAATCATGTTTCCGTCACATCCAGTTACGATCTGTATGTCATGCCCAGTTATAATAATTGCATCATATTCAAGTACGTTTGTTTTTTTATGTGCCATTCTCTTTCAGGTCATGAATGATCAGGGCTCTCAATATTTTTTTTTTACCAGCTAATTGGGACTCACTCCCTGATTTTCTTTGGGACACCCGCAGAACTGACAATTGTGCCACTGAGGTTTCTTCTTGGGTCAAAGCTGACATCTACGCTTTCATCCCTCCTTGGAAATAGCAGGCGAAACTTGAGCTCCTTCATGGATCCTTCATGGTTCACACCAGCATGCTCAGCTGCTATTGCAAAGAGTTACCACTATTTCCTGCTATAGCATTGTGACAGCTCTCATCATAACAGTTGCCTATTTGTTGCTGCTCATAATAAATGTAATCAAGTCTTCAAAGGAACAAAGTCTATGTTTGCCAAAAGAATGAGGCACCAGGCAGCCTCTAAAAACTTTGACTCTCATGATTACTGGCAGCTCTGTAATAGTGTATTAAATAAGTGCAAAGTTTCTATTTCGCCCCCCGCTTCAATCCATTTGAAGTGTCAGCATGATACACTGATAAAGCTGAATGCTTTGTCTGTAAATTCTTTTTAAACATTACTCTTGACTCATCCGGAGTATTCCTGCCTCTCTCTGTACTTCTAAGCAATGTTTGACTCTTAAAAATCTTTCTTAGCCCTATTCAGCCATCTGTTCACCCAAATAAATGATTCCCTCTGTCTTAGATTCTCATCAAAATGTTAAATGTGTTAAATTTTTCGAAGCCCTCTTTCCTCGTAATTTCTGAGAAATTTTGACTGCCTCTTTCTGATTTTAAGTGTAAGTATCGAGCTAGCATACCTGAACTAAAATTGTCTTTAAATAATACAATTATTCAATTAAGCTGCAGCATTTCTCAGAGGAGATTCTTTGATTGCAGATGTAGCCAATCAAATTTTCTTTCAGTAAAAACTGATGGCATTCCAATAAACATGGTAATTTTTAAGATTTTTCACTTGAGAAATTAATTTTTACTTTCTGTCTGAATTTCTATGATGAGAAATTATTGATTTATTTGATTTGTTGACTGTATGTTATCACAAAGCTTTAGCTTTCTCTCAGTGCCTCCTGATATTTGGTAATTGCATATTGATGACTTTCTTCAATGCATGTGTTGACAGCGCAGTTGAAAATTCCAATGATATGACTGAAAGTGGCATGAACATTAATAAATTCAAACGGTATAATGGCAAAAATGTTGTGACGAGAACAACCAAAATAAAATTCAAATAAATCCTTGTGTAATAAACTAACAGCTTCTATGCGACCCTCCCTCTCTCCAGGATATAGGTAATCATGACTCTCCACAATATCCTTGGTGCTCCAACCACATGTTGCGCATTGTGGTGCAGTTGATATCACCTTGGAACAAAAAATTGGGGAGCCAAGTTTGAATTCCAGTTGAATTCATTGCATTCACTTACGCGCAAATACTCTTGGGAACGTTAATAATCCGTCTCTTCCTTCTAGCTATGGGTGAAATAACAGGACAGATTGGGTTCTATAGCCTTAGCTGGCAAGAAGTCTACCGCAGAAACCAATGGCAACCTACTGTGGGATAATCTTCTGCCCTGTCAGTCATGTCTCTTTCGAGACATGATCACCCAAGCGTATTTCACGTATGGTACTTAACTGACTGATTAGATTTACATCTGTCTTACCATTGGAATAGTTAAATGTAACCACCTCTTCTACTCTTGAAGTTTGTTTTATGGCAATTCTCTTCTGTGGAACTCCTTTCCATTGAATTGTTTTCATGATAGCTACAATCTTCAAAAGTTTAAATACAATGTCATTCGCCATCTTCTTTATTCTTCAATTTCTTTTGTCTTTTGATTTCTATAATACTCGCAAAACTGAGTATTTTCTCTCAATTTCACTCCCAGTAACCTGTATACTAGTGGCATTCCTTCCTTATTTGGGATGAAATGATTAAAATAAAAAAAATTTCTCATATGTTAGTTTTGGTATGATATTGCTGTGGTGGTTAGCATGTTCCCTTTTTATAGTGTACCCAATCTTTTCACTCACTGTAACCCCCCTATTTTCAGGAAGGAAAATATTTTCCATCTCCATTTCAAAATTAACTTTTTCTTCTATGTGTCGTGTCCCTTCAGGACATAGGTAATCATACCCCTCCACATCTTCCTATCCTTTGTTGCTCTTAATACCACTTCTCCTGTTATTCCACTCAATCCCTGCTCCTCTATCCATCTGCTCAAGTCCATCAAGTATGTCAGGCTTACTTTCCCTTGTCTCTCTTCTTATCTATCTGTTCAGTGAGTATCAGGTTCTCCAAGTCCTCCTTCCTCATTTCATATTCCCAAAATTTCAGCTGTTTTTTTCCTGATGTTAAGTATCAGTTTTCTTTTTGTGTCTATTCTCTCTAAAACCTTATTTTTGTTCGGAGAGCTGAGTTTCAATTCTTGTTGGGTTCATTATTTTCACTTACACATAAGTAATGATACTCTTATGTTTCAAATTGTCTGAGAATGTCAGGTGTTTTGAAATAGATATATAACCCATTATTATATGTTGAATGTAAATTTTAATTTCTTAAATTCTGATCAGCTTCCTCGTTGGTACCTTGGTCTTATTAATTGAAGTACAATACTAGATTGTCAGCTAGGTCTCATCTTGCATTTGAAATTAAAAAGATATAACCATAACTTCTATGCTAACAGCTTCATCTTCTGCATTTCTTGTTTGTTGAACATTCTTCTAGCTTCTTAATTCACAGTCAAAACTGATCTCTAAAAATTTTGGTGCAAAGTCAATCGTCATATGCCTTTTTGAATCCTGTTTTTTATTGTTCTCTCTCATTAATAGTGATTTTTCTCAATTTCTTTCACCTTCAGTAACCCCTTGCATCTTAGTGGCTTTATCACTTTGTTTGAAATGAAATAATCATACATATATATATATATATATATATATATATGTGGGCAGCAATCTCTCTTTTATGCAGGTTCTATTAAAAATGACAGAAGAGATATTAGGGTTTAGCTTTTTTTATGTAAATTTTCATCTTATTTTTTTTCTTTTGAGGACATAAGTTAGATAAAAACTGCCCAGATTTGTTGTTTCTCTGACCACTTTTGGCTGTACTTTTAGATTAAGAACTGTGTTCTTGATCCACCTAATTTCTTAAATAATTATATTGGCCATACAACTACAAAACTGACTCAAAGAGTTCAATTTGGTCTCATTTAAACACATGTGGAAACCTACTGAACCGTATCATAGCATAATCTACATGCAAAAAAAGGCCAAAAGTAATTGAGACATTAGTAATGAAAAAAACTCAATAATATCAACCACAAAAATGCTAACGTGTTTACCATGTTCAGTACAAAAAACATGCATGATACTCTACAAATATACATAACACGTTTGTGTTTCACATAAAATAAAATCTATCCTTGATAATGGATAAAAGTATTGCCAAAAGCACTCAGATAAACAAACATTTGGATAATTTGGACATAATTTATGTCCTCAAAAGAAAAAAACAAATAAGATCACATGAAAAATTATCTAAAAAACCAAACCATAATACCTTGCCTGTCATTTTTAATGAAACCTGTTTCTATAAATATATATATATATATACATAGTGATGATCATCCACGTATACTGTCTTAATATGTATAGGAAAGAATATTAATAAAAAGTTTTGAATTTAAAAATGTACTTTTTTTGAACAGTATTTGTTAATTTTTATTATATTTTATATTTCAGACCGCCCTCGGTCCTTCATCAGAAACAACTGATTTTTAAATTTGAATTAGAAACGTATTTCACGATAGTGTTCGAATATTTTTTTCTTTACATCACGTGGTGTGTTTGTTCACAACATGCGGCATGTCCGTAGAGAAAGTCTGTTTGTTTTAGATAAAAATTTCTTGGAATATCTGAAAAAAAATTTTTTAGCTATTGAAATATTTGTAAAGATTCAACACACCTAAGTCCCTATTTAACCCTAGCTTGTGTGTATTTAATTTTAAAATCCAGTATGTTTCTTTCTTTCTGCGTGTGTATGTAGAACTAAAATTGGAGTCTATTAGTAAACATTTGCAATTTTCTAAAGTATGATCAGGTTGATTAAAATGGGCTGCAATTGGGGAGTATACATTTTTTTGTCGTATATTTAGTTTGTGATTATTGAAGCGAAATCTAAAACTATTACCGGATTCGCCGATATATCCACTGTTGGGGCAAATTGAGCAGAAGAGAAAGTAGATGATGTTTTTGCTGTCACAAGTAAGGTTTGGTGGGTGTAATTTTATTTTGGTGTTGGGTACAGAGAATGTTTTGTCTGTTATTAAATGTTTACAAATTAAACAGCGAGGCTTCCCACATTTTAAATTCCCTGATAGGTTTGTATTATTTAAATATTTGTTAGAAGTGAACAAACACACCACGTGATGTAAACAAAAAAATATTCGAACGCTATCGTGAAATACGTTTCTAATTCAAATTTAAAAATCAGTTGTTTCTGATGAAAGACTGAGGGCGGTCTGAAATATAAAATATAATAAAAATAAACAAATACTGTTCAAAAAAAGTACATTTTTAAATTCAAAACTTTTTATTAATATTCTTTCCTATATATATATATATATACATATATATATATATTTACTATTTATATAGTATATTCAAACTTTTACATATATAGAATATTTAATCAAATTTTTCATGCATGTACATAACATATTTATGCTCAAGGTAAATATTAATTAGTGTATAAGGACTGTATGTATTATTTATATATACACTACCGGCCATAATTATTAGGTCACCCCAGTTTTTTTAAAGAAATTATGTATTTCATCCTATTTTTAGCATTTATTGCCATGTGGATAATTCTAAATGAAAATAGAATGGTTCTCTTTTTAATACTGCACAATAACATGTGCATCAAATGAACTCTTCTGGTGTCCAGTTTTTGTGCTCTCTTCCCCATGCTAGTCTCTTCTTCTTATTGGCTGGCAAAGGCTTCCCGGCTGCATGTAAAATTTTGCAAAGTAATAATAACAAAAGAACCATTCTATTTTCATTTAGAATTATCCACTTCGCAATAAATACTAAAAATAGTAAGAAATACATCATTTTTTTTTAAAACTGGGGTGGCCTAATAATTATGGCTGGTAGTGTGTGTGTGTATATATATATATATATATATATATATATAAAATAAAAAATCTAAGTGAGCCAATAACCTACCACAGTTTCGCTTAACAGCTCATCAGGGAAAATTGGCTAAAGACTTAGAAATTATGCAGCATATATGTAGAATTTCAGCTTAAACAAGGAAGACACCAAACTCCAGAAAAAGTGGGGATAAACTTTATTAAATAAAGACAGTTCCGAATTTCTGTGAGATTTATTATATCCACTTAGATACAAATAGCGCCGGGAAATGAATCCCCACTCCTTTTTCTCCAGCTAAGACTTGTATCACTAAACCAGTCAATTAAATGCCATATGTGATACATGCTTGGGTGATCATGTCTCGAAATGGATACGATTGACTGGAAAGAATATTTTAAAACAATTGAACTATCGATAAGTCTCTGTGAGTTGAAAGTTTTGAAGCCAGCCCTAATTCAGGTTCTGAGAAATTGCTATCTGATGCTGAAAATTTCTTTAGAAAATCTCGTAGATTTAACAGATATCCTTGCAGAAAGTGAAATTAGCAAAGATAAGTTTAAATATTAAATTAAATTGCATTCATTCTCACATTCATGCTTTTAGGAAAGACATGAAACCACCTTTTCTCCCTCTCTCTCTCAGATATATGTTAAGTAACAGGGTTAATTGGGCCCTTAAGTCTTGGTTGGCCACCTATCTAAGAGAAGGAAAACTATGCATTTCAAACTGTGGTGAAGACATTGAGAAACTATTCCATTTTTCTAAGAATGCATGGCAATTCCCAGATAATAAAGAAGAGTTCTGTGAAGAATCAGGATTGCTTCCATCCAGAAAGGACATTTAAAAAGTATATATTGAATAATATTTGCATGAGGAAGTGAATGTGCTTATTAAGGACATTACTCTTTCCATGAATGAGTTAATTTCTGATTGGGAAATTTAGGAGGATGTATATTCTTTACAAAACTTGGCTGTGAAGTGCTGACTAATGACGTGTGTGCAGGGTCATCGTTAACTGCCCACCAGCAACAGTTGGGGGAGACATTAGATGAATATCTATTGGCGCAAAAGCATCAGAGTGGAAATTGTAATTACCAGGCTGTCAGTGCTGGAAATGGTAAAGCGGCTAAATGCGCATCTTTTATAAGAAGTCTAAGAAAAGATCTGATCCATCTGCAGTGGAACCAAATGTTTGATCTTATAAGTGTCTTTTAGAAAGTAAGTTAAATGGAATTGGCTGAGAAGGGATTAGAATTTTTAAAATAACAATAGAGTGATTCAGATCCCAAAATCCTGAATTCGTGGTCAAAATTTTAAGGGTTATATAAATTAATTTTGCAAGTCAATCAGAAAATATCAGGTATGAGGTGAAGCAAACAGGTAAAAAAATAATCCAAATCTGCTATTCACAATGTGCAGCTACATTTTTTGATCTATGATTGCAACTTCTACTCCAACAGTTTCTTTCCTCGCACTTCCCAACTGTGGAATTCCCTTCCACATGATTGCTTCCCCGACAGCTACAATCTCCAGGAGTTTAAATGTTAGGTCAATAGACACCTCCTAACACACTAACCTGCTCCTATTCTATCAAACACTCTTCCCATCTGCCCAACCCTCATCCTCGCTATCCTTACTCATCTGTCACCTTCCTCCTGACATTCCCTATGTCTAACCACTCCTTCTCTTTACCTTCCCCTATGTAGCCCCATGCGCAATAGTGGCAATGGAATGCCTTGCTTGGGGTGAGATGATTTTAAAAAAAAAAAAAAAATATGAAGGGCCAAGAGCTGCTGTTCAAAAGTAGCATTCTTTTATTGGAGTTGTAGTGGACTGGACAAATTGGGTACCACTATGTAGTAGACTGACCGTCGGGGTAGTAATTTCAACAGTGAAAAGAAGGTTGGTTGCCCAAACCACTACAATTATAAATAAAATAACTCAAATCACAATGTAACGAATATAACAACATTGTATTAAGTAAGGTTACAGAACTGAATGTTTCGTGAATGCAAGATGTGAATAGAGTTCTTTCTTAGATATTAAAGATATTGTCTGAATATTCATGCTAGAAGAGTCCCTGAAAAGGAAATAATATTTGTCCTGAATAGTAGTGAATATATGCATTGAAATGTACTTATAAGATAGAGAGAAACGTTTTTATGTGGCTAATTGCTGAATGCAATTAGCTCAGTATGTGAGTTGGAAGAGATGAACGGCATTCGGATTTATTCTCCGAAAAACATCCTCCAACTGGCTAAGCACGTATGGAAATCAGTTTATATATTTATTAACAAACGCGAGAAAAAAAGAAAGTTTCACGTGCGATCATCACATAAGTGCGTGTGAATAGATGTGTATGAACGTGTGTGCATGGCAATATGCATGTAGGTATGTACGTGCATGAAGAAGTGATTCTACAGTGTAAGAAAAATTATGATTGGTCAAGACTGGCAGGGAAGCACAAACAATTAGCATATTTTGAAGTATACTAAATTCAACCCAATCTTGATTCTGTTTTTTTTTTTTCCAAATATTATCATTGTATAAAAAAGTTTGAAAAATTTTTTTTTTTTTTAATCATTTCACCCTCAGCAAGACGGAAATGCCACTGATGAACGGGTGCTACATAACTGTAAAAAGATTAATTAGAAAAGAGTGAGGAGTACAAACTAGTTAGAAAGGAGCAATAGAAAGCTGAGAAAGCATGTGCAATGACAGGTACATAGGTGGAGAGAAAGGGAAGGTTATACGGGGATGGGGAAAGAGCAAGAGTTCAGTGGTTAGTAGATGAGTATTGACAATTGTTTAGATTTGTTCTTTCTTGTGTCAATTTCCTTCAGAAAGTGAGCAACAATTGCTCTTCAGAATTTCCTATCGATTGTAGCTCGAAGCAATATTTGTCCTCTTATCCCTCCCAGACACTGTTCTGCCATTCATTTACACAAACTTATGTAGGTTAGTCATAGCTCTCCACAACTTTCTATCCTTTGTAGGTCTAAGCAAAGTTTGTCTCCTTACTACCCCTCCCAGTTCCTGTTCTGCCATCTATTTGCACAAGCTTGTTAAGTTGATCATGGCTCTCCACATCCTCCTTTCTTTTGTAATTCTATGCAGTGTTTGTCTTTTACTATCCCTCCTAGTCACTGTTCTACCATTCATTTAAACAAGCTTGTTAAGTAGGTTGATCTTGGCTCGCCACAACTTCCTATCCTTTGATGCTTTAGTGGATATCCGCTTGCAATGACAACTCGAGGAGCCAAGTTCAAATTCCAGTTGAATTCGTTGCATTCACTTATGTGCAAATACCCTTGGAAAAGGTATTAATCCGTCTATTCCTTCCAATTATGGGTTAAATAACAGGATAGATTGGATTCTATAGCTTCGGTTGGCAACCAGTCTACTGCAGAAAGCAATGGCAACCTACTGCGGGATAATCTTCTGCCCAGTCACTCTTTCGAGACATGATCGCCCAAGCATGTATCACGTATGGCATTTAACTGACTGACTTGTCCTCTTAATATCCATTCTAAGTTACTCTTGTGCCATTTATTTACACAGGTTCATATTCTGTTATTCTCATGTTATCTCAACGTTTCATTCACTGCTTCTTGTTCTGGATAAGCTTCAAGGAATTTTAAACTGAACCTTTTATTTAATCACAGTTGGGAGCGAGTGGGAGAAGATTGCGCTCATTCCACTGACCATATATATATATATATATATATATATATATAATCTTGTGATGTTCTTATTACTTTCTGCAACTTCCAGTGATCTCCATGTTGTATATCAATAAACAACAAACACGCATATATATAAAAATATGAAGTTATATTTTTATTAATGACGATGAACCGTGTAGCCTAGGGAACAGAGAGTGAGAGAGCGCGCTTCTAAGGGTTGACGGGAGTGTCGTAGTATCTGTTGTGTCTCTCTCTCTCTCTCCTGCTACTCTGGTCTGTCTGTCTGTCTGGTGAATCCGTGCGCCGAGGTCTTTTTATAATCTCCAAACCAGGACTTCCGGATTTTGCCTCGCCCACGCACGCCCACGTAATTCTCAGAGACACCTGTTCTGTTTGCCTCTGTAGCCATTTCCGCTACTGCCGGAAATAAGGTCAAACAAACATCCGTTCCTTTCAACGACCGGAAACACCCCCGCTTGCATCAGCCTTTCTCGGGTGGGGCCAGATTGTTATATTACATTCATTGTTTTGATTGTTTTATCATTTCTGAAGATGAGACTAAATCTGATCCTGGAAATTATATTTCCACTGGATTGCGAATGATTCTGAGATGCTTGTCTGTCTTCTGTAAATTAAGACCATTCCAAAAGATGATCGAAAAGGCAGTCAAATGTTTAATAGCTGACATAAAAAATGCAGTCTAGCATTCTGTTGAAGGAAAACCTTTACTTTTTCCAACTTCATCTCATAATAAAATTCAAGATAATAATATTACTACAAATAATACAACTGGTGGAAATAAAACAAGTGAAATAAAGATAAAACTAATACTAATCAAAAATGAATAATGCTTGAAAATACTTCATCTAATAATAAAATTCATGATAATAATATCCCTTTTAATATTGTAGGAAGTAAAGCAAATGAAATAAAGATGAAAAAATACTAGACAAAAATGAATGAGGGCTGAAAATGATTCATC
Organism: Ascarosepion bandense; assembly: GCA_037127315.1. Classification (NCBI taxonomy): domain Eukaryota; kingdom Metazoa; phylum Mollusca; class Cephalopoda; order Sepiida; family Sepiidae; genus Ascarosepion; species Ascarosepion bandense. Next base: position 1,589,001 of record JBBBDQ010001538.1, read on the forward strand.
TAATAAAAAAATTTATGATAATAATAGCCCTTTTAATACTACTTTAGGAAGTAAAGCAATTGAAATAAAGATGAAGAAATGCTAGACAAAAATGAATGAGGGCTGAAAATGATTCATCTAATAAAAAAAATTCATGATAATAATAGCCCTTTTAATGCTACTAGTAGGAAGTAAATCAATTGAAATAAAGATGAAGAAATACTAGACAAAAATGAATGAGGGCTGAAAATGATTCATCTAATAAAAAAATTCATGATAATAATATCCCTTTTAATATCGTAGGAAGTAAAGCAAATGAAATAAAGATGAAAAAATACTAGACAAAAATAAATGAGGGCTGAAATGATTCATTTAATAAAAAATTTATGATAATAATAGCCCTTTTAATACTACATTAGGAAGTCAAGCAATTGAAATAAAGATGAAAAAATACTAGACAAAAATGAATGAGGGCTGAAAATGATTCATCTAATAAAAAAATTCATGATAATAATATCCCTTTTAATATCGTAGGAAGTAAAGCAAATGAAATAAAGATGAAAAAATACTAGACAAAAATAAATAAGGGCTGAAATGATTCATTTAATAAAAAATTTATGATAATAATAGCCCTTTTAATACTACATTAGGAAGTAAAGCAATTGAAATAAAGATGAAAAAATACTAGACAAAAATGAATGAGGGCTGAAAATGATTCATCTAATAAAAAAATTCATGATAATAATAATAGCCCTTTTAATACTACTAGTGGAAGTAAAGCAAGTGAAATAAAGATTTAAAAAATGCGAGATCATATTACTAATATTACAAGTATGATAAAGCAAGTAAAATTTTGATGAAAGAAATATGTGTTAAAAATTAATAATGGTTGACAATGCTTTATCTAAAAATGAAATTGAAAATAAAATTACTACTACTACTAATGCAGGAGTAGTAATTTATCATCAGTTTTATTATTAGATGAAGCATTAATGGAAATTAAAATGAAAAAAGATACTTGTCAAAATTTAATAATGCTCGACAATGTTTCTAATAATATAATTCCATATGACTAGATTAATTGTAACTAAATCTTTTATAGCTCAGCAAAGTCTGGCACAAGAACTTAGTAATGTGTACTTTAGTGAGGATCAAATAACCAAGCAATAACTATTTGAGACTAGTTTCTTTCCCATTATTCTTCAGTAAGCATTGAAACATGAAATAACGAAAAGTCATCAGAATCAAGTTCTTGATTTGAAGTTTTAATAAGAGAATGATTTGCTCAAAGCAACGAATAACATTAGTGATATGTCTAATGTTTAATACCATGAAATGTAGAAAAAATATTTAATAAGAAAAACATTAAATGTACAAAACAAATGGGAAATAAATAAAAAAAAAAATGTTTCATTTTTTTCTTTTCTTCTAATGCCATAATGGTATTACTTTCCTATTTTCAAGTGTCATTACCCCCATCTCTACCCCTGCCTTGTCACCATCGCTCGATTTTACACCGGCATGCCTTGCAGCTGGGATTCTCGTTAGTGTTAATGAGAGAAGGTCGTTTAAGTAATACTGACATGAAGAAATTATCTTTGTTAGCTTCCATGGAAGTTTTCTTTGGGGGTGGAAAGATGACCCATCTTTCAACGTAAATGCTCACTGTCAGTTTTAATTAGTGAACAATCATTATTGTCGACAAGAGTTTCGACTAAGCTCTTACTGGTAAAGGTAATTTTGCTGCTACGGTATCGATTACCTTTAATTTTCACCTTGCTTTGAGACAAACTGCGATTTTTATTTTTGCCTACATTTGCGTTGTGTGTGGAATAACCAAGTTTTCATATAAGCTGAATAAGGACCATTATTTTATTTTTTTTTTTAAAATCATCTCACCCCAATCAAAGCATTCTACTGCCACTGTTGTGCAGGGGGTTACATAGGGGAAAATGATGAGAAAGAGAGGTTAGTTATAGGAAATGTCAAGAGGAGGGTAATAGATGGATGAGGATGCCTAAGATGTGGGTGGAGTAGGTGAAAAAAGAGCTTGTGAGAATGGATGCGAGTTAGTGTGATATATGTCTATTGACCTTACATTTAAATTCCTGGAGATTGTGGCTGTTGGGGAAGCAAGTATGTGGAAGGGAATTCCACAGGCAGGAAGTGCGAGAAAAGAAGCTGTCAGAGTAGAAATTGCGGTTACATTTTATCAATTTCACTGTAAAAAAGGTGGGACCTAGTTGCTAATCTAGTAGCTTGTGTAAATTCATACTTAGGGGGCACCAGTGATCTAAGTTCACTGGAGGAGAAGTCGTGAAAGTATTTGTAGAAGAGGCACAGGGAAGCCACGTCACGCCAGTGAGAGAACGACTGCAGCTGAGCTGCCAAGTTGGTATCGATCACATTGCAGAATCTCCGTTGGATTTTGTCAAGAACCCCGAGATGAATAGAAAGGGCACCCAATCAGATGTGGCAGCAGTATTCAATTTAATTAAAAAATAAACATACATATGCTAGCACACACAATCAGAGGGTTCTTAATTAGTGACCTCTTAATTTTCTTGTTTCATGTGTCTGACTGCATTGCCTCTGGTCAGAAGAGTAGAGGTCTTGAGGAGCATGTTACCATCTATTAATTACTATTGTCCCCAGGTTCACCATGACTTGAGATGACAGCACCAGTCAGGGTTTCATCTATGGGTCAATAGTGAACTCCCGAAGAAAAATCAATAGTACATTTTTATAACAAAAGGACCAACAATACATTTTTATAGCAAAATCATAATCAATGCATAACTAATAGGATATAAAAATACATTTTATAGTAGAGTTATGTTATGGTGCCCTATCTACATTGGAATGAACTCTTCCTCCTTCAATAAATATCAACCTGCATGACTTCTGGGAGGCAGTTGAGAGGCTGTGTAACTTGACAGTTTGGATGTACATTTCTATCTTCTGACTAAAAACACTCTTGGTTTTTTTGGGTTTTTTTTTGAGAGATGAAATAAGCTCTAGAGTAGAAATGAGAATATTTTGAGAAGCACTAACTTTTTGATTGAAATGCTACATGTTGTAAGATGAATACAGTGAAGATTAATCTGGTATTTGAAAAAAACTTATTTAACTGAAGATATGCACAATTAAACTGAGCCTTGCCTGTACCTACTGCTATGTGTTAACAAGGAACAACATAAGATAAAAGAAATACAATTCAAAAATTAATAATAATGAGAATGCTTCAAGAAATTCAGACAACTTAAGATTATTACATCTCTTTACTACTAGGTGTACACAAGCAACAAAATATGATGAAAAAAATACAATTCAAAAATTAATAATTATGTCAATGCTTCATGTAAGAAATTCATAAAACTTAAGACTATTACATCTCTTTACTACGAGGTGTAAACAAGCAACAAAATAAGATCAAAGAAATACGAGTCAAAAATGAATAATAATGACAATACTACACGTAAGAAATTCATACAATTTAAAACAATTACATCTCTTTACTACTAGGTGTAAACAAGCAACAAAATAAAATTAAAGAAATACAAGGCAAAAATTAATAATTATGTCAATGCTTCATGTGAGAAATTCATACAACTTAAGACTATTACATCTCTTTACTACTAGGTGTAAACAAGCTACAAAATAAGATGAAAGAAATACAAGTCAAAAATGAATAATTATGTCAATGCTTCATGTAAGAAATTCAGACAACTAAAGACTATTACATTTACTTACTACTATGTGTAAACAAGCAACAAAATAAGATGAAAGAAATACGAGTCAAAAATGAATAATAATGACAATACTATGCGTGAGAAATTCAGACAATTTAGGACAATTACATCTCTTTGCTACTAGGTGTAAACAAGCAACAAAATAAAATTAAAAAAATACAAGTCAAAAATTAATAATAATGACAATGTTTCATGCAAGAAATTCAGACAACTTAAGAATTTACTAACTACTATGTGTAAACAAGCAACAAAATAAGATAAAAGAAAAGTTCAAAAATTAGTAATAATCACAATAGTTTATCAAATAAATACTAATATTCTGCAAACTGAATGTAATTCTTTTAATCACAGCCTGAATATTTGAATGCATCTGTATCTGCATTTTAGTTAAGAATGGATCCTTAAATTACCAGCTGTGAGTCTAATACATTAACTCCAAGGCGAGATAAAAATCGAAGTCAGTTTTGACATCTTTCAAAGTTAGTAAATTTTGATTTCAAACCCATTTCAATATTCTCCCATTTTCATGTTGACATTTGATCACCATGTTCAATTTTCTTGTGGCTTCTCTATGTGATTTGAACTTTGCAACTTATAAAATGCATCAACACTCTTCTTGCATTTTCTTCTGCAAACAACCCAGCATTTTTCGATGCATTTCACTTCCTGCTTGACATCTGTAAGCGAAGCTCCGATAAATGATTCATCATTTTTCAATCTAACGTTTCATCTGTCAAACCCTGAAAAGGCCAACAGCTGAACTTGCATGAAATGAAACAAAAATGCAAAGAATTCACAGTTATGAAGAAAGTAACATTTAAGATTAAACTTTTAAAACTTTGTGAAATATGCCCTTCTATCTTGGTCACTTCAGATGTATTTTCCTATATATTGCATTCTGTTCTGATGTATCTGCCTGTCTGTCTTTTTTTAGTTAGTTTAGAAGTTTCAGCAAGTCTGTCTTCAGAGAAATCTGTCTTTTTTCAGTCCGTTCAGATATATATCTAAGTTTGTATTTTTCATCAGTTCATATATATATATATATATATATATATATATATCGCTCATTCGATAATGAATTGGAGCACTCTAGCTATTGGGCGTATTTATACGCGCTAAAAAGCCTGCCCTCTTCTACCGGACGCTTGTGGCCTCGGGGTAGAATCGCCTACTGACGCCGATTCGGTCGGGTTTCAATCCTGGGTTAGGAAGCGAACGGAGTCTAAGCCGTACTGATGAGCTGTAATACAGTGAAACAGATCTGTCTGCGGATGACTATAGTATACACACACACATATATATATATATATGTTTGTATTTTTCATCAGTTCAGATGTATCTACCAGTTTGTCCTTTTTAGTCAGTTTAGATGTATTCACCATTTTTTTTTTTTTTTTGCCAATTCAGATTTAATGTATGTTCCTATGGACAGTAATATTTATGTCCCAACCATTATATAATACGTTGAATTCTGGTGATTAGCATTTATCTTACTGTCTAACAGTTCTCTACTTGCGTTGGTTATTTGCTTCACACAGTTTTTAAGTCTTGTATTTGATAATATTATAATTATTTCTAGTTATTTGCAATCTTCATTTTAGGTTATTACTAATCAATTAACCTTTCAGGTTACAACATTTTACTGATGAAGATTTGGCTGTTGGAATTTTGTGATGACAATTTGGCCTTCAAAGATTTGACGATGAAGATTTGGTCAAATATAACATTTTTGCTGAAGAAGATTTTATTGACAAATATTTTGGCATCAAAGATTTTGCTGACAAAGACTTGGTGGTGAAGATTTTGAATTGGCCCCGTGAAAAGATCGCCAAAACAGCATTTTCATAATGAAGGTTTTGGGTACAACTAAATGTTCACAGATACAATATTCTACAAACAACATTATTGGCAAAGCTCACTAGAAAAAGTTACCAATATAACTTTTACAAACAAGAGTTTTTATATATAATTCAACAAGTATACATTGGTCAAAAGAAAAATAAAAGCAACAAAGCTACAAAGTGATTCTGGACTAGAAGGATTTACCAAGAATTGCATGGATATCAACCAGTTGTTTGAATTTCAACATTCAAAATAGGTATGTACTTTTGTGAAAAATAAAAATGGAGTTTTTAAAAAGATTTGCTGGAAATTTTAACTAAACAGCAATAACAGCAAGAACTTTTAGAGTAAAAATTCAAAATATTTAGTGAATTGTTGTAAGAACAACAACAGAAAGTAACAAGAACGATGATTAAAGTGCTTTTTCTTAAGATACTATCATAAAGTTGATTGGAGAATTTAATTATGTTCCAGTGGAAGACGTAACATTTTCGTCATATTTTTGTAGATACAGAGATCTTAACAAAACGGACTGTACAAATTGGTTCAACTGCAAATAGGTCAGACTTGTTTTAGGAAAACTAGGCACTGTCGAATATACAAAGCTTACGAATTATATATGACCAAAGAAACCTAGTGATCTAACAATTAAGAAATGATTACTTTGCTTTCAGTAGTGCTCAGTCTAAAGACATTGTTCCATAAAAGATTGAAATGTATGAACTTAGTAAAAGATGATGATGAAGACTTCACAAAGTTTGCTAGCATTTGGAATAATCTGTGTGAGGGATTCAAATTTGCAGAACTAAGCCCTGACAATTTTAAATGTTTAATATTTGTTCACGGTTTATTGTCAACAAGAGATGCTTAAATCAGGAGAAGTGTTCTGAATAACCTTGAAAATGAGACTAATCTAACTTTTAAAACCTGACTGAAGATTATCAGAGATTTATAAATGTTCGATGAGATGCTAAGAATATCGAAGTAAGTGGTGTGTCCCACATTAAAAATGTGCATCAAAAAATAAATTGAAGAAAGAAAAAATATTACTCCTATTGCCTGCTACCTATGTTTGAGAACAACATTTTTATAATGCCTATTCAAAAATAAGGAATGTCTTCATTGCAAAAGAAAAGGGCATAAAACATTCACTGTAAAACAAAAATAAGAAAAATGAGAGAGTAAACACGTTAAAAGAACCAACACAAATAAATCTTCTGGTTGGAATATAAGAAAATTTGCGCAGGTAAAAATCCTGAACAAAAATATCAAATTGTGATTGGATAGCGGATCTGACTTAAGTATAATAAATGGAGATACATGAAGGAAGATTAAAAGACCAACGGTAATGGTTACTAAGAAAATAGCTCATAGCGTGACTGGACAGAAAATAAAATTCAAAGTAGAATTTATTACAAATGTGACTTTAAACAAAAAAACATTAAAGTTAATATTGTTTGTAATTAAAAATATAAATAACCATTTGACGGATTGAAGAGAGCAGCTTAAATTATGGAACAGTCCAATCAGTTCATTTTGCAGGGAGTTAATAGTTCAACAAATGAAACAGAAGCTTTGAAGAAAGAACTGCAAAACTAAATGCTCACAGGTATTTTCAGGTGGTCTTGTCAGGTGTAATAAACTTAAAGCCAAATTTGAGCTAAAAGAAAACTTACAACCGGTTTTCAAAAAAGAAAAGAAATATACTTTTTGCATCATTAAATAAATGACTAGTTTGACAGACTCAAAAAAATGGCGACTGGGCTTCACCTACAATGTACAAAAAGTCGAAAGAGATATGAATTTTTCCTCAGGTTTGAATGATGCCTTCAAAAGTTATCATTACCCACTTCCGGGGCCAGAAGAGGGTTTTGCACAATTTTAACGGAGGGAAGATATTTTCTAAAATCGATCTAAGTGACACATACCTTTAAATTCAAGGAGATGATGAATGTTCAAGATTATTGACTATAAAATTTACATCAAGGGTTGTATAAATTCAATTGTTTGCCATTTGGCATAAAGGTGAGAGGATTTGACTTTGCAGTTGCATATCTTGATATTTTGCTGAAAAGTGAAAACTTACAAGAACACAAGGAAAATGTTTTTATAGTTTTAAATGAATTTAGGACTAGGGATTCAAGCCAAGGATGAAAAGTGTGGCTTCTTTATAGACAAAATCAAATATTTGGGACAAATAATTGACAAGGGTGCATTGTGGTGCAGTGGATATTGATTCAGAACGACAAATCGGGGTGCCGATTTCGAATTCCAGTTGAAATCCTTGCATACACTTATGCACAAATACCCTTGGGAAAGGTATTAATCCGTCTCTTCCCTCCAGTTATGGGTTAAATAATAGTACAGATTGGGTTCTATAGCCTTGACTGGCAACCAGTCTACCACAGAAAGCAATAACAACCTACTGCAGGATAATCTTCTGCCCAGTCTGTCATGTCTTTTTCGAAACATAATCAGCCAAAGCGTGTATCATGTATGGCACTTAACTGACTGACTGAATTGATAAGAATGGCAGGTGAACAGATCCCGCATGAGCCAGTGCTATAAAAGACTTGCCTACTCCTGAAAATGTCAGTTCTCTACAAAGTTTTCTGCGATTAGCAATCTATTACAATGTTTTTGTGCCAGACGCGCATTAGTTGCAAGTTTTGTTAGATGAACTATTGAGGAAAGACTCTAAATGGGGCTAGATGACAGAATGCTAGGAAGCATTGAGAAAAAATTAAAGAAGGCTCATATCAGAGTTGTTTTTGTCTCATTACAATCCCCTGCCAAAAAAAAAGAAATAAAAGTGGCAAGGGGTGCTAGTGTATGCTGTACAGGAGAGCTCATTATACATAAATTTGATGGCTGAATTAAATCGATTGCACACGCATCTAGGACACTTCTATCAACTAAAAGAAATTATTCTCTGATAGAAACGGTAAGGTTAGGGATTTTTCTGCTTTTTGCTCTTAAAAATGTCATAGGTTATTCATTGGAGAAGGTTTGCATTACAATTGTATAACAAACTGTTGCTCGCTATTTATGGGTCCAAAAGAAAAGGATTACCGACCCATAGAAATAATAGGTTAACCATTCTACTAAATTATGATTTTAAAACGAATTTCTTGCCATCGAGTAAGTTAAGTCATGCAAACGGATTGTCCAGACTTAGTCCAAAAAATAATGAATTTTTAGAAGACACAGTCATTGCTTCTTTACAATCGGAAGAAGAGATAAAAAATGTTCTTTGCAATACTATGTGGGAAATAGTGGTGACTTTGGAAGAAATTAGAAAGAAAACGTTGGATGACAAATTCATTATGGAAACAAAGAAAAAGCTAAAAGACAAGAAGAAAACCAACTGCAAGTTTTATTCAATGTGTGATGATGTTTTCCCAAATAGCTAAAGAGTAGCGATACCTTTAACACTACAAAAACGAATTCTGAAAGAGTTCCATGCAGGGCACCCTTTTATATCCAAAATCAAAAGAATACTGAGAAGAATTGCTAGGGACATTGAAATGTTGGTAAAGTCAGGCAAGGGCTGTTAGTTGGCACCTAAATCACCACCAATAAAGTTCAGCCTATGACCACAAATGAACCGTCCATGGTCTCATTTTCAAATTGACTTTCTTGGATAACTTAATAGATTATTACTTGATTATTGTAGACAGTTTTTCCAAGATGCCAGAAATATTAAAATCTAAAAAAAGAACCAACCATGCAAGTAGTAATTTGGTTTCTACATGTACTGTTTGTGAGGTCCAAAGTTCTAGATTTGATAGTTTTGGAAAACAGCATGCAATTTACATGGAAATAACTGAAGAGATTTTGTAAAATGCTTGTGGTAGAGCATATAACTCTTGCTCCTTACCATCCTAGAATTAAGGGCTAGGCAGAGTGCTTCGTGGATAATTTCAAAAGAGCACTAAAAATTCTAACAGTGGATCCATAGATGCAGTATTACAGCAATTTTTGCAGATGTGTAGACTTAAACCAAATAAAAATGTACCTTTGGCTATGATTGCTCGTAAAATACAATCAGTATTTAAGAAAAATCATGATCATAGGGTACAAAAAGCTGAAAAGGATTTTTATAAAATTAAGCAAAAGGTTCTTTTACCAGATGTATCAAACAAATAAAATATATTGGGAAGTAGGAACTATTGTCTGAAGAATTTGAAAGATAGTATATCTGTTCAAAAGACTGGAAATAGTACATCAAATCTCAAGATGAGTTTGAAACTATAGAGGTTCTTTTTTATACATTTGAGGTACCCATCTCTAGAAGTCCGAAAAGGCATAGTAAGAGAAAAAGAAGGCTTACAGAATTTATTAATATCAACCCTAAAAGAAAGAAATATTGACTCTGTGCAGAGTAAATCTAAAAATGGGGAGTGTTTTGTATATACCTATGGACAGTAATGGGTAGATCTGAATTCTTACATGATACATTTGACTAGCAGTGGTTATTTACTTAACGCAGGTTTTGAGTCATGTATTTGATGATACTCTAAATATAATTATTTATTTCCAAACTCTGTTTGGATGATGATTCATGAAGTAACCTTTTAAGTTACAACACAGATGTATCTACCAGTCTGTCATTTTTTTTATCAGTTGAGATGTATTTACGAGTCTGTCATTTTTTTATTAGTTGAGATGTATTTACCAGTCTGTCATTTTTTTATCAGTTGAGATGTATTTACCAGTCTGTCATTTTTTTATCAGTTGAGATGTATTTACCAGTCTGTCATTTTTTTATCAGTTGAGATGTATTTACCAGTCTGTCATTTTTTTATCAGTTGAGATGTATTTACCAGTGAATGAAACAGTCTTTGTTAAATGAAAAAAAAAATATATATATATAAATACAAAACAGTTTTTATTATAACTGTGTGTGTATGTATATATATCAATTCAAATGTCCCTTGCAAAAATGTATCGCGCACAAAAAACAAAAAAAAACAAGTATATATGTTTGATTTACAACAACTACTTTAACAAGACATCTTACATTACACATTCCTTCATTTCAAGACATCTACAACAATATTCACATCTACATTCACAATATAAAAAATAATGATCAATAACACAACTATCCTACAACAAGAAAACAAAAGATGCAAACTACAGATGTTTATTAAAGAACAGTTTTTTCATGGTTTAATGCATGCATGACTATGACATTACAGCATAAAAAATTCTACAGTAGATAATTTTTCGTGCTTATGAACACTAAGTCAAAATTACAGTAATTTTTAGCAACACAGTTTGTGGTTATTTTTTGTTAGTAAAATTACACTCCTGAAGATGATCTTCGAAGGAGATTGAAAGTACTTGGGAGCATTGAGAAATGGATAATAACATCTAATGTAAAAGTTACAGTGCATTTCTTATATCTTTCAATTATAATACATGAAAGATTATCTGTGAATATGAATGGATGTTATTAATAAGCAGACAATATTTTCAGTTTATTTAATTTGACATGTAGTGTTAAATTATGATGATGCTTTATGCCAAAAAGCTGGGTTTTTTCTTTGTAGTTTACTGATAGAAAGGGATTTTTGGTGAACAGGTTTCTTTGTCATAAAATTCTTGATACCAAGATAGAGCATTAATAGAATTAGTGTGATGAGGTTTTCACTTAAATGAGCAGTGTTGTTTCAGCCATGCTGACTTTGAAGTTTCGTAAAGGCATTATTATTTCTATACTCTTCAGGGTTTTTTTGTATTTATTGATTTATATGTATCATTTAATTTTAGCATATTTCAAAATAATTTTTTTTCTGACTGAAATGAAACAGAAGAAACTCACCAAATGCTCAGTTTTAAAATATCTCTATAATCATTTCACCCCAAGCAAGGCAGTACCACCACTGATGTGCAGGGAGCTACATATGAGAGTTAAAGTTTTAGGCAGGTGAAGAGAAAGATGAACCAGTTATAGGGGGTGTCAAAGAAAGGGCAAGAGAAGGATGTGAACACAGGAGTGAAGACAGTTACAAAGGTAGAGAGAAAGAAAAAGAACAAGATACACGGGGTGATGTAGAAAGGGCTGGAGTTACATAAGAGAGTTGAAGTATTAGACAGGAGGAGAGTGAAGACAAAGACGAACCATCTATAGGGGGTGAAACAGAAAGGGCAACAGAAGGATGCGAACACAGGAGTGAAGACAGTTGCGAAGGTAGAGAGAAAGAAAAAGAACAAGATACACGGGGTGATGTGGAATGGGCTGGAGTTAAGTGGATAAGAGATGGGAATTGACTTTGCATTTAAATTTCTGGAGCCGTCAGGAAAGCAAGTATATGGAAGAGAGTTTCATAGGCAGGAGGCACAAGAAAAGAAGCTGCTGGAGTAGAATTGTCACCTGCATTTGGTTGATCTAACTGTAAAAGGGTGGGGACCTTGTTGCCAGTCTGGTTACTCAAGTAAATTCTTGTGAAGGAGGCACCAGTGACCTAAGTTAGTCAGAGCAGAAGCCATGAAATATTTATAGAAGAGCATTTTGTGGACTGTTGTCTTCACCTTTATTGCCAAATTCACAGTGTTTCAGCCATGTTGTATGCTCTGACCTTCTTCAAGTAATTAGAATTTTGAACTGAACTTTCATTTTGATCAATGGTGTAGAATGTTCTCGTTCCACAAGTCATAACACTTTCGGATATTTTAGTCATCTCTATTTAACTCAGCTAAAGTTTTTGTTTGCCACTGCTGTAGCCAGGTATTGAACTCACAACTCGTATCAAGTAACTGGATTCAACCAATGCTTTTATCGGCAGCATTTGAACCTGCGACCCCTATCTACATAGGGGAAGCTACCATTTCATCTGGCAACGTCTTAGATTGCTTGACCACGAATGACCTCCAGTCTAAACAAGGTTTAATCAAGCCTATGTAACACAATTTTCGATTTATCGCAACAACCATATCTGCTCTGAAATGTATCGTAATGTCAACAAATGTAAACATGTTACGGAAATTAACAAATTTTAACGAAACTTGGTGATAAACAACTAACAATTTGAAATGAATTGTTTGAACATTATTTTTTTTATCGATACTCGTATTTAAGTAGATATTCTGTTTTTAATTAAACAGTATTATATATTTATATCTACTGGCCTGATTATTTACGATAAGTTTTTTTTTTACGAAAATGTGTGTCAATTGGCAGGATTCGACCTGCGACCCCTATCTATATAGGGGAAGCTACCATTTGATCAAGCGGTCTAAGATATTGCCAGATCAAATGGTAGCTTCCCCTATGTAGATAGGGGTCGCAGGTTCGAATCCTGCCGATTGACACACATTATTGTAATAACAATTTATCATAAATAATCAGGCCAGTAGATATAAATATATAATACTGTTTAATTAAAAACAGAATATCTTCTTAAATACGAGTATCGACAAAAAATAATGTTCAAACAATTCATTTCAAATTGTCGGTTGTTTATAACCAAGTTTGTTAAAGTTCGTTAATTTCCATAATATATATATATATATATATATATATATATAAAATCTCTCAGTTAACCTGTATAAAAAAAAACAATATTTATAAATACAAAAGACAATAGAAAAACTATAATAGCTGCCAATGCATTTTATCCAATGTGGAATTTTTCAAGGTCGGAAAGAAATGAATTTATTCTGTGATTATAAGTTACTTTGTTTAAGAAATTTGATTTTATTCTTGCCTTGAAAAAATCCACATTGGATGAAACATGCTGGCAACTATTATGGTTTTCTTATTGTTCTTTACACACACACACACACACACACACACACACACACATATATATATATATATATCACACCCTACCTTCCGAGTAAATACAGCATAAAGTCAACCCTAGAGGCAATCCAAATCCTCAAGAGTGAAAAACCTAATAATGAAATCATAGCTTCACTTGATGTGGAAAACCTTTTTACTAATGTACCCGTCAGTGAAACTATTGATATAATTATAAGAAATGTTTACAGTAATCCTTCATTACCCCCACTCAAAATTAATCCCAACATCCCAAGAAAAATTCTACTAGCTTGTACTACTGAAGTGCCTTTTGTTGATCCAAACAACACTATATATATACAACGTGACGGAGTCTTCATGGGTTCAGTGCTTGGTCCGATTTTTAGTAATTTCTACATGTCTAACCTTGAAAATACTACCTTTGCAAAATTTACAAAACCATCAATATATCTAAGATATGTTGATGATATCCTACTATCAATTAAAAATACTAATGAAATCTTACAACTTCAAAAACAGTTTCAAAATAACTCAGTTTTAAAATTTACTTATGAACTTAGCAAAGATAACAAAATTCCTTTTCTTGATATATTAATTAACACTGACAACAATAAATTTACTATCTCACCGTATCAAAAACCTACTAATAAAAATCCCTCCACACTCAATTATATTAGTGAATGCCCCCACAATTACAAAATAGCCATTATAAAAAATCTATTATACCGTGCAAAAGTCAATTCATCTACAAATCAGATCTTCTACAGTGAACTAAAAAACATAAAACAGACACTCATCAATAATAATTTTCCCAACTACATAGTTGATGAACAAATACATTACTTTCTTAAAAAGCTTAACATGGAAAAAACAACACATGATACTAACCCAACCAATCCTAAACATATCACTCTCTTATACCGTAGCCAAATGCACTCCAACTACCAACTAGATGAAAACATCCTAAAAAAACTCATAAATACTAATATTTCTCCGACAGACTCTAACAAAAGAATTAAGTTCATTATATATTACACTAAATCCACTACATCTAATTCATTTGTCCGCAACGACTCTTCCCCCACCGTTAGTGATTTGCAAAAGACCAATGTAGTATATAAATTCATATGTCCATTTAGAGAATGTATCTCTAACAACCTCAATAATATCTACATCGGCCACACCACAAATTCGCTCTCACGGCGTCTGACGTTGCACTTAAATAAAAATTCAAATATATTCCGTCATTTAGAACAACACGGTTATCAACGCACACTTCTGAGAAAAACGCTTGTTGATAACACGTACATACTCAAACAAGAAAATAATAAGCAGAAACTAAAAATCCTCGAAGCACTCTACATTAAACAGTTTAAACCTGGTTTGAATACAATCAATTTCGATATTTCCAACAACGCACTCAAATGTCTGTAATCAGACCAGGGACCACAACACCACTATTTTGTCACTGTCTTCGGCCATCCGCCACGGTAGGGATGGACTTATATTTTCAATTCAATTATTTTTATTGTTAATAGCTTAAATGTTCTATGTTTACTGTGTGTTATTATTTACTCTTTGATAATGGCTTATGTGAGCCGAAAGCTTAGACCTGATAAAAAATTCAACAAATACTGTGATTTTTTGTTGTCTTTTAACGACATCACCATCAAGTATATCAGACGGTATGAACGGATCCTACACAAAATTAATAGACAAAACTTGTCTATATTATTCAATGAAACCTGCATTAATATATATATATATATCTCCAAGTGAATACAGAACGAAGAAAGAATTCTTACAACATCCAAAACATTAATCTAAAACAGTGCTCAATATATGATATATAGAGCTGTGAATATTTATTATAAATTATATTTCAGAACATGTACATAATTTATCTATATATATTCATGACAAAGGTATGTTTGTTCCAACATTGAAACTTCAATGTTTCATCAGGCAGTGTGTAAAGATTAATCAACCACTTTATATAGTCTAGTCACTAGATAATAAAAACTTACAAGACTCTCATTAATCAACCACTTTGAAAAACACCCTCTCCAAAAGTTTCAATGGTCAGAGACTTATTCCCCTATCACTAACCCCCACCAACACCTCTAACAAAACTAAACAAATATAAGGAAAGAGGCTTTCCATTACTTTACACACTGCCTGATGAGACATTGAAGTTTCAATGTTGAAACAAACGTACCGTTGTCGTGGATATATATGGAAAAATTATGTGTATGTTCTAAAATATAATTTATGATATATATATATTTCTGCATAAAATTTACTGTTTCACCAAACTGTTTTTCTAAGCTTTGATTTCATTTTTTAATCATGCGACTTCATCTATGTATAAAAGTAAACTTTTCTCACTGATTTCTTGACATTTACATTGATTTACTCGCAATTCAAATGGTATGGGATGTGGTATATTTCGGATAAGCCAAGCATGATCCACCGGTTTGATCTCTGCTTGTGTTATTGCACTGACTTTTAGGTCTCAACATGAACACAATGAATCAAGCAAGACATTGCAATTTCTCCCCTGAAAATGTCACTTTTCCATTAACTCTTTACCTAATCATTGAACAAACTCTTTTCTTTGAAGGAATTTGTGTTAGTCCTTAGACTTGTCATTTCTTCATGTGCATCAATGCTTGTAAAATTCAAAATGCTAATTTGATTCTGAATTTAGTCTTCTAAACTTTGAAGTAAAGAAATTTATTATCTGATGTTAATTGATGTTAGTGTATTTAGGGTGTCACGACTCCGACTGACAACAAATCAGTTGTGTTTCAATCCTGGCCAGAAGCAAGTGGATGTGTCTAGCCACACTGATGAGCTAAGGCGAAACAGGCTTGTATGTGGATGACTAATATGTTATGCTCTCATTACAATAGAGCACTCAAGAGAAGAAAATTTTAAAAACAGTTTCCACTTCTGCGATATATACATTAATCTTTAGGAATGAGTTGAGTTCTTTCAGTGACTGGCATGTGTATACACTGCTTATACACATGTTAAAATTTTCCTTGTGCCTATGGCTTAGGGGGTAGTGACTCCAATTGACAGCAAATTGGTCAAGTTTTGATCCTGGCCAGAAGCAAATGCATGCATCTAGACACACTGATGAGCTGTGATACAGCAAAACAGGCTTGTATGTGGATGACTAATACATATATATATATATATAAAAACTGTTGATAATTATTGTTAACCAGTTTCTGGCCATAATTAAACTAGACTAGTTATATTAAAAGTGATCAATAGATATATAATATAGACCTTTTAATATTTTTTACTTGGAAGTCAGCTGCTTATACAACCTTGGTTTCAACCTTTTGGTATCTTCAAGCATTTTATAACTGATTCTCTAATGTTTTATTATTTTCAAATGTACAACAGTGATTTTATGAATGCATTAACTGAAACTTAAAAATTATGAAGGTGTTTTTTAAGGGTCTTAAACATTTTCATCTGGATTTGTATGCTCCTAAAATATATTTTCTGGTGTGTTTACATCTGGACATCTTTTTGGATTTTCCATTTAGCAATTTTTTTTATTTGGAAATAAAATTATGGCAAACTTTTTCTTTTTTTTTTTTTTTTTTTTTTTTGCACAATCTGTAGACATCACCAATTAATATACTGTTACATGAGGGTCTTTGTCACTTTTTCTTTCAATATTGGCATGCAGTTAGTGAGTTTGGTACAATTTTCAAGGTTTTCTACCTTGAATATTGACCGGAAATTATACCAACAATATTGAAAAAATTTCTGTAGATTATAAGTATATCTTTTTTTGTCCATCTGTATCCTGCATTTTTTCTTTGTAAATAACTCCTTGTTTTTTACAAACTTTGTCAACTGGCCATTTGTTTTTGTTTCTGCAGTTAAATAACAATATTATGCTGCATGTTTTTTTTTAAGTCTTGGCATTTTGCCTTTTTATGTAGTTTTCTAAATTACAAGCTTAACTGTAACTTAATTTAATTGTACTTCTATTGAATATTTTATGTAATTCTAAGTTTTTAGAGAAGTGTTTATTCATTAATTAAATAATATTACCCTAATTTGGGTTTTATTTTTAAATTAAATGATGGGTTGAACCAAATAATGTTTTAATTTCTAGTATTATTTTCATTTGCTTGTTTAAATGAGGTTTATACTCAAATTTGTTTTTATGGCCACTTTCATTTATGACCCTTTCATAATCTTTTTCTCTTTCATCGAAGATCGTTTTTTTGAGAAGAAATTTTAGATAATCCATGTTCTATTTCTTTAGCAATGTGTTTGATTATGTCAGCAGTATGATTAGATCCAGTGTTGACATAACTTAAAGTTGTATTTGGTTTCATATATGGGAAGACTCTGCCAGTTTGTAGATTAAATTCTACATCTAAATATTAGACAACTTTTTATTTATATTGACTTGTATCTCAAAATCAAGGTTCTTGAAGAGTTTGAAAAGCATTTTTTTTATTTTGTCATTTTCTCTTCTCTTGTCTGGTGTTATCATCAATCCATCATCTCTGTATAATCCGTGGTTGTCTATGTGGATTATTCCATTGATTTTATTAGTATATAAACTGTGTCTAGAGATTATATGCAAAAGAGGTATTGTCAAATATTTTATGTAAAATTCATAGATATGTGTTATCCAATGAAATAATTTGTACTATTATGTATAGTGAGTAAGCATGAAAGCAATTAAATCCCAATTTTCAATTTCGGCATGACTCATGGAACAAGAACGATCTACCCCAGTGAACAAAATAAAGGGTTCATTTCAAAATTCCAATCACCTGAAGAAGGTCAGAGCATATAATGGTTGAAACATTGTGAATCAAGGATGAGGACAACAGTCCAAACAATTTAAATAATGTAAATAATTACAATACCTCATCTCAGAAATATAGTAAAATATTAAAATTTGATTTCTTTTATGATGCCTGAATTTCCATGAAATTTTATGAAAGTTATTGGAGTGGTTTTTGAAATCTGTTATCCCTCTCTCAGGTAAGAGATCTCAGTTTACCTTAATGGGAGGGATAAAAAAAGGATTGATCTTTTTTTCCAGGTGCCAATTGGATTGGATGGACAGACTGAATCATAACACATTGTGTGTTTAGTTTGTGGCCTAGGAAGTGTCTACTTTGTCTTCATAGAAACAGAATGAGCAATAACTGAGCAGGGCTAAGAAAAAGAAATAGATGAGATATTCTTAGGCATAGCCAGTGGAATGAGAACAGTTCCCTCCTGCCTGCGTCATAGATTTAATAAAGGGTTCTGTTAAAAATTACCCTGTTTGACAACAGGGGCACAATATCCAAAAGGTTGTTATAAATACCAAAAGGTTGTGCTCAATAGTCTGCATGTAAATAGTGTAAGAAAAAAAAATTCTGTCGGGTTTGAAATCAGAACTTAGAAATAAATGTATAAGATAGCAATGGAGCGAAATAATAACTGCAAAAATCCTAGACCTAAGTAGTTTTTACATGGAATCCGGGTATTAAAATAATTAGACAAGATATCCTGAGATATGTTCAGTGGAATAAGAACGTTGTTTTTTTTATTTTTTATCATTTCACCCCAAGCAAAGCAGGAATGCCAATGGTGCACAGGGAGTTACAGTTAGAAAAAAAATTAGGTGCAGGGAATGTCAAAGAAAACATAAGAGATACATGAGAATCAAGTAGATAAAAGATGGCAATTGACATTGCATTTAAACTTTTGGGGATTGTAGCTATCAGGGAAGCAGACAAATGGTAGAGAGTCTCATATATGTGTTTATATTTATAGATAGTTATAACAAATCTTAACTATTTAAATTTGCTATATTGGTATATGTTACAGACATAATAAATGAAATAAACAACAGTAATGAGATACTGGAAGATCTCAGTAGACCTGTTTTCAAAGCATTGCTTAAGTCAGGTGCAAATGAATGTAAACTTTAGCAAACATTTAGCCAAACACACCAGTACTGCTACTGATGCACAGGGGCTTCAGAGAGAGAAAAAAAACAAGACAGGGAATGTCAAAGAAAGGATAAGAGAAGGATGTGAATGAAGGGGACATAAGATGGCAATTGACATTTCATTTAAACTTTTGAAGATTGTAGCTAATAGGGAAGCAAGCAAATGGTAGGGAGTTCTACAAACGGAAAATGTGAGAAAAGAAACTGTTAGAGTAGAAGAGGCAATTACATTTAACGATTTTGATGGGAAAAGGGTGGGACCTCCATGACAATCTAGTAGAATAAGTAAATACCTGTGGTCAGGGAACAAGGGAAAAAGTTTTTCAAAGCAGTTTCCATGAAAATACTTGTAGAAAAGACAGAAGGAAACCACATCATGTCAGTGAGGAAATGACTGAAGACAAGCTGCTAAGTCAGGCTGGATTATATTGCAGATCCTTCTTTGTATTTTGTCGAGAACCTCAAGATAAATAGCAGAACCCAACCAGATATTGCAACAGCATTCAATGCACAGATGAATGCTAGATTTATAAATTTGGAGGCTGTACACAAAAGAATTTAGCTGTACCTAGCAAACAAACTTCCTCTTTCTCACATACATACATACACACACGGTTACAGTCACATCATGTTGAGTACACCGGTTCTCACTCGATCACTGAAGTCAAGCAACGTTGAGCCTGGTCAGTACTTAGACGGGTGACCACTTTGGAATACCAGGTGCTGTAAGTGTTTATTGACGGATGTGCGTTGTGGTGCCACTGATGCGCATGGGGCTACTTAAGAGTAGAATGATTGGAAAAGAAGAAAGCTGGGAACCACATCCTAAACAAGAGATGAGCCTCTTCACCTGTTCAAAAGACGTGGGTGTAGTGTGAACCGGGCGATAGTTAAGTCTATTTACTCCAATTGAGAACAAAAAAAAAAAAAGAGAGAAAAGAAGAAAGTGAAAGAAGATTGGGAGGGAAAAAAAAAAAGAAGAAAGCTGGGAACCACATCCTAAACAGGAAACAAGAGATGAGCCTCTTCACCTGTTCAAAAGACACAGCTGAAGTGTGAACTGGGCGATAGTTTAGTCTATCTACTCCAATTGTGCAAGAGAAGAAATAGTCAACATTGAAGCTACGGCTACATCTATCAATTTCAACTCAAAAATGATAAGACCTACCAATTACTTTGTAGCCTTATTGCTAGTTACATTGAAGGGGTGAATGTTAATTAAATAGATGTGCATACAATACATTTATTATTATGGGCACTTTAATTAAAAAGGGAATTATCATAGAGATTTAATCTGGATTCTATCTTTGTTTATTATCTATCTCAATATGGTTTGAGGAAAAAATCAATGAGGCCAAATGATTGGATACAAACCTAAAGTGCTAAGCTCTGTTTAGAACCATAATTCTAGGTTTTCTTTTTCAACTCTGCAGTAGTTGTCTATTTAAATATCTAACATTAAAGACTTAATTATAAATACACTAAATACATTATTCTTAATTTTTCTAGCTGAAATTATCTGCCATCAAATACAACATTTCGGGTTCATGTGGATCATTTTACAAAATTTTACTTGCAAATTAACTGATTTATTTGGTCTAAAATAAAAATGTTTCTGTTTTGAATGCAAAAAATTATAAATTTTGTATATATCTTATTTTGTGTTTATCGTAAATTAAATATTTGTCTGTGATTTAATTCTGAGTTTTGGTCAATCATTTTTTACTTTTGTTACACTTAACACGTAACAATAAGAAATAACCCAAGACTTGAAGTGCTTAAACCTGGAACACTAACCATCAATTAAAGTTACACCAACTATTAACCATGGATATTTCATACTCGATTTTGAAAATATTAACTATAAATCTTTATTTTAAATATTTTACATGCAGGCACTTCAAAATTTGTACTTTGAGTTAACTTTAACTAACAGTATAGCCCAGCATTGCTCGGGTGTAAATGAAAGCTTTAAAACTAATCCATGGTCCTGGAGCTCAGATTCTTTAGACGTTGGCACAAAAGACTAAAAAGCAATAGTTGTTTCCAGTTAAAGCGAAACCATAGACTGAAAGAAAAATGAATGGATGTAAGTCAAATTTTGATTTCCTGGTATCAATATCAAATTTTCTGCACTATTGTAAGAACTGCAACCTTGAATCTTCTGAATATCGTCTTTGTCTGTGAGTGTACACAAAACCTAGATAAGAACACTTGCAGACACTTATAGTATAACTGCATAAATTTTCAAGAAAATTGGTTCAACCGTTTTGGAATCTATAGATAACGAATACACACACACAAAGTTCCATTTATAAATAAATTTAGATAGATAGGAACTGAAAAAAAAATACTATTTAGTTAAGAAAATCAGGTACTGACATTTTGATGAAATTGTAATTAAAATGGCATCATTTGTGCTGGGTACTACATACTCATGATTGGTGTTTTCAGGCTAAGATGGTGTTCAGGTGAGCATTCCTGTTGGAGTCTGTTCCACCAAGAGACAGTTCTGGGGAAAAACCTAAGAGAAACTTTTCTCTTCTACTAATAGAATGGAAATTCCAGTCTTTTGACTGTTGTGAAGAAAATGCCAAACAAACTATTAACATTCCTATGTTTATGGTTAACATCATGATACCAACTGCCTGTAAATTTCTGAAAGTGTCCCTCATGGAAATCTAAATAACTTGGCTCAGTTGCTTTTCTCTTATCTTCAAAATGCTTCTTAAATAAAAGCAAGAATTTGGGGGTGCTTGCTACTGTTGTTCTGGAACTATCCCAAATACACTCTTGGCCATTACCATAGATCACCTTGCACGCTATCATTTGCCATACTTGCTTTACTCATGGCCTCTACTTAAAAACAAAATTCTTATTACCTTTGAGATTTTAACTCAGAATCCTTAAACCTTTAGTAAACAGGCTTCTACACTTTATTTATGACCCTGACTTTATTAGTTTGTGCATTCGTATGCAAGTGTCTGTTGATTGTTGCTGTATCACTAGTGAGAGAACGTCCCCTCAGATTTCTAGCAACTTCCAGAGTTTTCATTTAAAAATTGCATTGCAACAGAAAAGGCTTTTGTGTGTGTACGTTCATTGACCACTGAATTTGCTTCTGGAGAATGCTTTTATGTCAAAAATGTAAAACAACAAATTGTCAAAGAGTTACGGCAAGTCACACTTGCTCTGTTTGCAAGTCCTGCACCTCTGCAGATGGGGTTAAAGCACACCATCCAAAAAGTACCAACTACCAAGTAAAATGCATCTACAGTTATATATGTTCTTCTTCATGTGCCGTGTCTCTTCAAGACGTAGGCGATCATGGACTTCCACTTGGCTCTGCCTTTTGTTGCTCTCAATAATTTTTCTCTTGGTATCTCTTCCAAGCCCTGCTCCATCAACTATTTGCTCAGACCTAACAAGTACATCTTCTTTCCTCATTATGTGTCCCAGGAACCTCATTTGTCTCTTGCTAGTATTTATTATCAGTTTTCTTCTTGTTTGCATCCTTTCCAACACCTCATCGTTGCACACGTGCTCTGTCCATGGTATCCTCATCATCCTTCTGTTAAACCACATTTCTGCTGCCTCAAGCCTCTCCTTCATCTTTGAGAGCGTTCAGCATTCACTTCCATAGATAAGGACAGATTTCACGTTGCAATCCATCACTTTTTTTTTGTTTCTAATGAGAGTCTTTCAGTACTTGGGCTAGCTTCTGAAATGCGTCTTTGGCCATGCAGATGCATCTTAGGATCTCCGTGTCGCATTTTCCATCTTCTGTCAAAACACTTCCCAAGTATTTGATTTTTTTTACTTGTTTTATTTTAGATTCTCCAACTTGAAGTTGGCATATTAGTCTCCTCCTTTTGCTGAATACAAAATCTGAAGATAGCAACATTGCCCCGCCGCGTGACACGGTATCGCTCTACTCAACCACTGCGACCAATGACTGACAAGATCCCCAGAGCACTATCCAGGCTACTCCTGTGCAACCGGTCTGGCCATAAGAAACTGATTCCCTCTCAATGGCCATTGTGCTTACGCATTGGGGAGGAGAGGGAGATGTAGAATTCAAATTGACTTTATCTTAGCATCATGGCCTCCCTGTAATCCTGGTAAAAGAACTCATGATAAAATTGGTTTCATTTTTTCATGAACAACATAAACATTCAGGAATTCATCCAATGACAGGCCAGGCCAATGAACAGGCCCTTTCTGATTGCGAACTGGCCTTTGTGTTATTAAATAGTGCTCTAATCTCTTGGTGACTAGGCTTAGTAAATTTCTGTTGCTACTTGATACTGTGTAATTGTGTAAATTTTCTCTTGATATCTCTTCCAAGCCCTGCTCCATCAACCATTTGCTCAGACCTAACAAGTACATCTTGCACTGCTTTCCCCTGTCTCTTATTCCATTTATACGACCTGTGAGTATCAAGTTCTATAGGCCCTCCTTTGTCATTACGTGTCCCAGGAACCTAATTTGTCTCTTCCTGATATTTATTATCAGTTTTCTTCTCGTTTTCATCCTTTCCAACACCTCCTCGTCGCACACGTGCTCTGTCCATGGTATCCTCAACATCCTTCTGTCAAACCACATTTCTGCTGCCTTAAGCTTCTCCTTCATCTTTGATGAAATCGTCCAGCATTCACTTCCATACAGAAGGATAGATATCACATAGCAATCCAGCACTCTTTTCTTTGTTTCTAATGAAATTTTCCTGTTTTTCAGTACTCTGGCTAGCTTCTGGAATTTGTCTTTGGCCATGCAATGCGTCTGTGGATCTCCGTGTCTCATTTTCTATCCTCTGTCAAAGTACTTCCCAGATATTTGAGTTTTTTACTTGTTTTATTTTAGCTTCTCCAAATTGCAGTTGGTATGTTGGTCTCCTCTTTTTGCCGATGACCATGCATTCAGTTTTATTGAGGTTTATCCTTTTTTTTTCACTTTCTTTGTTGCCTTCTGTAGAAGGTCCTGCATTTTCCTCTCCATGTCTGCTATCAGCACTTTGTCATCCGCATATCGGATATTGTTGAGATTATGGTCACCAATGACGAATCCTGGCAAGGCTTTTATTTCTCTCATAATTGCTTCGCTGTACAGGTTGAAAAGATCCGGTGAGAAAACACATCCTTGTTTTACGTCCCTTTCTATTTTTGCATACCTGCTGAGTTCACCTCCTATCCGTACACAAGTGGTTTGCTGCCAGTATACCTTTTTCAAAGGTATTTGTGCGTAAGTGAATGCAAAGAATTCAACTGGAATTCAAACTCACTCCCCGATTTCTCGTTTTGAGCTTATATCCACTGCACCACAACACACATCCTTTCTCTTCTTTAACATTGTCAAAAACTTATGTTTGCACACTTTAGTAAAAAATATT
The DNA here is from genome assembly GCA_037127315.1 of Ascarosepion bandense. Taxonomy (NCBI): domain Eukaryota; kingdom Metazoa; phylum Mollusca; class Cephalopoda; order Sepiida; family Sepiidae; genus Ascarosepion; species Ascarosepion bandense. The sequence continues at coordinate 1,613,729 of JBBBDQ010001538.1, forward strand.
AGATAGCTTTCTATTTCTTAACACTAATATTCCTCTAATAAAAGACTCGAGAGCCACTCAAAATAGATTACTGTTAAAATAATTATGGCAGATGAAGTGCAATATTAGTGAAGGAAGAATACTTTTTTTTCTTTCACAATAATGTTCACTCTGCACAAAGCACAAAAGTTACTCAAAGTAGAGAGCTACAGAATAAGATGCTCAGTTTGGTGAAGCCTAGATTTGAACAGGTTAAGATTTTAGTCATTGGGGAAGCATCCTCTTGATTATCCTAACGTCTTTTCTGAAAATGTGCAGCAAACTATGAATAATATCCTATCTCCTGAACCAAGTCAATGTTTACAAACGCAAATATAACAAACCAATATTTACGTATTGTTGAACAAAGTAAATATTAACTGATTGTTGCATTTAGTTCATGATAATGTTCATATTTATGTTGTAAATGAAATGCAATGAGTTATCACCAGGGCTAGATTATGATCTTTTAGGGCACTTGGATTAATAAAAAATTGGAGACCTGAGTTTGAATTTGTTGCATTCATTTATGTGTAAATATTTTTGGGAAAGATATGAATCCATCTCTTCTTCCTCCAGCTATGAGTTAAATAGCAGAACAGATTGGGTTCTATAGCCTTAGTTTGTAATTAGACTACCACAGAAGAAAATGGCAATCTCCTGTAGGGAAGTTTTCTTCCTTGTCAGTCATGAATTGAAAGAGAAATGATTGCACAAGCGTGTATCACATACGGCACTTAACTGACTGAGGTTAATGAAATTAGGCTTCCACTCCAGATGGATACACCCTCGTACTCACTCACACCTGTCTTAAATAATTTTTGTCGTCTTGGTTGATATAGATGTTATTATAGATACAATGTTTCAACCAAGTACGCTCAGGTCATCATCAATTAACTGATATGCATTATCTGTTGATTATCATGATATATCCTGTGAACTTACGACCACTAGATAATAACACATGTATAATTAACTACTATATCAACTATTCCATCATCTCGAAGAACATGAGTGGTGTATTTTTGGTCGAAATGGTGCATCTATTATAACATATCAACTAAGATGCGAACAATAGTTTGAAATAACACCAAAATACTGAAAATTACTCATCTCAGAAATAAATACTACAAATTATTTCTTGCTCATGATATATTTTACTGACATTTACGTTGCTTGAACTAAACTTATTGTAAATTCTTTAAAAAAACTAGAATATCTATCTTTTCGTTTTCAATAAAAAGTATTCCTTAAGAAATACAGCTATTTTACTCTTAATCAGAAACCAAATGAGCACATATACCAACACAACAGTAGTATCCAGAAGAGTGGCTTTGGATCAGGTGATTGCAGATTTTAAAAACATGGTGGTAGCACCAGTCAGGATCCCAGCCATAGCCAAAAAGTGAACCCTCAAACAAAACATTATGAAAATATAAAAATGCCTGCAAAACATTTTTATATAAAACACAATTACCAACAATACATATTTATAGTAAAATTATCAACAGTACATATTTACAGTAAAATTACCAACAGTACATATTTACAGTAAAATTACTGACAATACTTATTTCTGGTAAAATTATCAACAGTACATATTTACAATAAAATTACTGACAATACTTATTTACAATAAAATTACCAACCATATATATTTATAGTAAAATTACTAAAAATAGATATTTAAAGCAAAATAATCAACAAAACATTTTATCATAACTTGAGGGCATACAGTTGCATTCAAAATAAATTTAATTGAAGCAATAAAACTGAGTAGAAAATATTTAGATTTCAGCATTAAATGACCCATAAAGATGTTGATGTGTCACTAAACAAAATTAGCCAAACTAACAACTGTAATACAAAAAAAAACTGATTTTTTTATAATCAGCATTATAACAATAAAACAATCAAAATAAATATGAGTTTATCCTAATGGCATCATTTCAGTTTATAAAATTTAGAAGTTATAATATCTACAACAGTAAAATTGATGTTTTATAAAAGCTTGAGCAGCCTGAACCTTCTGCTTATACTATCCTAAATAATAATCCAGCCCTGAGCACTAGGCGTCATTCTATACTTTCTTAAATGATAATCCAGCCCTGGGCTCTGTTTCATCCTATACTACCCTAAACAATAATCCAGCCTGAAAGGATCTTATGGAACAACTCGCCAGTAATCAGCTAGAATAGTTGATTCTAACTGACCAAAAAACCACCAGGGCAAATTGGTAGGTGGTTTAAATAATAACCTGGGAGATTCCATTCTGTTAAAGGCAAGTCTATTCTATAAGCATTGATTGGCTGATAATTTCAGTGTGTATATTGAGCTCCATAAATATTGAGCACAATATCCACACTCTTGAATAGTCACCATATCAGAGATACGAAAGAAGACAACCATGTTGAAAGGTAAGTTGACTTCTACACAGCCCTGGTCTCTAGGCATCATTCTACACTTTCTTAAATGATAATCCAACCCTGGGCTCTGTTTTATCCTATTCTATCCTAAATGATAATCCAGCCCTGGGCTGCAGCCTATACTATCCTAAATAATAATTCAGCCCTGTACCCTAGGAATTTCTCTTACAAGTAGTGGCTAAACAAATTTACCACTATTGAGGATTATGATTATGGCCAAGATTCTAAAGTATAATAACAAGAATACAGTCAAATATTTATCTGTTCTTGAAACAAGGAATTATAAATGACCTGTATTAACTTCTCCTCAAAGCTGCAGTCATCTTCAAACAATATAATAATTATCAACGGATATTTATATATATCTTGTCCAATCTATAGTGGGATATGAGGTAAATCAGCTTAAATCAGTGAATTTATGAGTGATTACTTACCATAGTCATTTTAACAATATATTCCAAATTAAATATTCATCTGCATTTAAACAAAATTAATTTCTGAGTAAAATGAACCTTTTAATTAATCTGTTTCTTTATTGGAAATTATTTAAATTGCGGTTTTATTTGTTCAAGCCTTTCATGTGAGGTCCTCAAATACCTTTGTCTCTTAAATAATCATCTTGTTTCAAGCTATCAACAACAGGCAGATTAGGTTTATGGTTCAATGTTCTGCACTCGGGATTGTCCCCAAAATGGAAGTTTTCATTTTTAAAATTGCTGGCATAGTAATTGTGAGTTCAATTTCCGGATCAGGTAGTTAATTCAGGATCAGCAGAAACTGAGTGAGCAGTAATTGAGTAGAGCTAAAAAGAACTAAATAAGATATCCCACAAACACAATCTGCCACCATAGATATAGGATATGGTTCAAAATTTCCAAAATATTGCCCGGATCAAAAAGAACCTGAGGAAGCCTAGAGAGCATAACAGTTGAAACTGTGGGATAAATAGCAAAAAAGATGGGAACCATAGTCTGATTATGAATCCCATAAATAATCCTGATGAATGTTGATCCCCAAAATTCAGACAATAGTTACCTGACTCTGAAGCAATTAAATGCTTGTACACTCCTATATGAGTGACCAAGTAGATACTTATAGAATCAGATATAGAAAGAAAAGAAAAGACTAATTTTGACATTAAATAACCCCAAAAAGTTTTGATATGTTTCAAAATCATCCATGCCCCACCCATTCAATCTTCAGACATATTACCTTCACACTTCTGTGTGCCACACCCGTTCACTGCTTGGTTAGCAAATGCCAAGTGTTTTCTTACAAGTAAACAGCTAATATTACTATAACCATTTTCCTAAAAATTGTTTTAATAGTATGATTTTATACATTTCAACCAAAAGTAGCACTGTCTTCTCAGGCAATGAATGCTGAATATTGTTTACTTATAAGGAAATTGTACATATTACAATTATCATTTCTTCCTCTATTGCTACGTAGTTTGGTGCAACACAATCTTCTATTATTCCCCCACCTCCCAGCTTGTTCTAATTCCCTAATCTAATCTTAGTATTAATTAAACTACTATTAATAATAATACATTGACACAGTCTTAGATCAACCAGAATCAAAATTATAATCATTGTGAACTCTATGATCTTCCTGATGGCTGTTGAGTATGCAAAATCCCAGGCCTATATAATTTTTGTAGATTGGTTGCCAAGCACAGCTAGAGAATCTAGTCTACTCTATTTAATACATAGCCTTTAACCCATGGATTCATATCTCTTCTAAGGGTATTTGCCAACAAGTGAATATAATGAAGTCAAAAGCAGAAATTCAAACTCACCTCATTCTGAGCTGCTAACATTACACCACCTGGTATATTGCTCCACATAGCCTTCTGCCTTACTTAGTAAATATCAATTAAATGATTGACTTATTTAACATTTTCAGTGAATTGAAAGTGAATGCTATTGAAGCTGCATTATTTCTAAGCTAATTTGTTACATTAAAATTATAGAAGCAAGGATGGTCGATTTCTTTTGTTTTGTTTTTTGTTTTTGTTTTATAAGTGTTTTACAGTCAAGTTGGTGAAAGAAAGGCTACTAACTTTAAAAAGTCTTTTAAAACTTCATGAAATATACAATGACACATTTTTTAGAGATGAATCTATTAATTCGATTAAAGGCGTTCATGACGTAATTTTATTTTATGAAATACTAAATTATTAATTCTGTTAATTTTCACTTGGATCTTTGGGGAATTTATGATTATTATCTCAGTCCACTCGTATCTGCCTGTCTCTCTCAGTCCGCTCGTATCTGCCTGTCTCTCTCAGTCCGCTCGTATCTGCCTGTCTCTCTCAGTCCGCTCGTATCTGCCTGTCTCTCTCAGTCCGCTCGTATCTGCCTGTCTCTCTCAGTCCGCTCGTATCTGCCTGTCTCTCTCAGTCCGCTCCTATCTACCGTTCCTATCTACCTGTCTATCTTAAAGTGTGTTAACCAGACAGAGATTGATTATTGTGAAAGAAAATTTTTTTTATTTTCCCGATACAGACCCATGGTAAAAGTGTAAGAGAAAAGGCCTTGATATCTGCTGAGAGAAATATAAAGAACAATTTTGAAATCTTATTCCCAATCTTTGATATATTTTCATAGAATGCACGAAGCTTCTTACTTTTCGATTGTTAAGTTGGTGAGGCTCTTTTAATGATGTCTTAAAGAAAGAACTATTATATTTGACGACATATAAGAACCTCTCCATTTCAATAGAAAATATTTAGTCAAAAAATGTCGGATGATTTCATGGTAATTGGCTGTGGTTAAATGTAATCGTCAAAATGCTCAACAAATGGAAATTCTCAAACAATAAGAAAAGGAAGAGAAAGAACAGGGGAAAATAATACGTAGCAAATAATTGATATGCAAGCAAAAACTTGGAAAAACAACTGTGATAGGGTAAAAAGTCCACAAAGTAAAAATAGTGTTCACATAGAAAAGCGACACCCAGTCAAGTGTTTATTGCACTCTGACTTCAAGACATGAAAGAACAAAACAGAATCAGTTAATTTTTAACAGGAAGAAATCCCAAGATGTATCTGTAGGATCTAAATCTAAACTTATTTATAAATGGAACTTTGTGTGTGTTTCCTTGAAAATTTACACAGTTGTACTATAAGCGTCTGCAAGTGTTCTTAGCTAGGTTTTGTGTTGAGGTACCCCCAATAAATATCAAAAATTGACAATCAAAAAAATTGGGTTATAGTAGGAGTGGTTCGATTTTAATCAAATTTGATACACTCATAGACAAAGACATAAGAAAGGATATTCAGAAGTTTCAAGTTTGCAGTTCTTAGAATAGTGCATAAAATCGATTTTATATATATATATATATATATATATATATATATATAAAAGACAAGATGTTTGTGTGTGTCTGTTTATCTGCCTGTATGTCTCTATTTTTTTTCACCCCTTTCATTTTAGTTTTTGCTTTACATTTGACTCTAAGTATGTATAATTGTACCATTTACTCAGAGGACTTATTTAGCCTTTAAAATTCAGTTTACAATGAAAAAAACTTATTTGATATCGATACCAGGAAATCAAAATTTGACTTACATCCATTCATTTTTCTTTCAGTCTACGGTTTCACTTGAAACAATTTCACTGGAAACAATTATTGCTTTTTAGTCTTTTGTGTCAACGTCCAAAGAGTCTGAGCTCCAGGACCATGGATTAGTTTTAAAGCTTTCATTACACTCGAGCAATGCTAGTTAGTCTATAAATTTGTATTGGTGAATGTTTTTTTGCAGTCATTCCTCTAGATTGGTACCAACAAGAATATTGCAGGAATTATGTACATTTTCAATTCATTCTGTTTGAAAATGGTTTCTTTTCATGTATTTGTTCAAAATGTCTGAAATTCTAACATTTATGAGAATAAAGTTGGTCTTGAATATTTTCAAAGTCAGGTTCTTATATGCCATCATTTATCGTAATTCATTAAATTAAAAGAAAGACACAAATCGAATATGATAGATACAAGCATTAAATAAACTGGCTGGTTACATTAATGCCACAAAAACTAAACAAGTTACATTCCATCACCACTGATCAGATCCCAAACTACTGCCAATGAATGGATTTCTCTTCACGGAGGTACCATAACTTGAGAGAATAGTGAGTCTCAAACTTTCACCCAACCTCAAGAGGAACTCTTATATGCGATTCATCACTAAAGATGTCGGTAAGATATTCAACTCCTTGTACAGCTCCAGTAGGGTATCTGGCACCTCATGATATCTTCTACCTTTACAAGAGGCAGTTCAGGCTGAAAATGAAGTACTGTTACCATATTTGGGTGAAAGCAGCATGGTTCTCACTTCCAGTCTTGATAGAGTTTAAAAGTGCCTTCGATTTCTTGTTGGAGAAAAATTATTGGCAAATCTGAAGGAGACTACCACCACCTTTAAATTTGTTGTTTTCCATTTTTTTTTTTGCTTTTTTCTGTGCAGTCTTATGAATTATTTCATAAAGTTTCCGATTATCAAAGAAAATTTGGAAAAATTTCAATATTTAAACAATTTTAGTGGGGTGCTCAGTTTCTCATACAATGTTATAGTAAATCGATCCTCCATTTTGAAATCACTTGCATTTGGGTCGCTTTCTATATTTGTTTTTTTTTTTTTTTTTTTTTTTTTTTTTTTTTTTTTTGGACGATTTGTTGCTCTTGTTTTTGTCTTTTTCAAGTTTTCGTCAGTTAATACGATGACATCTTCCTCAGAAACTTCAATAATGGTTTTATTCAAAAATTTTGCAAAGGATTCAGGTGTTGAATATGTGCAAACAAAAAAGTTAATTGCACAGGATTGATTTACTATAGGGTTGTATGTAAAACTGAGCACCTCCACCCAAATTGTTTAAATATTGAAATTTTTACAAATTTTTTTGTCAGTCAGAATGTTTCGGATTTAATCGATAAGATTGCACTGAAAAAAATTTTAAAAAATTGATCAACAAATTTACAGGTGGTGGTAATGTCGTACTGGCGAGTGGTTCCAAAATAGAGGATCGATTTACTATAACGTTGTATGAAAAACTGAGCCCCCCTAAAATTGTTTAAATATTGAAATTTTTCCAAATTTTTTTTTGTCGCTCGGAAAGTTTAGGGTGTAATTGATGAGATTGCACTGAAAAAGTTAAAAAAAAAAAAAATGAAAAACAACAAATTTAAAGGTAGTAGTAGTCTCTTTCAGGTCCACCGAATTATTTTTCACCACCCTCTCTCTCTCTCTCTCTCTCACAGACGGGATATGGTAAGCCTCTCACTACTTTATCACTATTTCCATGGAAAATGCTCAGACAAATTACATTCCTTGGTTCTGCCAGGTCTAACCTTGGCAGCTAGGACCCACCATGACACTTACATATTAGCAAACCACTCACATTTCCTCCATAGTTTATCGAATTAAGTTCCACTCAAACAGCTTCTTCCTGTAAACCACTGCTCCGCAGAAAAGGTTTCTAAGATGTTTTCCAGATCAATACAATCTTAACTTACAGTTAACTGTTATCTTCTCTTATCCATATAAACTTCCCCTAAACATAGCCCTCTACACTGAGTGACCTCTGAACCTTGTACAGGGTAAGTCAGTCAGTTGAGTGCCATACGTGATACACGCTTTGGGCGATCATGTCTCGAAAGAGACATGACTGACTGGGCAGAAGATTATCCCGCAGTAGGTTGCCATTGCTTTCTGAGGTAGACTGGTTGCCAACCAAGGCTATAGAACCCAATCTGTCCTGCTATTTAACCATAACTGGAAGGAAGAGACAGATTAATACCTTTCCCAAGGGTATTTGCGCATAAGTGAATACAATGGATTACAACTGGAATTCGAACTCAGCTCCCCAGATTCTCGTTCCGAGCCAATATCCACCGTACCACAAAAACCTTACTTAAAAAAAAAAAATGTAGACATAAAACCAACCAAGATAGACACTTGAATGATGTAGAACTGGTAAAATTGAGATTCAATCTAAATTCTTTAGGCAATTGTTATGAGGAAACACACCTATTCCTCAGATAATGGACTCTCCCTCCTATATTAATAAGAGTTAACAAGGAAGTTAACTTGAGAAGTACTTGGGAAGTTCATAAAATTCTTTAGAGTTCTATTGGAGTTCAGTAGAACAACTAGGCAACTTGATATTTGTCGGCAGTTAGCAGAGTACTAAGAAGTCAGCTTTCAGTGGAAGATTTCCAAGTTTCTAACATTTGGGGTGTGTTAAGTCGATTAGCAACCGACATAGCACGATTATAACCTTCAGTGCGAAAACTACTCAACAATAACAACCTATGAGGAAATCATAATAGTATGATAATATGTTCCTATCTGTCCACATATTAAAATACTAATAGTATGTGTCAAATTATAAAATTTAAATCCAAAGGTGGTTTTGCAATGTCATCAATTTTGCTGTCACTTTACCCTGGTTGGAATGTTGCTTTCCCCTGTCTTTTCTCCAAATATTTTTACAGTTTCTGCTCAGATGAGCTTATCTCTCTGGTGTATTGTCTACATGAATTTACTTGTGCTACTAGATTGGCAATTAGGTCCCACCCTTTTACCATCAAAATAGTCAAATGTAACTGTCACTTCTTCTGTAATAGTTTCTTGTTCACACTTCTCACCTTTGGAACTACCTTCCGTATACTTGCTTACCAGATAGCTGGAATCTTCAAAAGTTTAAGTGCAATGTCAATTGCCATCTTTTATCTCCTTGATTACCATCTTTCATCCTGTTTTTTTTTTCCTACGCCCCCTATACCGTGTTCTCCTTTTGTTTTTCTGTTCCTCTCTCACTGTAACTCTCTGTGCACCAGTGGCAGAACTGCCTTGCTTGGTATGATACAATTATAAAAAACAAAATAAACGTATATCAAATATCACAATTTCAGCCAACAAAGTTGCCTATATTAGATGAGTGATAATTATTAAAATATAAGTAAAAGTTCATTACTTGTTGAATGTCAATACAGTGTTTCATAATGTTGCATCACATTGGGACCTTTGATAATAGTTATTGTATTGATTGCTAAAAATTTGTTTTATAAGCACATATTTATGCAGTAATAAATGAGTGTTTTTATTGTAAGTCTCTTTTTCGAGACATGGTTGCCCAAGCGTGTATCACGTATGGCACTCAACTAACTGACTCTTAGCGTATGTATGCATAATTCCTGGAAACTTATTCTGATGGGGCTTCAATAAATAAGTGAAACCTGTCAAATTTATGTTTTCAGATTTGTTTCTTGTTTAATCATACATACAACCCCCACAGATATTTTACGTATCATTCAACCGTAGTAGTGGTCGAATATATGAATATATTCTTAAGTCAGACATTGAGTGAATCTAGGCAGCTTTCAAGCTTCATTACTAATTTAGTTCTCAACCAAATTTCAAACACTTGACAGAATTAGATAGGATACCTCCTTAGCTACATTTTTTGAAAAAATTTTTGAATTTTGATTCAGCAGAAAAAAAGTTTGTTTTTTTTTTTTGGTAAAGGGAGTGAGCATCAGGAAGAGACAACTGAACTTCCTGGGACACGCAATGAGGAAGGAGAGCTTGGAGAACCTGATACTGACTGGCTAGATAGAAGGAAAGAGAGACAGAGGAAGGGAGCGGATAACATATTTGCAGGGCCTGATCAGGTGGATGACGGAATGGGAGTTGCCAGGAGTAACAGGAGCAAACATACTAAGAGCCACAAGGGATAGGGAGATGTTGAGAACCATGATCACCTACGTCCTGAAGGGACAGGGCACATAGAAGAAGAAGAAAAGTTACAACAAAATACGTGAAGTTCAAAAAGGGAGACTAACTACTTAAGTGAGTGACTAACGATTCTAATAATAAATTTTATTCTTTATAACATTTTTTCTGTTTAATTAATTATATTAATTTAATTAATTTAATACTAAAATCACATTCAAAAATAGTTTTAAAAAATTTTATGCAATTTAAAAAAAAATTGATTTATTTAATTAATTTTCATAATCAGTTCTGATAAAATAAGTGATAAGCAAAGTTTGATTGACAAAAAAAAATATCATCAGAATTTAATATTCTACCAAAAAATTTAATATTCTACCAAAAAAGATGTACATTTAAACAACCATTAAAACTCTTTTTTAATAAACAGGAACAAAACTGGTCATAACTTTGATTTTTACTAATTTCACTCTAATTAAAGCAGAACATGATTCTTAATAGAGAAAATGCTTAGAGAATCTGTTAACGTTGTGGAGTTATTTTTGCAGTGGAGGCTAGTATTTATGCTAAAATCGGTTCGAACAGGTTCGACTTGAGGAACTTGATATAGTATGTATTACACAGTGTAGAAGGATGCTGTGGATATCATAGATCGAGCATGTGAGCAATGATGAGGTTTTGGAAAGGATGGAAACAAAAAGGAAATTAATACTGAGCATCAGGAAGAGACAGCTGAAGATCCTGGGACATGCAATGAGGAAGGAGGGCTTGGAGAACCTGATACTAACAGGCCAGATAGAGGGAAAAAGAGACAGCGGAAGGCAGCAGATAACATATTTGAAGGGCCTAATCAGGTGGATGATGGAACAAGGGTTGCATAGTGTAACAGGAGAAGGTGTGCTAAGAGCCATCAGGGATAGGAAGACATGGAAAACCATGATCGCCTATTTCCTGAATGGACAGGGCACATAGATGAATCTTGCTGGGTTGCTGACTACTTTCATATTTGACTGTCAACTACTATTGTCCAATATTGACTGACCCTCATTCCTCTTACTACTCCTACTTATCATATGACCAACCTTTATTGCATCCATTCCTGGGCTGCGATGCTCTGTTTAACTGAGCAGAAACTTTTCAAAATAGACTGCTGGAGAGCAAATTTTCTTAAGTTTTCTCAAGTGTGTAGAAGTTAAATAACTTACCTTCTAATATGGCTGCTTCCTTTTATCTCCTGAAATGATATTTACCCATCCTTCTCCACTGAGGCGAGATGTGACACAAGGTCAGATTTTTTAAAGTTAAGACCTCGGGCGCAAATGCTTGGGTTACTGGTCAAAGATTACCCAGCCCCTGCCTAAACGACAACTGGGTACAAAGCTGGTCTTAGCTGGTCAAAAGCCAGTCTTAGCTGATCATTGCTTTCAAACCCGGCCAGCAGGTAGGAAGTGAGCATCTAAGAACAGATACTACACTTTGATCCTGATCAACAGGCTGCAGTGAAAGGCTTGTCTCCTGGATGTAAGGCAGGCCAGCTAATCTACCTTATTCATAGGAGAGTACCTAATGCAACAGGTTAGTTAGTCCACTTTACTATAATGGAGTGGCTGAAGACATTTTCATGAGTGGATTCTATTCATTTTATATATCTCTTCATGAGATCACTCAGTAGGTTTTGTTCGATTTGAAGTGACAACACCAATCTACTTTTGTATCAAACTGACTACAATTTATGAATATTCAACAAAGTGCACAAGCCGGTTGACATTATAAACACTGTTTAAAAAGCAGAATGTTTATTCAAAACATTGATATTCACTAAAATAAGCTTTTAAATCATTAAAGTAACTATCCACCTATTGAGAAAATTGTAATTGTTCATTGGTATATGAAAATTTCATACATTTTCTCTTTCATCCCAATTCAAACTTTCAAATATGGTAATTGACAGCAAGATATAGATTAGACAGACATATATGAGCATACAACCTGAAAGATAATGTATTTTGTTTTTAAATATAAGTAAAAAGATAGATTCTTTAATATAACCAACCAGTAATAAGACATTCAGCTAAGTGCTATACATGATACATGCTTGGGTGATCATGTCTCAAAAGAGACATAACTGACTGGTCAAAAAATTTACTCATAGTAGGTTATCATTAATTTCTGCAGTAGACTGGTTGCCAAACAAAGATATAGAACTCAATCTATCCTGCTATTTAACCCATAGCTGGAGATAGAAGTGATGGATACATAACTTTCCCAAGGGTATTTGCATATATCTTAATGCAATGACTCCAATTGGAATTTGAACTCGGCTCCTCAATTTCTCGTTCCAAACTGATATCCATGGCACATTGTAGGATTAACATTAACTTATGTGTTAAGTTTCTACTTTTAAGAATATGGATGATCTGAAATTCAACATCTAGAGCAATTTTTATAAGCATTTTATAAATAATGACATTTGAACAGACATTTTGTTGGGCAGGAATATGCGGAAATGAGGTGTGGTTTGCCATAAGTCTATTTCAGGTGCTTAATGCTTGCTTTAAAAACACATTTATCTATTGTGACTGGTTACCAACTGTTATGGTGAAACACACCTTTTCCTCAGATAATGGACTCTCTCTCTCCTATATTAATAAGAGTTAACAGGAAGTTAACTCGAGAAGTTCTTGGGAAGTTCATAGGAGTTCTTAGGAGTTGTTGAGAGTATTTTAAAGTACTATTGTAATTCAGTAGACCTAATAGGCAGTTGATATTAGTTGGCAGTTAGCCGAATACTAAGAAGTTAGCTTTAGTGGAAGATTACCAAGTTCCTATCATTTTGGATGCGCTAAGTCAATTAGCAACCGACATAGCACGATTATAACCTTCAGTGCAAAAAACTACTCCACAACACCAACAAAAGACTAGAGAACTTTCCAATTGAATTTGTTGCATTCACTTATGCACAAATAACCTTGAGAGATGTATTAACTGTCGCTTCTTCCTCCAACTATGGGTTAAATAGCAGAACAGATTGGGTTCTATAGACTTGGTTGGCAACCAGTCTACAGCAGAAAGTAATGGCAACTTACTGCAGGAAAGTATTCTGCCCAGTCAGTCATGTCTCTTTTGAGACGTGATCACCCAACTGTGTATCAGGTATGGCACTTAACTGATAAAAAAAGACAGTAGGCAATGGAAACCGATTATCATTTTATGCCAACAATTTTATGTTTCTATCACTTCTGTTTCTTTTGATTGTAGATGGCTGATCCTGTTGCTGGATATTTGTGAAATTAAATTCTTTCTTTGTTTATCTTTCACTTATTCTCTGATTCATATTAAATCCTCCATTTGAACCGAAAGGAGTTTGAATGCTCTACAAAATGTCTTTGCTTAGTATTTAGCAAGTGACATGTCAAGCGATTATGATTAGTCAAGTAGCTTGTTGAATAGCTCCGTCAATGAGTTTATGATTTCAATCATTCTGTTTGTGTGAATTACAAACATGTTAGCCTAAAATAAAGAATGTAATAATTGTGATAAAAGCATATGCAAAGATCATGGTAGCTTTGTTGCTCAAGGCTTGGAATAAGAAAAATAATTACAGAATGATCATAAATTGTTTTAAAACATAATACTGAACACAATTCTTTTGAAAAGATAATACCAATCATAAACTGTTTGAAAAGATAATCTTCTTTTCTGTTCCATGTCCCTTCAGGACGTAGGCGATCTTAGGCTTCCACATCTCCATATCCCTAGTGGCTTTTAACATGTTTTCTCCTGTTACCTTCATCCAAACACCTCTCTGCCATGAATTTGTTCAAGCCAATCAAGTATATTACATGTTGCTTTCCCCTGCCTCTCTTTCCCTCTATCCATTTTGTGAGCTTCCTTTTTCACTTCTATCTTCTCCAAAACCCCTTTATTTCTCACATGTTTGATCCATGGTATCATCATACTTCTGTAAAACCACATTTCGGTTGCTTTAAGTCTCTTCTTCATTTTTGAGAAGATTGTCCAGCATATTGAAGAACAGACATCACATAACAATCCAGTACTCTCATTTTTGTTTCCAGTGAAATTTTCTTGTCTTTTAATACTCTACTCAGCTTCTGGAATGAATCCTTGGCCATGCCAAGTCACCTTTGGAAGTCAGTGCTGCACTTTCTGTTTTATATTAGAACACTTCCCAGGTATTTAATCATAAATTGTTCTCAAAGACAATACTGATCATAAACTTTTGAAAAGATAATACTGATTATAAATATTTTAAAAATGTAATACCAGTTATAAATTGTTTAAAAAATAATACTGATCATTAATATTTTTAAAATATAATATCAATCATAAGTTGTTTTAAAAGAGATAATACTGATTATAAATTGTTTTAAAAGAGATAATACTGATTATAAATTGTTTTAAAAGATAATATTGAAAACCAAAAAAAATCTCTTTTTGCATGTTTGAATTTTTGAAACTTATAAATTTTTTTTACTAAACGGTTTTTAATCCAATTTTTTAAAAACATTTGCTTTTGAATTTTTTATTTATCCAATAAAAAACCAGAAAGAACACTGAAGATATCATATAACAATAAAGTTAAGAACTAATTGATATTTCTATAATAAATTAAATGTATACAAAGGAAATACGATATGAAATAATGTGGTATAAACCACTGCAAAAGAGCACAAAAACTTCTAGTTTTGGTTTTCCTGAGTATAATAGTAGACTACATCTGGCAGCAAGGCCTCTGATTGGGCTGTTTTGAGGAGTGTGGGACCACCTCTTAATTGCTGTTGTTCTCAGGTTCACTCTGATCTGGGGTGCTAGAACCTGTTAGGGTTCCAGCCATGGGCAAATAGATAACCCCACAAAGTGAAGTCAAAACATGAAAGTATAAAAATACATTGTAAAAAATTACCATCAATGCATTTTCTAAGAAAAAAAAAAGAAATTGCCAATAAATATCTTTAGAAAAAAAAGAAAGAACAACCAAGTATTTTTGGTTAAAAAAAAAAACTAACAAAGGTCACAAGAAAGTAAATTTCAGCATGAAATGATCCATAAAGATTTAATGTACCATTAAACAAACAAGCCAAATTAATCTGGCTAGAAATTTGAAAATCCAGTCAAAGAGAAATCAGATTGATCATAAATTGTTTTCAAAGATCCTAGCGGAAATAAAAGAAAGTTTATTTTAGCATTATTCCTGACCTGGCACCCTGACTTCCGCCATCTTCCCACTGCCGTGACATGACACCCCTCTTCTATCTTTTTCATAAATATTTTCATGACACTTGTTCTAATGAGTTTTCATCATTGGTACCTTGACTGCATGAATTTAAACATACTACTAGATTGGCAGCTAGGTCTCATCATTTTAATCTTGGAATAGCTTGATGTAACTCTAAGTTCTAATAGATTCTTTCTCATCTGTGGAATTCTCTCCCAGGTTTTACTTCTGTCACCTATGATCTTCAAAAATTTAAATGAAGCAGCAATTGCAATCTTTTGTCTCATTGAAAGATATTCTTTTATTGTCCTTTGGACGAACTATTTCTTATTTTCTTTCTTTCACAGCAACCCCTTGTGTCTTAGTAACATTATCACCTTTCTTGTGGTTAAATTAATTTTTTCAAATAAAATTTGAATTTTTGAAACATAAAAATTGATTTTGTTTTTTATTATTTTTTAAACATTTCATCTCAAGCAAGGCAATAAAGCCACTAAGACACAAGGGATAGTGAATGTTAAAGAATATGAGAAAAATTAAGTTCTCACTCTAAGCAAAGCAGTAAAGCTGCTAATTCACAATGGCTACAGGGGGTGGAAGAATTGGGAACAGAAACATTGAGTGGAAAGAGAAAAGACTAGTCAGGAGGATAATAGATATCAATTAACATTACATTTAAATTTTAGCATATAAATAATACTGATCATAAATTATTTTAAAAGATAATACTGATCATAGATATTTTTGAAATATAATACCAATCATGAATTGTTGTAAAAGATAATACCGATCATAAATTGTTTTAAAATATAATACCGATCATGAAGTTTTTAAAATATAATACCGATCATGAAGTTTTTAAAATATAATACCGATCATGAAGTTTTTAAGATATAATAGCGATCATGAATTTTCTTAAAAGATAATAGCGATCATAAATTGTTTTAAAATATAATACCGATCACAAATTGTTTTAAAATATAATACCGATCACGAATTGTTTTAAAAGATAATAGCGTTCACGAATTGTTTTAAAAGATGATAATCCCAATCATGAATTGTTTTAAAAGATGATAATCCCAATCATGAATTGTTTTAAAAGATGATAATCCCAATCATGAATTGTTTTTGGTTGGAAAGCATAGAGCTGGAAGAGAGTTCCCCAAGTGAGAAGTGCTTGAGGAGAAACTGTCAGCATAGAATTTATGGTTACATCAAGCCAGCTTAACTGTAAATTGAGGATATCTCAATTCCAGTTTAGTACTGTGCTTAAATTTTAAGACATTTCGGTACTATAGTGAAGAGCACATTCGGACAATTATCATGAAAGTATTTATAAAAAAGCGCAAAGAGGTAAATTTACAGTAGTAAGTAAATGACTGAAGATGAGTCGACAGATAATATTACTGATTCTTCTTTGAAGCTTTATCAAGGAGCTCAAGGCAAAAGAGAGAGAAAAATTTAAGAACAAGAATTGAAGAAGACAGAATATAAAGATTGATATTGCATTTAAATTTTTTAAAATCAATATTGAATGGAAATCATGAAGCTGAAATGCTCCACAAATAAAACGTATGAGAGAGGAAACTGTTAGCATAGAACTTATGGTTAAATCTAGCCATTTCAATGATAAAATATTGGCCTTGTAATTTGTTTTACAAAATAATGTTTTTTTTGGGGTTTTTTTTTCAAGTTATTTATCCTACAAAAACTAGTACGGACATTGAACATATAGTAAATAGAAAAACTAAATATTTTAAATTGGTGTTTGAAAATTCTCTTTGAGGTAATGTTGTGACAGTGTCTCCTACAATTCTAATAGCAAGTCTAATCTGTTTTTATTCTTTTTCCCAAATTTCTTTTTCTCAGATCTGTGTAAAGTAACAATATTCTTAATATCCTTACTATATTTTTTAGATGGATTATTGGCAATTTTGCCTGTATATTTTCTACAAAACTCTCATATGTAGTGTGCATGTTGCTTGCTTGTTTTAACAGTTTTAATCTTAGTCCCAAGATCCATTAACAAGGTCCTGGGCATGACTGTAAACTGCATCTGGCAGCAAGACTTCTAATTGGGAGGTTGTGAGATGCATGGAACCATCTCTTAATTGCTGGTGTTCTCAGATCCACTCGGACCCAGAGTGGTAGCACCTGTTACTGTCCCAGCTATGGGCAAATAAATAACCCCGAAACTGGGGTCAAACACGATGAAAATATAAAAATATATCCATAAAAATATAATTTTATAGAAAAATATACATTTTTGAACGAAAAAATTATTACCATAACAAATTTCTGAAGGAAAAAACTATTCTCAGCAAAACATTTTTAATACAAAATTAGAAGACATTTTCAGTTTTCTAAAATAAAAAGTTAAACATTTTTCATTAAAATCTAACTAAATCAATGTTCTCACTATAATCAAACATTAAAAAAAAAAATTTAAACCCCCATCTTTTTTGGCATTAAATAACCCACAGAGGTTGATATGCTCTTAAACAAAACTCAAATTCAACCCATTAACAAATAAAGATATTTAATGTTGAAATGTAAACCCTCATACATAGGATCAGAAAGCAATAGTTGAAATTACTACAATATATAAAGAGAAAAGAGAGTTTGGAAAACTTGTCACTCAGAGGGCATATTCAATTTTAGAAGAGAAGAGGGAATCCCAATAAGCTTGTTTAATGGCAGAATATAGAGAGGAAGGAATAGTAAAAAGATAAACATTGCTCAGAATTAAAAAAAGATAAGAAGTAGCGGAGAGTCATGACCAAACTACCTAACAATCTTGTGCAAATGGATGAAAGATGAGTGAGTGGGAGGAATGATAAAAAGATAAAAATTGCTAAGAGCTAAAAAGGATAGGAAATTGTGGAGAGCCGTGATTTCTTACATTCTGAGGAAAGAAAGCAGGTAAAAGAAGAAACATGTAAAACTAGTTTTGCGAGTAGTGGCTAAATAACAATTTTCATTTAATAAATAAGAAATTCTGCATTTATTTCCGTTCATCAGAAAGTGATGATCTTCATGTGAAAGTTATTTTGGACCAAGTTCTTTATTCATATGGAACCAACAAATGCTGGCTTTCCACTTTCCTGAAGACCACCAGCAAAGATGTTTGGCTAAATTCTAAAACATTCCTTAACACACTCCTGTTGATATTTTATTAAGTGTACTGAGAGCATTTCTTTACCTGAATTTTTTCTTGCTTATTTTCTTGAGCTTACAGAGGTTCGGTGCTAATAGTTCAAACAGATTCAACCTTTAGTAACACCCAGAGTTATTAAAGGTTTGCTTTTATCTTCTAGGCCTTGCAGATCACTTAGCAATTCACTTAGTCCAAACAATTCTTCAAATTAATTATTGATCTCATTGTTTTTGCTGTTTATATTATTTCGACCATGGATCAACAAATCTCTTCTTCAGGGCTCTTTGGTACAAAATGTATTAAAGATTTTATCCACAGTAGAAAAACAGACTGAGGAATGAAAAAGTTTTAATGGAAATAGAAATGAAAACTATTTTTTATTTTTATTTTGTTAAAATTTATAGGATCGATAATGTGGAAAGAAGGCTTGAAAAATTTGATACTCACCAAACATTAAAGTCAAGAGAAACAGGGAGACAGTAACCTACTTAAGCTTGTATAAATGGATGGCAGAACATGGAATTTTCTGGATGGTAAGAAGATAAATTTTACTAAGAGTGACCAAAAGATGGAAGGTTATGAAGAGCCATGATTCCCCATTTCCTGAGAAGGTGGCAGACATAGAAAAAAAATCTTGAGTAGATCAGGCAAATCTGTATCAGCATATTCACTAATTTGGCACAGAATTCAGTATCCCATTTTGTGAGAGGTCATCCAAAAATAAAAAGTTGAGCGGGCTTAGTGGTTAACAGCTGAGTGAATAAAATTGCTGAACCAAGTTTAAATTACATCTAAAACAGTTTACCTTAATTCTCTTATGAAAAGCATGAATCCAGTTTTCAATGGATGAAAAGAAAAGAATGTAATTAAATGAAATCTAAGCTTAATGGATAAAACTGTTGGTTTGATCAAGTGACTTTACCCAAAGAGTTGTGAGTTAAAAATCTAGCAACAAAAAAATTTTTCATTTAAAATCGGAGATAGCTAAAACATCTGAAAAAGCATGTCTCATGGAACTAGAACAATCTACTCTAGTAATGAAGATAAAGGATTCAGTTAAAAATTCTAATTGTAATATATTACCTTGAACATCAGATGTAATTGACAGGCACATCCAGCCCTTGGTGAGGTCAACAAAGGACAATTGACTAAAGAAAAAGCACAAATGACAAATGGCTTAAAAGGCAATGGCCAGCAAGGATATGATTGACAGATACATCCGGCTATATAGAAAAATCAACCAAGAACAAGGATGGTTGACAGACATATCCAGCTATAGATGGCATCAACAAAGTGACAACCTGAGAAAGCAAAAATATGTGCAAGTTTTAAGACTACATAAAGTCT
This sequence comes from Ascarosepion bandense, assembly GCA_037127315.1. NCBI lineage: Eukaryota > Metazoa > Mollusca > Cephalopoda > Sepiida > Sepiidae > Ascarosepion > Ascarosepion bandense. The sequence continues at coordinate 1,633,651 of JBBBDQ010001538.1, forward strand.
AGAATTTGTAACTGAAGACAGAGATTCCCCAACTGGCTTTCAATTCTTGATGGCCTCATTGTTTTTGCTCCTGCTCCACACAAGCATCATCGATGAAGAATAAAAATATAAGATTGTATTTTTATAATGTTTTTTAAAAAGAAAACATAGATTGATAACGAACACGGTTACTATCTACAAAAACACAAGATGATTGTGGCATAACTGACGATATCAAGGAAAGGTAGGTGGCTTTTGATTTTACCTTGTCTGTACTCTGCCCTTGTGCATATTTTAGAAAAGTTAATAACTTAAAAGAACTAATTTAAAATGGAATAGCATACTTTTTCCGATTTTGTGCAGTCTGACCATGGAGTTGAGAATTGCTTCTTGTTGAAACCCATTAAGAAGGGTAGTACACTCAGCAGGGAGTGCATGTGTGGAGTTGATGGGGGAAATGAAGTTGTTGCAACGTGAAGAAATATTTTTGACCCTTCCACTTACTGAATATCTTAATAATATGGGAGAAGTCCACTTAATGCATACAGACACAGTCTTGGGTAGTTTGTGTAAACATAATCTTAAACTAAGTGTGAGATTTTTACCTGGACTTCACAAAATTAGTGAAGTGGGAATACATCCAGATTTCACTAAAGTCAAGGTTATAGAATCAGTTTCAACTGCAATGACTATTAGGCAAGTTCCATGAAAATATTTGTAGAAAAGACAGAGGGAAGACACATCACGTCTCCTTAGTAGCAAAGTGACTGAAGTTGAGATGCCAGGTCAGAACTGATAACATTGCAGATCTTTCTTTAGATTTTGTTGAGAACTTTTTGCTTTGTTTGTTTTCCTGATCTAAGAATAAGTGTTATTGTTTTATGAGAATTTTTTTTTCTGTTAATTTTAATTTGGTGCGGGTAGGATGGTGCTATTCTTTAAGGAGTACCTGTGGCTGAAATTTCATGTCCTTGGGTTGATGTAAATACAGTGTGTGCACTCTATCAATTTGCAAGATATGAGTATAAATATAGTTGAAAGTTAGCTGCATTTATAGGGGAAGAAGGCTCAGTAACTAGATACGGTTTCTAGTAATAAACTGCATGGTCACTGCTAGTTTCATGCATTCAGTGTGATGTATATATATATGTATATATAGACTTATGGTAGATTAAGTGAAATGAGGTAAAGAGAAAACAAGCTTTTTTGTTGTTTTGGGTTAATGCTGAGGGTCATTTGGGATCATGAACTCTGTATTGGTTATTTATGTTCGTTGGGTGGTTGGAGAAAGTATGTAAGTAGAATAGGTTTATTTAGTGCTTTTATGTATATACTAGCAGTATAGCCCGGCATTGCTCAGGTGTAATGAAAGCTTTAAAAGTAATCCATGGTTTTGTGGACATTGGCACGAAAGACTAAAAAGCAATAATTGTTTCCAGTTAAATCAAAACCGTAGACTGAAAGGAAAAAGAATGGATGTAAGTCAAATTTTGATTTTCTGGTATCGATATCAAATAAGTTTTTTTCCTCATAAACTGAATTTTGAAGGCTAAATAAGTCCTCTGTTTAAATGGTATCATGGCTGAGACTAAGAACTATAATTATACCTACTTAGAGCCAAACCCGAAGCAAAAACTAAAATAAAAGGGCTGAAACGCCTTTTTATATATATATATATATATATATATATATATATATATATATATATATATATATATTAATGCAGGTTTCATTGAATAATATAGACAAGTTTTGTCTATTAATTTTGTGTAGGATCCGTTCATACCGTCTGATATACTTGATGGTGATGTCGTTAAAAGACAACAAAAAATCACAGTATTTGTTGAATTTTTTATCAGGTCTAAGCTTTCGGCTCACATAAGCCATTATCAAAGAGTAAATGTGTCAAGATTTTCTTTCGCTATTTCAATTTGCCTTTTCACAAGGCTCCATTTATATTTCAAGGTGGTGATGGTGTGTTGGGCTGCTGGATCATGTAATTTAAATTGTGTGTATTTTGGCAGCATTTTTTCATTAATGCAGGTTTCATTGAATAATATAGACAAGTTTTGTCTATTAATTTTGTGTAGGATCCGTTCATACCGTCTGATATACTTGATGGTGATGTCGTTATCAGACGGTATGAACGGATCCTACACAAAATTAATAGACAAAACTTGTCTATATTATTCAATGAAACCTGCATTAATGAAAAAATGCTGCCAAAATACACACAATATATATATATATTATATATATATTATCGACTTTCTGAACTATTTCAAGAACTGCAACCTTGAAACTTCTGAATATCATTTCTTATGTCTTTGTCTACGAGTGTATCAAGTTTGATTAAAATTGGACCACTTCTTCTATAACCCGATTTTTTCAATTATCGATTTTCGATATTTATTGGGGGTACCTCGACACAAAACCTTGCTAAGAACACTTGCAGATGCTTATAGTACAACTGTGTAAATTTTCAAGAAAATCAGTTCAGCCATTTCGGAGTCTATAGGTAATGGACACACACACAGACAAAGTTCCATTTATAAATAAGTTTAGATTTTGTTTAAAGAATTGGTATGTGTTTTATTCTTTACATCAATTTTTTGTAAATTACAATCATTGAATTTTCTTTTCAATAAGATATCAATTATGATGCACAGAACCCATGCAAGTTTAATTTGACAAACATAATTACTTAACAAAAGATAATTACTAATTATCTGACAAGATTTTAATTTACAGATGATGATAAATTTGGAAAAATTATAAGTTTTGAAAAATCAAAACAGAAAACAGTTAAATCCATTACCTCATGTTTTTGAAGATGTATAACACATATGTCCGTCTCTAACTATAACAATTTAATCACAATATAAACAATATTCATTTATTAACCCAAGAACACTAACCATTAGTATATAGTAGCCAGTGCAAATGACGCCATTTTAATTACAATTTAATTAAATTTTCAGTACCTGATTTTCTTACCTATATTAAATAATACTTCAGTTTTTATTATTGCTAACACAAAATACAAAATTTGAAATGGCCTGCATGTAAAATATTCAAATAAAGATTTATATTTAATATATTTTTTGATATTTTCAAAATTGGGTATGATATATCCATGGTTAATAGTGGTGTAACTTTAATTGGTGGTTAGTGTTCCAGGGTTAAGATGAAAAATTATATATATATATATATATATATATATATATATATATATATATGTTAGTTTTTAGAATTCCTTCATGTGTAGTGCAAAGTCACGAGATGTTAAATTGAAGGCAATTCAACCATTTTCTTTGAAATGTTTATGATGTATGTTATTTACTTATGGAAATTACACTAAAACAGACTAACATAAAAAAAACCGATCCTAGTTAATATTAATTAAAACTGATCAAGGTGGAGGGTTCAAAGCAATTTATTATCAAATTACAGAGCCAATTATAAAATAAAACAAATTCCAATATTCAAATTTGTTGGAAAATTAAAGGGGTGGGATTAATAAGAAAGCAGACAGAAATCTATGTCTATTTTTATTTTTAGATTTTTTGAAAACCCCTACTCCTAAACTGAGTCTAGAGTTAAAAGATGAAATTTAGCCTTCTCTGGTTCAAAGAAATGGTTGGGGGAAGAATAAAAAGGAAAGGGAGAATGTAAAAAGGGGGAATGGGTGGTTGACAGGGAAATAAGCTAAGCTAAGAAAAGAAAAGAAAAGAAAAAAATCTATTTCCATAGAAACTGTTAAGAATCATGTTGAAAAATAAATCATAGTGGGGGGTGGGGGGGTTGGTTTAAATAAATGGAATGAAAGTTATAGAAAAAACTTTTTTGGGAAACCTTGAAATACAATTTAAATATAAAACTAGATTTAAATTTAAAAGATAATAAATTAATAGAAAATTAATAAAATATAAAAATTAAAAATAAAACATGGAATTCGAACTTGGTACCCTGATTTGTCATTCTGAGCTGATATCCACTGCACCACAACACACATCCTTCAGTCATTTAAGTGCCATATGTGATACGTGCTTTGGAAGATCATGTCTTAAAAGAGACATGTCTGACTGGGCAGAAGATTATCCCGCAGTAGGTTGCCATTGCTTTCTGGGTTAGATTGGTTGCTAGCCAATTCTATAGAACCCAATCCGTCCAATCATTTAACCCATAACAGGAGGGAAAAGACGGATTAATACCTTTCTCAAGGGTATTTGTGCATAAGTGAATGCAAGGAATTCAAGTGGAATTCGAACTTGGCACTGTGATTTGTCGTTCCGAGCCGATATCCACTGTACCACTAATTACAAAGTCTAAACCAATAAGTACAACAACAAGTAACAAAGTAATGATATTTGGCAACTGACTAAAACCATACAAAAAACATGGCCCCCATCAATAATAAAAACTTGAAAACAATTTTTAAAAACAGTTTATTTTTAATAATGTGGTTTACTTATTATTATATATACTATTATATAAAATATATTCTAGAACAGATAGATTGACCTTGACTTATATAAAAATACTTATGCTGTTGTCATACAAATGATTTTAAACCCCTAATTTGGCACATAGCAAAAGGTTGCCGAATCCTGGTCTGGTCATTTTAGTTTCTTCTTTTTATTTGTTTTTATCCTACCATCTGATATTAGAAAATCTGCTAGAAAAGTTAAAATGTTTTAATAACATGAATTCAAATTTACTAGCCATTTAAGTACTTTCTATAGGCCTTTATTATGACATTTTTTTCTTCTCATTTAAAGTGGCATTTTTTTTTAAAATCAAATTTATTCTTGAACTCATGATGGTTGGCAAAATAAGCACTGAGTGTGTTGTACTGTAAGAAATCCTTTTTTTTGTTCATATAATGTTTTATTTAAATCCTTGAAGTTTCTCCTATGTACTTCTATTGGCAATTATTACCGGTAATATGGTAACTTTCTCTTTCAAGTTTTAGCTTATTATTTCTTTTATTGTTTAAACATAGTTGTGACAAATTTTATGTTGAGTTTAGATAAATTATACTAACTAGCAGTTCATTAGTAGTATTTACTTCATGCAGAGCCATGCAAGTTCCCAAGCCCCCCCACCCCCCACCCCACCCCACCTGCAAGGCCCCTGGCCCCTGGAAGCAGCAAGTCACCTTGACTTTGCAGATCTAAAGTAATGGAAAAAAAATTAACAAAAATAATTATTAGGATTAACTGGAAAATGATTGTCATACTTGTATGTTGAAATAGACATCTATCAACCAGTCTGCTCTCTCTCTCTCTCTCTCTCTCTCTATATATATATATATATATATATATAAAATCTTTGATCAAAGCCTCTTGGCCTCCCCCCCACCCCATGAAGAGGCAGTAAATCATTTGTAATTTTAAAAATGAAATGGACTGAAGCAAGAAATATATTATAGATATGTTTCAACATACATACAAGAATATAACATGTATATTTATTCTATTTTTTCATGGTCACTGAATATCTGTGTTCCAGGGTATGTTATTTTTTATTTAAAGTATCATTTATTCTTCATTCAGTATGTTCGTTTGGGGGGGGTGCAAGTTGCATTCTGTGGTGGACCCCTCCCACACACACACACACTGAGCGATGTTGCTAAGCATGGCTATGACTTCATGCAGTGTGTGAGTCTTGTAATTGTTAATATACTATTATTCCCAACCTCCGTTTTGGTGAGTACTCACACAGTAACCTTTAAGGGTTACAACATATATATGTTCAATATAGACAAACAAATTAAAAAATATGTCATACTTAATCCATTTTGTAAAATAAATTCTCTTTGTTTACATTGGATACATTAGGATACAAAACAGAGCAGATATGAATATTTTAAAAAATCAGGAAATTGTTCATTTAAAGGCTTAATTTGAGCTTTGTCTAACTGCAAACCCTTTGTGGTCAAGCAGTCTAAGACCCATCAGATCAATTGACGGTTTCCCTTAGGGTATGCAGGTTCAAATTCTGCCAGAGATCACATATTCTCCTAACAAGATTTCTTGATGATACAGGCTAATAGATATATAACTCTGTTTAATTATAAAAATGAGATTATCTACTCAAAAACACATATCCATTAAAAATAATGTTTGAACAAACAAATTAAAAATATGTTGGAGTTAATCCATTTTTGTAACATTTTTTAAAATAATTTCCTTGTATACATTTGGATATGAAAACAGAGCAGATATGAATTCAGAAAATCAGGAAAATGTGTGTTTAAAAGCATTATTCTCAATTTTATTTGTCTGTAAGTCCTTTGTGATCGAGCAGTCTAAGACATGTAGAATCAACTGATGGTTTCCCCTAGAGGATGCAGGTTTGAATTCTACCAGAGGATGCATATTTTCCTAACAAGATCTCTTGATTATTCAGGCCAGTAGATATAAATATACTAAGTTAGATTAGGCAAAAACAACTAATTTTTTAAGAAACTTTACACAGTAACTGCATTTTTTTTTTAATAATCATATCGCCCCAAGCAAGGCATTTTATTGCCACTGTTTTGCAGGCGGTTACATAGGAGGAAAGTTATGAGAAAGACTGACAGGTTATAGGGGGTGTCAGGAAGTGGATAAGAGAAGGATAAGAATAATGATGAGAGTAGAGTGGGCGAAGAAGAGAGCATGGGAGAGAGAGGATGCAGGTTAGGGAGATAGGAGATGACTATTGACTTTACATTTAAATTCTTGGAAGATTGTAGCGATCAAGAAAGCAAGTAAATGGAAGGGAATTCCACAGGTGGGAAGTGCAAGAAAAGAAGCTGCTGGAGTAGAATTTGCATTTGCAATTTATTGGTTTCCCAATAAAAAGCTGTGACCTAGTTGCTAATCTTGTGGCTCGAGAAAATTTATATATAGGCGGCACCAGTGAGCTAAGTTCATTGAAGCAGAAGCCATGAAAGTATTTGTAGAAGAGACACAAGGAAGCCACGCCAAGTTAGGATTTATTACATTACAGATTCACCGTTGGATTTTGTCAAGGACAACTAGGTGGATAGCAGGAGCACACAACTAGATTTGGCAGCAGTATTCAATACACGGGCGGATGATAGATTTATATATGTGCAGGATTGTTTCAGACGGGAAAATCTTCCTGGCCCTACACAGAGAACTGACTTTCTTGCTTCATCATTATTATTGTTATTGAATATTCATTATTATTTTTGTTATTGAATATTAGATAAAACCCTTCTTTCTGGTGAATAATTAATTTTTAGAGAAATATATATATATATATATATATATATGTAGAGAGAGAGATATATGAGTTGGGATCAAATATAGATTGGAGTCTGACAATGATAATATGAAGAAGAAATAGGAAATGTTTATCAATCTATCATGTTTCATTTTATTAAAACTTATCAGAAAATGAGATATGGAGGAAAAGAAGAAATTCTAGTATTTTTACTTTTGTCTTGTTTTTCTCCATATCTCATTCTCTGATGAAGCTTTAATGTAATGCCATATCTTACACAGACTTGAAAATCAAATTTGTTCTGCAGCAGAAACATTCTATAGCAAGCTGTACTTGTGGACAGCCATGAACCTGTATGTCATATTTGCCTATTACCAAAACAATTGCAGCTCCCAGAAACAATTAGAGAGTGGAGCAATGATTCATTTCAGAAAGTGGTCTGCTCAAAGTTGAGTAGACAATCATATATATATATATATATATATATATATGTTTGGCTCAAATATAGATTGAAATTGAACAGAATGATAAGAGAAAGAATAATCAAGAAATGTCTCTCAATGTAACATTTCACTTTTATTAAATTGTTCCCCTGAGAATAAAATATAGAAAAAAATAAAAAATAAATTCAAGTATTTTTACTTTTGTGTTGTTTTTTTCCATATCACATTCTCTGATGAAGCCTTAATAAAACCGAAACATGTCAGATTGATAAATGTTTTCTATTTGATTTTTTTATAATATTTTCCATTTGTAAACGAGTTATTACAGGTAATAACTCATTTACAAATGCAAAAGGTTCATAAGTTCTACAATATATTTGTATTGAACCCTTTTTAATACAAATATGCACTGGTCTAACCTTATTATGACCAGAAACTAAGTAATTAAACAAAATATATATATATATATTTAAATTAAGTAGTATCCTTGATAAATTGTAAGATTAATTCCATTGGGGGGATCGTAATCCAACAAGAACTCAATGCTAAAATTTAACAAAGTATTATAATGTAAATAAATTGGATGAAATTACAAATCCATTGACGATAATTTATTTCATGAATTAAAAAAAAAACAACTCCTGAGACCAAAATTCTTTGTAAATTTATTTTCATTATATATATATATATATATACCCTTACTGAGCACTCTAGAAGAATGGTAGACTTTGAAAAACAGTAGCTACTCTGGCATCTGCGCATCGTTCATTCAGGAATGAATTAGAACACTCTCAGCTATTGTGCTTGTATGATGATAATATACACGTTAAAAAATTCTGCCTCCTTCTACCGAGTGCCATAGCTCAGAGATAGAATCGCCGACTGACACCAATTCAGTTGGGTTTCAATCCTGGGTAAAAAGCAATCGGCTGTCTAACCGTACTGATGAGCTGTGAAACAGCGAAACAGATCTGTCTGCTGATGACTATATATATATATATATATATATATATATATATATACACTTAAACAAAACTGATGTCATCATGTAGACCATAGGATCCTTTCAGCCAACACATTATTGATGGTGCTCATTGGCATTACTGTTAATAATAGATGGGACACAGAAAAGCAAAGAATTATTTACGGAATGAAAAGTTAGAACTCATTTAAAACTAAATTTTAATCAAAATAATTAAAATGTAAGGTGGGTGTAAACATATGGTTTCACAAGAGTCATAAAATTGAAAAAGAAAAATGTTATGTTCTTTCTGTCTGCCCAAGATAGGCTGATGGATCTTCAAATAAAAAGCCTCAAAAACACGTAAATGATGGTTCAAGCGAGCGCTGTGCAAGACAAAAAGCCATGTGTCCTTCCCATACCTCGAGGCACAGTCTTGATTATCAAGCAAATGTTGTCCTATGGCTGATTCCTGAACAGTCTAAGTTGTTCTTATAGACCATCTAGGACTACCTGGAACACATATTTGTGGGGATGTGCTGCAAAACTCGTGTTTCCAACCTCAGATTTGTACATCCTAAGTAAACTGCTTCTCAACGGTAGTTTAAATTTATAAACAAAAGTTTTGTTTTTTTTTCAGTAGCAGTACCTCTGATCGGGAGATTAGAAGTTTTCAGGAGCATGGAACCACCTCATGACTGATGTTGTTCCCAGGTTCCCCCTGTTCCTGGGTGGTAGCACCTGTCAAAGTCTCAGCTATTGGAAAATAATGAACCCAGTAACAAAAATCAACAGTACATTTTTATAGCAGTATGACAATCAATACAACACTCAAAATATATAAAATCACATTTTCATAGTAAAGTTACCAACAATACTTTTTTTGTGATCTACTAAATAAAAAACATTATTCTGAAAATATATAGATTTTGGCATTTAAATCGAGAAAGTTTTATACACTGCTGAACAAAATCAACCAGCTAAAGAACCAACATGAAAGAACGACTTCATGACATAAATGTTGTGGACCCAGAATAGGTCCGGAAGAAAACACAACTCGAGTATTAGTGAAACAGATATATATTAACAAAAAACAAATACAAGAATCTTACACGTCAGGCTGACTACCAAGTGTAGACCGGGGGGGGGGGGACTCAACCAACTCAACTTCTCACTCAATCGTCTCACTTGAGACAAAGTCTCCCAGTATTTATAATCATCAAAAGAGTTCATTTTGGTACAAAAGGGTAGGTCCCATAACAGAAACAAAGATGAGGAACAACAGTCTGAAGAATGTAAATAGTGTAAATAATTACAATACCTCATCTCAGAAATATAGACAGATATTGAAGGTGAATATGGCAACAAAGATGAAGACAACAGTCTGAACAATGTAAATAGTGTAAATAATTACAATACCTCATCTCAGAAATATAGACAGATATTGAAGGTGAATATGGCAAGAAAGATGAGGACAACAGCCTGAACAATTTAAATAGTGTAAATAATTGCAATACCTCATCTCAGAAATATAGACAGATATTGAAGTTGAATATAGTAACTGTTGTGGACCCACAATAGGTCCGGAAGAAAACACAACTCGAGTATTAGTGAAACAGATATGTATTAATGAAAAACAAATACAAGAATGTTACATGTCAGGCTGACTGCCAAGTGTAGACCTGGGAGACTCAAGCAATTCAACTCCTCATTTATATATAATCATCAGAAGACTTCATTATTACTGCAAACGGGTTGATCCCATAACAATAAAATAAAATCCAACAAATTCAAACTGTATTCCAAAACATAACTTCAACAAAAATACTTCATAAAACTCCCACATATCACTGCCTCTAGTAATCACAACCACACAAATATGTATATGCATAAAAGCAGAGTATCATCTGCCATGAATACAACTGTGAAAGCAAGAATAACATATATTTTTATTTCTTCACAGCTTCAAAAAAAATTAATTTTGGCATTCTTCTTCTTTTATGTACCCCGTCTCTTCAGGATGTAGACAATCATGGCCCTCCACATCTCCCTATCCCTGGTGTCTCTTAGCACATCTTCTCCTATTACACCATGCAGCCCTCGTTCCATCATCCACCTGATTAGGTCCTTCAAATATGTTATCCGCTGCTTTCCCCTGTCTCTTTTTCCTTCTATCTAGCCTGTCAGTATCAGGTTCTCCAAGCCCTCTTTTGTCATTGCATGTCCCAGGAACTTCAGCTGTCTCTTCCTGATGCTCAGTATTAGTTTCATTTTCGCTTTCCATCCTTTCCAAAACCTCATCATTGCTCACATACTCAATCCATGATATTCCCAGCATCCTTCTGTAGAACCACATTTCAGTTGCTTCAAGTTTTTCCTTCATCTTTGATGATATTGTCCAGCATTCATTGCCATATTGAAGAACTGACATTAGCAATCCAGTACTCTACCTCCTACAGAAGATAGCTGAATAGAGTGACAAGAAAGGACTACAAATAAACTGCAAGAAAACCGAATACATGGTCATCAGTAAAAAGGGTAGCCCAATATGCCAAATTTTGGCATTGAATTTCCTATAATGAGTTGACATGCCATTAAACAAACAACTCAATCTTTCATCTATTCTTTTTACATTATGTGATATTTTATCAAATGCTATCCAATCTTTGCAATTAAATTGAATATTCTGATCCCCAAGGTATGTGATAAAAGAAAAGAATGTACACACTTTAGTATAAGTTAATTAACTAAATTTTTAAAAGCATTATGTTTCAGTGAGTGTATGGTCCAGATAATCAATTTCAAATTTGAAAAATACCTTCATTTCAATGTACTGAACTAAAAAGAATCTCTCAAGATTAAAAAGTGTTAGCCTACAATGTATGTACAGTCCAAGTAATCATTTTATCAAATATTTTTGATCTTTCATTTTGGATGTGTGTATCTCAAGAATAATTTGCCTACTTCAATGACTATGTCTAAAGAATTCTAATAAATTTCCTCTCTAAGAACAATGGTAATGTATTGATTATATTTAGACATGATAAAGAAAGAACCTAATGGTAAAAAAAATGTTTTTTATCTCAAGGAATAAAAATAAAAATAAAAGATTAAGTATATATTGTCCTGACTGACAAAAAAAAAATCACTTTTTCTTTTCTCTTTTCCTTAAAAGTCATTTTTTAGCATCAAGTTAAAAAAAAATCTGCTAAAAGAAAAAAAAATTGAACAAGACAAAATTATATCATTATCTTTGCCGTAATGGTTCAAGATAATTTGTGAGTTGTTGCCATAAAATAGAAATGACTGAAAATGGAAAAAAGAACAGAAGACAGGAAAAAAACAAAAGTACTTTAATTGACCACACAATTATTTTGTAAATCAAATTGATCTTTTCAATCAAGACTCTCTTTTTTTCTTCTTTTTTTTTTTTTTTTTTTTTTTTGTTGGGGAGGGTTGTCTTCCATCTCCTCTTCTTAAAGATAGGAATTTTAGAATCTGATATAAAGAAGACAAACAAGAAAAACTCTAACGCCTTAGAATCAGTCCATCTAAGGTACTTGATAAATCAGTGAAAAGAAACACCTTTTTTGCAATGACTAATAAGTTGTCTTACATTTCTCTTGTCAGCTTCAGTTTTTTTTTTACACTTGACTAATCATGTGAATGCACAGTTCATGTAACGTTTATCAACATAAAAGTAGATGAGCATAATCTGTTGCATTCGTTTTCATACTAATCTCTTTTGAAAATGTCTGAATCCATCTACTCTTTTACTAAATGGGGGTAAAACAGGAGGGTAGACTCAACTTCCTAGCCTTGGCTTGTAGCCAATCTAGAAAAAAAATAATTTTGAATTCCAAGACAGTAAAAAGTCAAACGACTATCCTACCCAAGAAATCACAACAAATCACAGATTTTATTTTATTTTTTTTATAATCATATCGCCCCATACAAGGCATTTTACTGCCACTGTTTTGCAGGGGGTTACCTAAGAGGAAAGTTATGAGAAAGAGTGACAGGTTACAGGGGTTGTCGGGAAGTGGGTAAAAGAAGGATGAGAATACAGTGGATGGAGAAAGAAGCATGAGAGAGAGAGGATGCAGGTTAGTGAGATAGGAGATGACTATTGACTTTACATTTAAATTCTTGGAGATTGTAGCTGTTGGGAAAACAAGTAAATGGAAGTGAATTGCACAGGTGGGAAGTGCGAGAAAAGAAGCTGTTGGAGTAGAATTTGCATTTACAATTTATTGGTTACACAGTAAAAGGATGGGACCTAGTTGCTAATCTTGTGGCTCGAGTAAATTTATATATAGGGGGCACCAGTGAACTAAGTTCACCGGAGCAAGAGCCGTGAAAATATTTGTAGAAGAGACACAAGGAAGCCACACTGTGCCGGTGAGAAAGTGACTGTATCCTAGCTGCCAAGTCAGGATCTATCACGTTATAGATTCTCTGTTGGATCTTGTCAAGGACACCTAGGTGGCTAGCAGGAGCACCCGACCAGATATGGCAGCAGTATTCAATGCACAGGCGGATGGTAGATTTATATATGCGCAGGATTTTTTCAGGCGGAAAAAACTTCCTGGCCCTACACAGAGAACCAACTTTCTTTGCAGCAAATTTAGCTATGGATTCTCTATATTCATTCCACTTGAGATCTGTTATCAGAGTTAAGCTGAGGAGGCGCAGTGTTTTGCTTTCAGGGAGACTAGCCTGATCCATGCTAATGGGGGGTGCAATTTTCTGTGATGATATAGAAAAAGATGTGGAGAGCCATGGTCTTCTGTTTCTTGATAGGAAATAGTATAAAAGAAAATTGTCTTTAAACTTTTTTTAAATTATAGTATTAAATAATTTAATTTGAACTTTATTTTTGCTCTTTCGTAGATCTTAATTTTACTTTTAGTCTGTTCATAACAATTAGTCTGTCTCCTTAAGTCTGTATGTATCAATCTCAGTCAATTCATGTCAGTTTTACTTTTTTAATATCTGCATTGTAGAGATTTTACCAATTCTTACATTCCCTTAATATCTTTAGGAAATTCTTGTGCACATTGTTCTACCCCCAGCTGTGGGTAAAATAACAGAGGAAATCAGGTTCTCAAGTCTTAGTGTTAATCAATTTAAGAGAAGAAAAACTTTGAATTCCAAAACCATGAATAAATAAATGGGAAACTATACCATTATCTTTTTTTAGAAGGAAGTATAGTAAGTCATAGATAATAAAAAACAGGAAGCTTTGGAGAGCCATGCTCGCCTACATCCTGAAACAAAAACATGATGAACGTGGTTTCAAGACATAATGGCATATCAATCAGGGAAATTTACCAGTTGATTTAAAAAAACAATTATGAAACTGTTCTGGGTGGATATACTCATAGTGTATTGATCATCTGTGCAGAAAGCAGAATTAGAATGCCGAGTTCAGATTCTGGCCATGTTTGTTGGATTAATTTTTGTACAAAAACTAACCTTCAGAAAAAAACCAAATCCATCTTTTTTCTTTTCTGTGATATGTTACATAGCAGGGTAGACTAAGTTCTCTAGCCTTGTTTTTTTAATTTTTTTTTTTACTTAATCTTCACCAAAGGCTCAAGAGTCACTCAAGGTAGGGGGTTATTGAATGGAATTGTTGTATGAACATAAGAGAAGGATATAAAAGATGCCAATACAAAGATAAAAAAATGTATTTGTGGAGAGCCATGATTGCCTATGGCGTGAAGAGATATGGCATTTAAAACAAAACGAATCAACTCTACCAATGTTCATCTTTTGCAACAGATCTAAATCTGGAGGCCACAGATGAAATGAAATACTTTAACAAAGTCTTTGAGAGAAAGTTTCAGTTCAGTTGAAATGATTAGAACAACATTGGGTCTATTTAATGTAGGAAGAAAATGTTGACACTAACACGTTTGGTCAAACATGGTTTTCCAGGCAATAAACATATCTGTTAAATGGCTTGTGCTAATGGGATCACATGACCATAAATATTAATATACGAAGCACTCAGACAGAAGTCTGAGTGTGTTCTGGCATTCTGTGTTCTGGATTTTCTGGATATTCTGAGTAGTCAGTATGTTTAGGTATTCCATTATCTGGCGTATTCGGTATGTTATGGTATTCCATTATCTGGCGTATTCGGTATGTTATGGTATTCCATTATCTGGCGTATTCGGTATGTTATGGTATTCCATTATCTGGCGTATTCGGTATGTTATGGTATTCCATTATCTGGCGTATTCGGTATGTTATGGTATTCCATTATCTGGCGTATTCGGTATGTTATGGTATTCCATTATCTGGCGTATTCGGTATGTTATGGTATTCCATTATCTGGCGTATTCGGTATGTTATGGTATTCCATTATCTGGCGTATTCGGTATGTTATGGTATTCCATTATCTGGCGTATTCGGTATGTTATGGTATTCCATTATCTGGCGTATTCGGTATGTTATGGTATTCCATTATCTGGCGTATTCGGTATGTTATGGTATTCCATTATCTGGCGTATTCGGTATGTTATGGTATTCCATTATCTGGCGTATTCGGTATGTTATGGTATTCCATTATCTGGCGTATTCGGTATGTTATGGTATTCCATTATCTGGCGTATTCGGTATGTTATGGTATTCCATTATCTGGCGTATTCGGTATGTTATGGTATTCCATTATCTGGCGTATTCGGTATGTTATGGTATTCCATTATCTGGCGTATTCGGTATGTTATGGTATTCCATTATCTGGCGTATTCGGTATGTTATGGTATTCCATTATCTGGCGTATTCGGTATGTTATGGTATTCCATTATCTGGCGTATTCGGTATGTTATGGTATTCCATTATCTGGCGTATTCGGTATGTTATGGTATTCCATTATCTGGCGTATTCGGTATGTTATGGTATTCCATTATCTGGCGTATTCGGTATGTTATGGTATTCCATTATCTGGCGTATTCGGTATGTTATGGTATTCCATTATCTGGCGTATTCGGTATGTTATGGTATTCCATTATCTGGCGTATTCGGTATGTTATGGTATTCCATTATCTGGCGTATTCGGTATGTTATGGTATTCCATTATCTGGCGTATTCGGTATGTTATGGTATTCCATTATCTGGCGTATTCGGTATGTTATGGTATTCCATTATTATGTGTATTGAGTATTCTGTGTGTTTTGTTGTTCCAGTGTTCTACAGCATCTTGAGAACATTATTGTGTATTATTCAAAATATTTCTTAGTACACTGACTTAATCTGAAAATACTGAAATATCACCACTCACAAATAATGAGTTACTGAAACTCCTCTTCAGATTAACAACACATAAGCCAATGTAATGGAAGTGGCAACAAAAATATTGTTTACACTAACATTATAACTCTTTTAGAAGTGCATTAACTGTTGAGACTAATTATTTAAATGAAGAACCAATTTCAAATAAATTTTTAACATATGATAAGGCAGTAAGTATTCACAAACTGGCCCAAGAACACTCTCAAATGACAAGTACCTGGCAACTGATCTCTTCTCTGACCTAGATCTGACAGCTCAATCAGCTGATATAATTCAATATATCTAAATCAAATTGGTAGCATTTGATCGCTACTAAGAAGACCCTAAATGTATATCATATGAGTGGTCATATTCAGAAAGAAGTACTTTTCCTCAAATGACTACAGGTCCAAAACTCACAGCCTTAAATGGAATGTTTATACTTGTGACATCAGAAAAAAAAGATGCTGGATAAATGTTCAGTTCCTCAATTCACTTTAGAATGGACCTAATGTCTGCTGCAATGCTTTATCATTACAAGTGCTGGATCAGACCAAGAAAGGAGTATTATTACTATATCTTGGCTGATGCTTCATAGTTCTCACTGTCCAGTCTTGATGGAGTTCAAAAGGGCTTACACAACCTTCTGAAATTATTCTCTATCCTGTGACCCTTTTCCCCACAGATAAAAACATTGCTAGCCCCATACTACTCTATAAGCATTACTACAGCTGATCTAAGCAGTTTTTACAGGCTACCAGTGAAACTAAATTTTTTCCCATTAATAAAATTTTGAAGGAATTGAAATGAGTGACAATGTCAGATGAGTACGGTGTGTATACTATGACATCCCAGCCAATCTTCAGCTTAGTTTCTGAAGAAATTTGAGGTTTGACATTTTGGCAGATGATTCCACTCTTTTTATTGACCAATTCTGGACACATTTCATCCATTTCTGCCTTTCTAAAGCCTTTTCAATCCAACTAGATAGACAACACCCGCTTCTTTGGATGCGGACTGGTTTTGGGGGTAGTTAAAAATGGTTCATTTCAATTTCCCAAGGAATCATTTTATTGGATACAAATCTTATATAATTCATCAAACAACTAAAACACGCCAGATAAATTGCAAACCCCCAAAATTCGATTCAAACAACTTTGGGAAAACTCAACTAAGAAAATTCACAAGTCAGTGTGAAAAATCACATTCTGAATCCTGATTGGTTAACAAATCAAAAAATTCAAAATACATTAGTGAAAGGGTTTTCTCACAGCAAAAGAAAAAAATCCTTGCTTTAGCCACCCCACATGACCTGGATTCAATATTTAAGGATGGCTTCTACCAGGTCACAGTCAGTCAGGAGAAGCAGTTAGCTGACACCTCACCACCATGTAAGGAAGAAACCTCAAGCTAACTCTGTTATGCCAACCTGGATGTTGGTCACATCACATATGCATTCTACCTTTTCATCCAATTTTCTCTCTACATTTTCACACCATGCCTCTAAAGAGGACAGCACACAACCAAATGGACACACTTGTTAAAGACCACTCCTTTATTTGTTTTGCCTTCTCTCACACTCTCAACCAGTCATGACCTACTGAAAAGAGGAAGGATCAAAGCTTTTACAATCCACTGCTACACAAACATAAACTCTAAACTTCTGAGGACATTTCAAATACATACAATACTACTATGAACAATTTCAACTATAAAACAGCATGCATTTTCTCAATGAACATTTTTCTTTCAGTTGATGAATTTCACTTATATTTTTTTTTTTTTTTACATTTTGTCATTCTGAAAATATATCTTTACTTTAATATACACACTTCACATTTAAACCTTCAAATATTTAAATTGTGGGGACTTCGGACATGTTTGGCACAAGGCCAATTAACCAAGCATCACCGAGATCCCCACAATTTCACTTCATAAGACAAGTATATTTTCTCTCACTAGTTTGTTAAACCAATACAATGAGACAACCTTCAGAAAAATTTTCATGATTTATTATCAGTGGCCATAATCTTAGCAATAAAAGATACATGAAGGAGTGCAAAGGGGAGTTATCTCCCTTCAGTCGAGTTGAAGTCATGAGGTGACACTGTAATCTAATAGTGTATTGGGATAGCCAAAGACAAATTTCAAAAACTAATCAGTGCATTTCTGAGGCACCTTTTGAGAAAAGAAGGCTTGGAAAACCTGATACTCACAAGAGACTGCATGAAAGAGAGACAGAGAAAAACAACACATGACCTACCTAGCAAGCTTGGATGTCAGAGCAAAGTTTATCAATGCTGGACAGTCACTTCACAAATGAAGAAGAGCTTTGAAGCAGCAGAAATGTGGTCCTACAGAAGAATACTGATGATACCATGGACCAAACAAGTGAGCAATGATGAAGTTTTGGAAAAAATGGAAACAAAAAAGAAACTTATATTTAGTTTCAGGAAGAGATAGTTTAAATTTCTGGAGTACATAACGAGGAAAGAGGGCTTAGAAAATTTAATACCCACAGGATAGATTGAAGGCAAGAGAGACAGAGAAAAATAATGCATAACATTCCTAGCAAACACTTAATATGTAAATGGATATCAGAGCAAGGTTTAAAAGAGACAAAAAATAAATAAATTTTATCAAAACCTACAAAGGATACAATATTGTGTAAAGCCATGATTGCCTAGGTCTCGAAGGGACATCTCACATAGATGAAAAGAAGTCTTTTCAAGACAGGTGATCATGGCTCTCCACAACTTACTCTTATTTGTAGCTCCAAGTAATGTTTATCTGCTTACCATCTCTCCCTGTTCAGCCATTCACTTACACAAGCTCGTTAATAACGACATTATTTGTCTATATTTCTGAAATGTGGCATTGTAATTATTTACATTGTTTGGACTGTTGTCCTCATCATCAAGTGCATAGGACCCAGTGGATAAAAGTGTTGTGTTGATTTAGTGACTTGACCCAAAGGGTTGTGAGTTCAATACTTGGCAAACAAAACTTAAAGAGTTGAGTTCAATAGAGATAACTGAGAAATCTGGAAGAGGTATGACACATGGAACTAAAACAATCTACCCTGGTAAATTAAATAAAGGGTTCAGTTTAGCATTCAATCACTTGAAAATGGTTAGAGTGTCAACAGACAAGCGATTGAGAATATGGCTATTAAAGATGAAGACAACCAGTTCAAATAATGTAAATGACTAAAACACTGTATTGCAAGATGTGTTTTAGAGCTCTATTCTGAAGAATAGGTAAGTTCATGTGTCGAAGCAACTCTTAGAATTTGGAATCAGAGTTTAACTGACAAAGACAATAAATGTGATTAAATTAAAAAAAAAAATTGGCATTTTTTTTTGTTATTTTTTATTCTAAGCAAAGAAGACACAAATGAATTCAGTATTCAGAGTGTTAAATGGTTTGAGGTAAGCCGAAATAGTTCTTCCTCTCCCGGAATTTAGCAGAGTTGACAAAAATCCGACACTGGAAAAAGCAAGACGAAAATGGTTCTGCATTTAAGTTAGTTTTTTTGTCTGCAATTTGGTTATTTTTAGTTGATTTTCTTTTTCGACAAAACTTCAATGAAAGAAAGGCACTTAGATGGCCGAAAGGAAGATGCATCTTCTATTGATTTTGCTTGTTCATTTATTTTTTTTTTATTTCTTATTTTTTTCAAAAGACAACATTTAGAAAAGATGACAGACACAAACAGAAAACAATGTTACTTCTTCGATGACGCACAACAAAATCTCCATTGAGTGTAGTGGGGGTGCTGGAGTAAAAAAAAACACAAAAATTTAAACCATTTTTCTTGGACCAAACTAAAGCAATTCATTCAACTTAAAAATAACATGATTTAAGAAAAGTGATGTTTGTAAAAGTATTTCAACAGAAAAAAGACCATGAAAAAACAGAAAAGAAGGGGCTGTTAAAACCAAATAAATATATA
The DNA here is from genome assembly GCA_037127315.1 of Ascarosepion bandense. Lineage (NCBI taxonomy): Eukaryota > Metazoa > Mollusca > Cephalopoda > Sepiida > Sepiidae > Ascarosepion > Ascarosepion bandense. Next base: position 1,653,509 of record JBBBDQ010001538.1, read on the forward strand.
TACAGGTGTTCACACATAAGTTTGTATTCAACCTCTTTATATAAATGCTTATTCAAGATGAATAAGCTTTTATATAAAGAGGTGCATGTGAGTAAAATATCTACATACATATATATATATATATATACAATTCGATGGATTTACTGTCGTCTAAATTAGGCAAAAAAGAAAATGACATTGACATCTCATTTTAACAGATACATTTATCAAAATTACACAAAAATATCTTGAAATATGAAAGACTAAATTTATTCAATAAAATTGCCATTGGCTTCAACCATGGCCTCCAGACGATTTCAGAATCTTCTGAATCTCTTCTGGATGGTCCTCTTGTTTAAGTTGGCAAATTCTGCCATAATCCTTGCCTTCAGTTCATCTTTGGTCTTACTAGTAGTTTTGTTGGTCTCTCGCTCAACTGCACCCACACATAACAATCAAGCAGGTAGCAGTCTGGGGAGTAGGTAGCCAGATCTAAAGGGTGATGTGGTCGCAGAAATTGCCTAACAGCTATGACTGGGTTCTCCTGTTTGCATGATATGATGCAGATTCCTGTTGCCAGGCAGGAACCACCATCTAGACCCAGGGCAGCACTAGCTTTTCCAGGTACTTGATGTATGCTTCTGTGTTGAATCTGTGGCCACAGGGAAAGATGGAGGCATAACGTCAGCATCACTAGTGACTACTCCAAACACCATGATGTTGACTGGATATATCATCAAAAATCTTTCTGAATCCTCTGCACTGTCCTCGAGTTGAAAATGTTTGTATTGGATCTTCTTGTGCAAATGCCAAGCGATAAAGCATGCCGTTTCTAAATTTCTGGCAGAATCATTTGCATTATGGTGCTCTTTTTACCGACATATATATATATATATACTAGCAGTATAGCCCGGTGTTGCTCAGGTGTAATGAAAGCTTTAAAACTAATCCACAGTCCTGGAGCTCAGACTCTTTGAATCTTTGTCATGAAAGACTAAAAAGCAATAGTTGTTTCCAGTTAAAGCAAAACCATAGACTGAAAGAAAAATGAATGGATGTAAGTCAAATTTTGATTTCCTGCTATCAATATCAGATAAGTTTTTTTTGTCGTAAACTGAATTTTGAAGGTTAAATAAATCCTCTGAGTAAATGGTATCATGGCTGAGATTAAGAACTACAATTATACCTACTTAGAGCCAAACCCGAAGCAAAAACTAAAATAAAAAGGCTGAAAAAAATACAGATATACAGGCAGATAAACAGACACACACACAAACATATTGCCTTTTATATATATAATCGATTTTCTGCACTATTGTAAGAACTGCAACCTTGAAACTTCTGAATATCGTTTCTTCTGTCTTTGTCTATGAGTGTATCAAATTTGATTAAAATCGGGCCACTCCTTCTATAACCCGATTTTTTTCCGATTTTCGATATTTATTGGGGGTACCTTGACACAAAACCTAACTAAGAATACTCACTGACACTTATAGTACAAATGTGTAAATTTTCAAGAAAATCGGTTCAGCTGTTTCAGAGTCTATAGGTAATGGACACACACACACACAGAGACAAAGTTCCATTTATAAATAAAATTTATATACACACACGCACACCTGTATATAACTATACTTAAAGTTGAAAACAATAAACAAGAACTAAAAATTCTAAAAGCTATATACACTACCGGCCATAATTATTAGGCCACCCCAGTGTTTAAAAAAAAATGATGTATTTCATATTATTTTTTAGTGTTTATTGTCAAGTGAATAATTGTAAATGAAAACAGAATGGTTCTTTTGTTAATACTGCACAATAACATGTGCATCAAATAAACTTATAAATATTTATTAATTAACTATATTGCAGTTTCATCAATGAAAGAATGAAAAAATTTAGGGTGATTCAAACAAGTTCATATTTGCTTGTATGCCTTGTAAAATATTGCAAAGTAATAATAACAAAAGAATAATTGTATTTTCATTTAGAATTACCCACTCACTTAAAAATAATATGAAATATTTAATTTCTTTTAAAAAACTGGGGTGGCCAAATAATTATAGCCGGTAGTGTACATAAAACAGTTGAAACCTAACCTGAACAAGATAAAATATGAAATCTCCTCAAATGTCCTTAAATGCCTATAATTAATAACAGAAGCCATTGGTTTATTCCAATGGCTTCCCATACTTAATATTTCTTGTTTTCACTCTCACTTGGTCATGTGTGACGTCATGAGCTGTGATGCGATATTTGCTTCCAGCGTCTTAAATGCACAAGTTTGTTGTTGCTTGGAAATCTTCCATGTAAACAAAACAGTTTGTCATTATGGTTTGCTCGTGTTTAAATATATAATGTAATTGACAATTTTGAAAATGGCTTATGTAAGCCGAAAGCTCAGACTGGATTATTAAAAATCCTGTATCAATATTATAATTTTCTTTCTTAAAAGATAATGCTATTAAGCTTATCAGAGAATATGAAAAAAATTAACATAAAATAAATTGACAAAACTTGTCTATATTATTTAATAAAACATGCATCAATATATATACACACTCACACACGTGTATGTATATATATATATATATATATATATATATATATATATACACGTATAAAAACAACCAAACTATATTATATATGAAGCAAAGTGAAAAAGCTTGTTAATGACAACATATTTTGCATGTAGAACTTATGGTCCTCTTGCATAGAAATCTTACAATAGCTTTTTTTTTCTTTATGCACAGAAATATTAAGTATTAAGGAGCCATCTTCCTGTCAGAATGAAAGAACACATCTGCTAGTTTTGTTATTATGATTTTTATTAAAGCTATTAGACTCAACTAGATTTGAAATTACTCCATTCTGTGTTCAGTGAGGTGAAACAAGTATCTGAACAGTAAAAAAATGGATTTAGAATCATGTATTGAAAGAAAAGCATTGTCTGAAGCTCACAAAATATTTGTAAAACAATTATAAATGCAAATAAACAGCAAAAATAAATTGACACACACACACACACACACACACACACACATATATAAATATATTAATTCACTGAGGTTCTCTCCAAAGATTCTCTATTGGATTCATGTCTGGTGATTGTCTGGGCCATGTTAACACGATGTTATTATTTTGAAGCCATGTACGTGTTGCCTTGGCTGTATGTTTTGCATCATAGTCCTGTTGAAAAACCCAATCTGGTCCAAGTTCTAATTTCTCAACTAATGAGTGCAAGCAATCTTCTAAAATCTGAATATATTTGGCTGCATTCATTGTACCCTGAATAATTTTCAGTTGTCCTCAATATTTTACCTCATGCATTCTTGGTCATCTTGACATTAGGAGATGGTGCAAAATTTTATGATTGAGTTTATACTCATTCTTATTTCACATACTCTATCCAAGGTCTTGCAACCTTCTCAAACACCTGCTGATCATTAGCAGCTTTTCAAGTCAGCTTTGATTTTTTGCAAATTTAAATGCAATTTCAATGATTATCTTATGAGTGAACAACAATGCTAGACTTATCAGCATTCAAGAAATTGTGTATTCACAATGAGAATAGCTTTGTTTTGGTAGAAAACCATTTTATACACATTATTGATGTAGACAACATGTGAGACTCTTTTGAAAGTCATTGAAAAAAACATAGCAGGATACATAAAAGTAGGAAATGTTATAGCCCCTGGCATAGAGATTACCACTTTCATTGAGCCATTCTCTCATTCATTCATTGAGTTATGCTTCCATTCTTTCATTGTGTAAGCACTTATTTTTTCATTGAGACATGCTCTCGTTTTTTCATTGACTCATGCTTTCATTCCTTCATTGATTCATGCTCTCATTCCTTCATGGGTTCATACACTAATTCCTTCATTGAGCCATGCTCTCATTCCTTCATTGAGCCATGCTCTCATTCCTTCGTTGAGTCATGCTCTCATGCCATTGTTGAGCCATTCTCGCATTCCTTCGTTGAGCCATGCACGCATTCCTTCGTTGAGCCATGCACGCATTCTTTAATTGTGACATGCACGCATTCTTTAATTGTGACATGCACGCATTCTTTAATTGTGACATGCACTTATTTTTTCATTGATTTATGCTTTCAATTCTTCATTGATTCATGCTCTCATTCTTTTATTGAGGCATGCTCTCATTCCTTCATTGTGTCATGCTCTCAGTCTTTTATTGAGACGTCTCTTATTTGTTCATTGACACATGCTCTCATTCCATCTTTGAGACATGCACTAATTTTTTCATTGACACATGCTCTCATTCCATCTTTGAGACATGCACTAATTTTTTCATTGAAACATGCTCTCACTCCTTCATCGAGACATGCTCTCATTCCATCATTGATTCATGTTCTCATTCTTTCATTGTGACATGCACTTATTTTTTTATTGTGTTATGCTTTCATTACTTCATTGATTCATTGTCTCATTCCTTCCTTGAATCATACTTTCATTCCTTCATTGATTCATGCTCATCATTCCTTCATTGAGACATTCTGTTATTTTTTCATTGAGATCTGCTCTCATTCCTTTATTCAAACAAGCTCTTATATCTTCTTTGGAGACAGGCTCATATTTTTTTACTTCACTGAGACATTCTTTCATTCCTTCATTGAGACATGTTTTCATTCCTTCATTGAGACATGTTTTCGTTCCTTCATTGAGACATGTTTTCGTTCCTTCATTGAGACATGTTTTCGTTCCTTCATTGAGACATGTTTTCGTTCCTTCATTGAGACATGTTTTCGTTCCTTCATTGAGACATGTTTTCGTTCCTTCATTGAGACATGTTTTCGTTCCTTCATTGAGACATGTTTTCGTTCCTTCATTGAGACATGTTTTCGTTCCTTCATTGAGACATGTTTTCGTTCCTTCATTGAGACATGTTTTCGTTCCTTCATTGAGACATGTTTTCGTTCCTTCATTGAGACATGTTTTCGTTCCTTCATTGAGACATGTTTTCGTTCCTTCATTGAGACATGTTTTCGTTCCTTCATTGAGACATGTTTTCGTTCCTTCATTGAGACATGTTTTCGTTCCTTCATTGAGACATGTTTTCGTTCCTTCATTGAGACATGTTTTCGTTCCTTCATTGAGACATGTTTTCGTTCCTTCATTGAGACATGTTTTCGTTCCTTCCATTGAGACATGTTTTCGTTCCTTCATTGAGACATGTTTTCGTTCCTTCATTGAGACATGTTTTCGTTCCTTCATTGAGACATGTTTTCGTTCCTTCATTGAGACATGTTTTCGTTCCTTCATTGAGACATGTTTTCGTTCCTTCATTGAGACATGTTTTCGTTCCTTCATTGAGACATGTTTTCGTTCCTTCATTGAGACATGTTTTCGTTCCTTCATTGAGACATGTTTTCGTTCCTTCATTGAGACATGTTTTCGTTCCTTCATTGAGACATGTTTTCGTTCCTTCATTGAGACATGTTTTCGTTCCTTCATTGAGACATGTTTTCGTTCCTTCATTGAGACATGTTTTCGTTCCTTCATTGAGACATGTTTTCGTTCCTTCATTGAGACATGTTTTCGTTCCTTCATTGAGACATGTTTTCGTTCCTTCATTGAGACATGTTTTCGTTCCTTCATTGAGACATGTTTTCGTTCCTTCATTGAGACATGTTTTCGTTCCTTCATTGAGACATGCTCTCGTTCCTTCATTGAGACATGCTCTCGTTCCTTCATTGAGACATGCTCTCGTTCCTTCATTGAGACATGCTCTCGTTCCTTCATTGAGACATGCTCTCGTTCCTTCATTGAGACATGCTCTCGTTCCTTCATTGAGACATGCTCTCGTTCCTTCATTGAGACATGCTCTCGTTCCTTCATTGAGACATGCTCTCGTTCTTTTATTGAGACATTCGTTCATTTCTTTATATTGACATATTCTCATTTCTTTATATTGACACTATTTCTTCTATCTTTCTTTATATTGACATATTCTCATTTCTTTATATTGACATATTCTCATTTCCTTTATATTGACATATTCTCATTTCCTTTATATTGACATATTCTCATTTCTTTATATTGACATATTCTCATTTCTTTATATTGACATATTCTTTCATTTATATTGACATATTCTCATTTCTTTATATTGACATATTCTCATTTCTTTATATTGACATATTCTCATTTCTTTATATTGACATATTCTCATTTCTTTATATTGACTATTCTCATTTCTTTATATTGACATATTCTCATTTCTTTATATTGACATATTCTCATTTCTTTATATTGACATATTCTCATTTCCTTTATTTATTGACATATTCTCATTCCTTTATATTGACATATTCTCATTCCTTTATATTGACATGCTGTTATTCCTTCATTGGGACATGCTCTTTTTAATGGTATCCTTGGCATCCTTCTGTAGACCCACATTTGATGCTTTGAGTATTTCCTTCATCTTTGAAGTGATCGTCCAGCATTTGCTGCCATATAGAAGATACCACAGTCTAGTATGTTTTGCTTTGTTTTCAACAAAATCTTTCTTTCTCTCAATACTCTATTTCCTAACCCTAAATAAACAGTATGAAATGGAAATTCATAAGTAGGTGTTGGCAAGAACGTGCATCCCATATCTCATCTGACAAACTCTTCATTTGGTGTCAATTTAAGTTTAAATGTTATCAGACAGTATCATTCTCATTTCGTATTTTTATGTCATATTCTTCATCTTCACTCCACGATAAGAATTTCAATTCATACAAATTTTATTTCCATTTCTTGTCAGATCTTGACTTTGATCGTTGTAATGGAATGTTCCACACTCCCTATTGCCTGTGTTGACTGACTATATTAGTAGCCACACTCCTATGTGGACTGACTATATTAGTAGCCATATTTAGTGAGTACAGAAGATACCTGTGACTTACTTCGATAATTACTAGCCAGCCATCAGATTCCATGTCTTGCCATCGTCTATTCTCTTTACAATAAACCTCTCTTCTTTCATCTATGCACATGTTGCTGTTCTTTCACTTGAGTACCACCTTGTCTGTTTGTAACCTCTTTAAAGGATACAACACATGAATTCTATGTATCCTGCCCAATTTTTTTCAGAAATGGCTAAACTGTCAACCATATAAAACTGCATTCTCAAATCAAGGATTAAAAATGGCTTTCAACAAATGAAACCTGGAAGACTTAAAAGACCAGACTTTCTTCAAACATAGACTGGCACTACAAAATCACAAAGTACTGAACAAATTAGCAGCAATCTCATCACTTGAAGACTTAACAACAGCAATAAATAAAATGGATAACACATATACCCTCCATCCACCCACAAAAAAGATTATAATCAAGATGTTGATGCCCCATATTATTTTTTAAACAAAAAGTCAAGGAAAACCTCTTCAATACTGGAAAGAGCAGTAGCACCTGGTGGACTTGAACCTATTTTCCAGAAAATTATTTTAATAGAAAGATTTTATAAATTTCAACCAAGAGTAGCACTAACTGCTCGGTTAATGAATACAGAATGTTTCTTTAAAAGGAAAAAGCTAATATTACCATTAGTTTTGATTAGTTTATCCTTTAACTTTTTAGGTGACAAAGAATGTGGTTATATAACTAGATTTAGACCTTTCCTGCATACTTGTTTCTGTGACGAAATTGATAAGGTACTGCTAATATCAAATGAATCATGGGGCTATGAAATGATAGTTCAAAACAGTATTGTCTTCTTGAAGCAAAGTTAAATTTTAATAGAAAGATTTTGTAAATTTCAACCAAGAGTAGCACTAACTGCTTGGTCAATTTTTAAAAGATACAACAATATATATTGTTCTAATTCGATGGTACAACTTAAAGTTTCATGCATTATGCAATCATCAGGTGCCTAATACAATCTGACATTTCAATAGATTTGAATTTCAGTTCCCTCGATGCTTATAAAATTAGATTACTGCTTTTTAATAACAAGAGTAAAATTTAAATAGACAAAGACGACATGGAGATGAAAAATTGAAATTTTAAAAAGCAGAGATATAATCAAAGGGGTGTAGGTCATAACTATTAATAGTAATATTAATAGTAATATTTGCAGAGGAAAGAAAGAAAGTTTTAGTTAATGTCAGGTTTGCTACATTTACTGAAGCACAATTAGTTTTTGGAAAGTAATGAATTCATTTATTCTTCCATCTATGGATTAAATAGGATGATTTAAAAATTCATTGATATTCTGAAAAAAAATTTTAAGACAATATTCACTCACAAAGAAAGAATTGTTCTTATAGTCCAAAATATGTTTCTGTTTTAAATAAGCCACAAATGGGTGATAAACCATAAAAGATATCTGATATTTTCTCAAACCCACTTTTAAAATGTTTACTCCCAGAACTGCATGCTGTGATTGATACTTGGCATCAGTCATTCTACCAGTTGCCGTCATGCAATCTAGTCATGTTTAGTTATAATGTAATTTTTGATATATTATTTATTGGAATGGCTCTGTGATCTTTACAACAATTGATACATTAATGTGCGCACAGTAAATTTTGATGAAATTTGACCAAAAGTTATTTGGAATACCATGGATATGACATGTGAGTGATGAAGAAATTGTAAAGAAAGAAGAAAAAAAAGAACATTTACACTTAGAAACAATTGAAGTTACATGGAAACATGAGGACAAGAACTTGGGGAATTTACTACTCAGAGGGACAGTGGGAAACAGTGTGTCACCTACCTAATGAGCTAATTGGGTGTCAGTACAGGGAATGAAAGGAATAGTAAAAATACATTCAGTCAGTTAAGTGCCATAAGTGATACACGCTTGGGAAATCATGTCTCGAAAGAGACATGACTGACTGGGCAGAAGATTATCCCGCAGTAGGTTGCCATTGCTTTCTGCGGTAGACTGGTGGCCAACCAAGGCTATAGAACCCAATCTGTCCTGTTATTTAACCCATAACAGGAAGGAATAGGCGGATTAATACCTTTCCCAAGGGTATTTGCGCATAAGTGAATGCAATGAATTCAGCTGGAATTCAAACTCGGCTCCCCGGCTTCTCGTTCCGAGCCGATATCCAATGCACCACAATGCACATACATTACTAAAAGCTAAAAAAGAAATAAAGTTGTGGAGAGCCATGATCACCCACCTTCTGATGCATGGTGGAATAATTGATGGTGACATGAATTAAGGAATTGGAGAGCAAGTTTGAATTCCAGTTAATTTCATTTATTTATGTGCTTAAATCCTTGGGGAAGGTATGAAGCTATCTCTTCTCTCCCCAAGCTATGGATAAGATAGCATGATAAACTTGAATCTAGATGATTGGTTGGCTAACCTGTTTATCACAGTAAGAACTGGCAACCTACAGTAGAAAAATCTTCACACCACATGCCATTAGGGACCACTTGTGGAGCTAAAAAGTTATTCTATGGAAGAAACTGACTCAACTTGCCTCGGGTGAATGCCATCGCTGATAGACCTCCTAAGAGGATTTTTTTTATACAGATGTACACCCTGTACAGGGCTCCAGACCCAGTAGAGGATTACAGAATAAGAGGCACAGTTTATGGGGATATGTAGAAAAATATAGCCAAGAGATTCTTATATATAACTTGTGTTACTAGTGTGTATGTTTCCTTTGCTCTTGACTCTCAATTAAAAACCATTGCATTCTTAATGTAGTCTTTGATCTACCCAAGACTTAACTGATTAACTGATTTGTTTTTACACTTTGCCGGTTATTTAAAACCAGAAAATCTTTTCTTAGGTTGAAAGAATTTTTGGGAGATAATAAGGAATTACTTATACAAGTTCTACTAATTAACCCATAGCTGTGGGAAGAGGAGGTGGATTCATCATTTCCCATAGGTCATTTGCACATAAAAGAATATTACAAACTCAACCAGAATTGTAACTATCCAGTTTTTAATTCTGAGCCATTATACATTATATCACTTGCACATCCAAGCTTACAGCACCTGGTATTCCCAAGCAGTCACTCATCTAAGTATTGACCAGGTTCAATGCTACTTAACTTCGATGATTGTACAAAAGCTGGTGCTTCAACATGATATGACTGTAGGCTAATCTTCCTAAGGGGACAATTCTTTTGAGATTTATAATGATTTAGTGATAAAAATCTTACTATATATTTTGTGTCGAGGTACCCCCAATAAATATCGAAAATCGATAATATCTGGTTAAAGGAATGGTCCAATTTTAATCAACTCGTAGACATAAGAAACGATATTCATAAGTTTCAAGGTTGCAGTTCTTACAATAGTGCAGAAAATTGATTATATATATATATATGTATATATATAAGGCAAGATGTTTGTGTGTGTGTGTCTGTTTATCTGCCTGTATGTTTGCATTTTTTTTCAGCCCTTTTAGTTTTTGCTTCAGGTTTGGCTCTAAGTAGGTATAATTGTAGTTCTTAGTCTCAGCCAAGATACCATTTACTCAGAGGATTTATTTCGCCTTTAAAATTCAGTTTATGATGAAAAAACTTATTTGATATCAATACCAGGAAATCAAAATTTGGCTTACGTCCATTCATTTTTTTTTCAGTCTACGGTTTTGCTTTAACTGGAAACAACTATTGCTTTTTAGTCTTTCGTGCCAATGTTCAAAGAGTGTGAGCTCCAGGACCATGGATTAGTTTTAAAGCTTTCATTACACCCGAACAACACCGGGCTATACTGCTATTGTACTGTTCTTTAATTTACTATTGTGCTTTCTAATCTGACAATTATGCTATTCTGCTCATTAATGACAATTGTGCTATTCTCACAAATTTTGCAATTGTGCTGTCTAATCTGACAATTATGCTGTTCTGCTCACTAACAACAATTGTGCTATTCTTCTCTTTAATTTACAATTGTGCTGTCTAATCAGAAAATTATGCTATTCTGCTTACTATTGTGACAATTGTGCTATTCTTCTCACAAATTTTGCAATTGTGCTGTCGAATCTTACAATTATGCTGTTCTGCTCACAAATATAACAATTGTGCTATTCTTCTTACAAATTTTGCAATTGTGCTGTCTGATCTTACAATTATGCTATTATGCTCACTATTATGACAATTGTGCTATTCTTCTCTATAATTTGCAATTGTGCTGTCTAATCTGACAATTGTTTTCCGTTCATACGTATGACAATTTTGCTATTCCTCTCCCCAAATTTTACAATTGTGCCAATCTGATAATTAGGATATTTTTACATACTATGACAATTGTGCTATTCTTCTCACAAATTATGCAATTGTTCTGTCCAATCTGACAATTATGCTATTATGCTCACTAATATGTCAATTGTGCTATTCTCTCAAATTATGTAAATTATGCCCTTTTGTTCACAAATATGACAATTTTGATATTCCTCACAACATTTTGCAACTGTGCTGTCTAATCTAACAATTATGCTATTATGCTCACTATTATGACAATTGTGCTATTCTTCTCACAAATTATGCAATTGTGCTGTCTTATCTGACAATTATGCTATTCTGCTTACTAATATGGCTAATGTGCCATTCTTCTCTTTAATTTGCAATTGTGCTGTTTAATCTGACAATTATGCTATTCTGCTCACTGAAATGACAATTGTGCGATTCATCCCTTTAATCTGACAATTATGTTTTTCTGCTTACTATGATCACCAATTTTGCAATTGTTCTGTCTAATCTGACAATTGTGCTACTATGATCACCAATTTTGCAATTGTTCTGTCTAATCTGACAATTGTGCTACTATGATCACCAATTTTGCAATTGTTCTGTCTAATCTGACAATTATGCTATTATACTCACAAATATGACAATTTTGCTATTCCACTCACATTTTGCAAATGTGCTGTCTAATGTGACAATGATGCTATTATGCTCACTAAAATGACAATTGTGCTATTCTTCCCTTTAATCTGACAATTATGCTATTCTGCTTACTATTATGACAATTGTGCTATTCTCAGAAATTATGCAATTGTTCTGTCTAGTCTGACAATTCTGCTATTATGCTCACTATTATGACAATTGTGCTATTCTGCTATTATTCTCACTATTATGACAATTATGCAATTGTGCTGTATAATCTGACAATCATGCTATTCTGCTCACTTATGACAATTGTGCTGCTCTTCTCTTTAATTTGCAATTGGGCTGACAATTCTATTTAGTTTACAAATATGACAATTTTGCTATTGCTTTCACAAAAATTTGCATTTTTGCTGTCTAATCTGACAATTATGCTATTCTGTTCATAAGTATGACAATTTTGCTATTCCTTTTACAAAACTTTGCAACCGTGCTGTCTAATCGAACAATTATGCTATTTATGACAATTGTGCTATTCTTTTCACAAATTTTGCAATTGTTCTGTCTAATCTGACAATTCTGCTCTTATGCTCACTATTATGACAATTGTGCTATTCGCACCAATTTTGCAATTGTTCTCTCTAATTTGACAATTATGCTATTCAACTTATTAAATGACAATTGTGCTATTCTCTCCTTTAATCTGACAATTATTCTCTTGTGCTATTCTTCTCACAAATTTTGCAATTGTGCTGTCTAATCTGACAATTATGATATTCTTTTCATAAGACAATTTTGTTATTCCTCTCCCCAAATTTTGCAATTGTACTGTCTAATCTGACAATTATGCTATTATTATGCTCACTATTATGACAATTGTGCTATTCTCACAAATTTTGCAATTGTTCTGTCTAATCTGACAATTATGCTATTATGCTTACTAATATGACAATTCTGCTATTCTCACAACTTCTGACAATTATGCTATTTTGCTCACAAATATGACAATTTTCCTATTCCTCTCACAAAATTTTGCAACAGTGCTGTCTAACAATTCTGCTATTATGCTCACTATTATGACAATTGTGCTATTCTCACAAATTTTGCAATTATGCTATTATGCTCACTAACATGACCACTGTGCTATTTTTCTCTTTAATTTATCAACACTTTGCAGGTTATTTAAAGCCAGAAAATCTTTTCTTAGGTTGAAAGAATTTTGGGAGATAAGGAATTACTTATACAAGTTCTACTAATTAACCCATAGCTGTGGGAAGAGGAGGTGGATTCATCATTTCCCATAGGTCATTTGCACATAAAAGAATATTACAAACTCAACCAGAATTGTAACTATCCAGTTTTTAATTCTGAGCCATTATACATTATATCACTTGCACATCCAAGCTTACAGCACCTGGTATTCCCAAGCAGTCACTCATCTAAGTATTGACCAGGTTCAATGCTACTTAACTTCAATGATTGTACAAAAGCTGGTGCTTCAACATATGACTGTAGGCTAATCTTCCTAAGGGGACAATTCTTTTGAGATTTATAATGATTTAGTGATAAAAATCTTACCAATTAACCCATAGTTAAGGAGAGAAGAGGTGAATTCATACGTTCCCCAAGGGTATTTGTGTGTAAGTGAATACAACAAACCTAAATAAGAATGCAATTCCAAACCATTATCCACCATCAACACATCAAAGCTTAAATTCATGCTGATGAGGTATAAAAGAGGTGGGGTCATAGCTTCATATTGTGGTCCTGTAAGATTTTATGGAATGATGAAATTATTAGATCAATGAATTCAGTGGATTCAGAGCTTAGAAGGTGTTTCCTAATGGAAGTGTCATAAAAGAAAGTATTAAAACAGAACTGATGGTTACATCTAGATATTTGAACACTAAATGTGATATAGTTGCCAATTGCCATCATACATTTTTGTAATCATTTCATCCAAAGCAAGGTGATAATATCACTAAGACGCAAAGAATAAAAGAAAATGAGAAAGCATTAGTGAGGAAAATAGACAATAAAAAACAGCAATCAGGAAGATGAGGGTGATTGATGTTGCATTTAAATTTTTGAACACTGTAGTTATCAAGGAAGCATGAACCAGAAGAGACTTCCACATATAAGACGTGTAAGAATGGAGAGTATTAAAATCGAACTTAGTCACATCTAAATATTTCAACAATAAAACAAGACCTGCATGTCAATTTAGCAGTATGCTTAAATTCATGCTGATGAGGTATAAAAGAGGTAAGATCATAGCTGTACTACTGCTGAAGTTTGAAATGTTTTCATATTGTGGTCCTGTAAGATTTTATGGAATGATGAAATTATTAGATCATTGAATTCAGTGGATTCAGAGCTTAGACGGTGTTTCCTAATGAAGTATCCATAGCTAAATCTACTACTAAGAAGGTTGGGTCATTATGTCGATCCAGGATATTTTTTCCGCCTGAATCCATCCTGCATATATACAAGACAACCGTCCATCCGTGCCTGGAGTACTGCTGCCATTTATGGTCAGGCACCCCTGCCGTTCTCCTCAGTGTTCTCGACAGGCTCCAAAAGAGAGTCTGTAATGTGATAGGTACTGATCTGGCGGCTCGACTGCAGCCACTTCCCCACCGTCGAAATGTGGCCTCCCTTTGTCTGTTCGATAAATACTTTCATGGCTTCTGCTCGGATGAACTTAAGTCACTGGTGCCTCCTCAACAGGTGTTTACCCGTGCAACCAGACTGGCAACTGGGTCCCACCCATTTACAGGTTAGCCAAATGCAGACGACAATTCTACTCCTGCAGCTTCTTCTCTCGCACTTCTCGCCTGTGGAACATGCTCCCATATTCTTGCTTTCCTGAGGGCTACAACCTCCAGGAATTTAAATGCAATGTCAATACTCATCTATTAACCACTGGACTCTAGCTCTCTCCCCACCCCCGTATATCCTTCCCTTTCTCTCCACCTTTGTATCTGTCATCACAACTGCTTTCTCAGCTTTCTATTGCTCCTTTCTAACTAGTTTGTACTCCTCACTCTTTTCTAATTAATCTTTTTAGAGTTATGTACCCCCCAGCTCATCAGTGGCATTTCTGCCTTGCTCGGGGTGAAATGATTTTTTTAAAAAAAAGTGTCACAAAAGAAATGCCACTAAACTGACTGACTGACTGACTTCAAAGTGGTCACCCATCTAGGTAATGACCAGGCGGAACATTGATTAACTTTGATGAACATACGGGAACTGGTATTTCAACATGATATGGCTGTAAACTGATCTTCCCAAGGAAACAATTCTTTTTTGAGATTTTTAATGATTTAGTGATAAAAATCTGACTGATTAACCCATAGTTGAGGACAGAATAGGTGAATGCATTCCTTTCACAAGGATATTTGTGTGTAAGTGAATACAGTCAGTTAAGTGCCATACGTAATACACGTAATACACGCTGCCCAGTCAGTCATGTCGAAAGAGACATGACTGACTGGGCAGAAGATTATCTCACAGTAGTTTGCCATTGTTTTCTGCAGTAGACTGGTTGCCAACCAAGGCTATAGAACCCAATCTGTCCTGCTATTTAACCCATAACTGGAAGGAAGAGATGGATTAATACCTTTCCCAAGGGTATTTGTGCGTAAGTGAATACAATGGATTCAACTGGAATTCGAACTCGGTTTGCCGGTTTCTTGTTCTGAGCCGATATTCGCTGAAGAAACCTAAATGAGAATTGGATTCCGAGCAATTATTCATTATGCTATCTGCGCATCAAAGACCTAGTATTTTTGTAGTGCAGTGAATATCTGCTTTAAAATCAGAAATCGGGGAACCAAGTTCAAATTCCAGTTGAATTCCTTGCATTCACTTACACACAAATACCCTTGGGAAAAGTATTAATCTGTCTCTTCCCCCCAGTTATGGGTTAAATAACAGATTGGGTTCTATAACCTTGGCTAGCAACCAGTCTACCACAGAAAGTAACGACAACCTACTGCGGGATAACCTTCTGCCCAGTCAGTCATGTCTCTTTCCAGACCTGATCTCCCGAGCGTGTATCACGTATGGCACTTAACCGACTGACAGACTTTAAAGTGGTCACCCATCTAGGTAATGACCAGGCTGAATATTGATTAATTTTGATCATCATATGAGAACAGGTATT
This sequence comes from Ascarosepion bandense, assembly GCA_037127315.1. Taxonomy (NCBI): domain Eukaryota; kingdom Metazoa; phylum Mollusca; class Cephalopoda; order Sepiida; family Sepiidae; genus Ascarosepion; species Ascarosepion bandense. The sequence goes on from JBBBDQ010001538.1 coordinate 1,669,477, forward strand.
TCAGTGTAATATGGCTGTAAGCGGATTTTCCTAAGAGGACTATTTCGAAATTAATAGTGATCAAATGTAAATCTTATATGGATTATATTATTTCCATGTATACTGGTATAACTATTTATTTAAGCTGAAGAACATCCTGATGAGATCAATTTTTTTGCTAAATTTAGCTTTTTTTGAGACAAGGCCATGGGTTTGGAATCTATGTGAATATTAGATTGAGTAACAATATTCCGAGAGACTAAAATACTAAACATTGTTAAGGGAAGATGCTAAGATAGATTGATACATAGGAAGAGATGAAAAAAAAAACAGTATTTTATTTAAGTCTATAAATACCTTTGCAAACATGTAATTAGAAATGAATAGAGATGCAATAATGAGATATGCTGTTTGTAAAATGTCAGTTGCAAATCAAATTGAAAAGGGGTCATCAGTAATTATATTCATTAAAATTCTTTTTCTTCTGTGGGGAGTATGTAATTATTAAAAGCAGAATTGTATTTTATCTCATATCAATAAAAAAAGCCATTTCCTGGTTCTATCATCTATTTTTGTGACTATCTTTGAAAAGTAAAAGGCAGACAACATAGAGAGTAAGCTTCATCTCCCTTAATGGTGACCTTTGTTTTTTTATTTTAATTATTTCAAGATTAAACTCTAAATCTAATCTTATTTATAAATGGAACTTTATCTCTGTGTATATGTTTGTGTGTGTGTGTGTCCATTATCTATAGACTCCGAAACGGCTGAACCAATGTTCTTGAAAATTTACACAGTTGTACTATAAGCATCTGCAAGTGTTCTTTAAGTTTTGTGTCGAGGTACCATCGATAAATATTGAAAATCAATCATCAAAAAAAATTGGGTTATAGAAGGTGTGGTCCGATTTTAGTCAAACTTGATACACTCGGAGACAAAGACATAAGAAACGATATTCAGAAGTTTCAAGGTTGCAGTTCTTTCAATAATGCAGAAAATTGATAAGATATATATAAAAGGCAAGATGTTTGTGTGTGTGTGTCTGTTTATCTGCCTGTATGTATGTATTTTTTTCAGCCCTTTTATTTTAGTTTTTGCTTCAGGTTTGGCTCTAAGTGGGTATAATTGTAGTTCTTAGTCTCAGTCATGACACCATTTACTCAGAGGATTTAATTAGCCTTCAAAATTCAGTTTACAATGAAAAAAGCTTATTTGATATCGATACCAGAAAATCAAAATTTGACTTACATCCATTCATTTTTCTTTCAGTCTACAGTTTTGCTTTAACTGGAAACAACTATTGCTTTTTAGTCTTTTGTGCCAACGTCCAAAGAGTCTGATCTCCAGGACCATGGATTAGTTTTAAAGCTTTCATTACACCCGAGCAATGCCGGGTTATACTGCTAGTGTACAATAAAGATATTTTTTAGCGCAGTAAAATATTCTGAGAAATGTACTTTACAACATTTCTTGTTTAGTCTAACCCATTCATTGTCGTATTTAGGTTGATGTAACCTTATAAAAATTTAAATACCTAGGAAGTGTTCTAACAGGAGATGGAAAGTGTGACACAGAGATCCGAAGGCAAATTGGCAGGGCAAAGGATGCTTTCCAGAAGCTGAGTAAAGTACTAACACACAGGAAAATTTCACTAGAAACAAAGAAAAGACTGCTGGATTGCTATGTGATGTCAGTTCTTCAATACGGCAGTGAATGCTGGAAATATCATCGAAAATGAGGACAAAACTTGAAGCAGTAGAAATATGGTTCTACAGAAGGATGCTGCGGATATCGTGGACTGAGCATGCAAGCAACAACGAGGAAAGAATGGCAACAAAAAGGAAATTAATATTGAGCATCAGGAAGAGACAACTAAAGTTTCTGGGACATGCAATGAAGAAGGAGAGCTTGGCAAACCTGATACTGACTGGCCAGATAGAAGGAAAGAGAGACAGAGGAAGGCAGTGGATAACATATTTGCAGGGCCTGATCAGGTGGATGACGGAACAGGGGTTGCGAGGTTTAACTGGAGCAAACAAACAGCAACAAAGGATAGGGAGACATGGAGAACCATGATTGCTTACGTCCTGAAGAAACAGGTCACATAGAAGAACAACCCTGTTTTCAGATGGCTGGTATTTTAAATGTTTTTCAAGATGAGAAGATATTTCTCTAAAATTGGAGAATACAATTTTTGTTGTGTAAAGTAGCCGAAATGTTAACAAGTGGAAAATACAGATTGAAAGTACAATGAGTGCAAAATTATTTCTGTTGGGAGAAGTAAGCAAATTTATCAAAGCTATTTAGTCAAAATATTTGTCAATGGGTTTTGATAAGTGACCCTAGGTTGAAATACAACCTTGAGGATTTTCTGTGAACTGATTATCAGGACAGTGAATAAGAGCAGGCAGACAAAAACTAGGAGTGGGTTTTCCTTCCTTCATCTGGAAGTTGAAATGTTATATGATATTACTTACATGTCAAGATGTTAAGTCATATATATAGGGAGAGGGAAATAGAAAACCCATACCTAACTTTACCACACTAGTCTGGGTGCTTGTTTAATAAAACCAGAGTGCATGACAAAATTAGTTTGAGCCCATGTTTGAAATGAGAAGGTAGAAAAAATTAGGTTGGGGCATGAGAGATATTTTAAGAGATGGTCAGTCCAAATTCAACTGAAAGTGGAATAAACCATCATCCTGTGGAAATAATGCAACATGACCACCCAACTGATGTTTCTTTTTTTCATCATTTACTTTGACTTGCTTGTAATCTGGTATTTATTCTATATATATATATATATATAAATTTACACCATACTGTTGTGGTCTTAAATCTGGCTTATATTATATACCAATCCCTTCATGTCTGGGCTAACCTCATCAGATGACAACAAGCAATCCTGCTTTGGCTAATTCGAGAAAAACAAAAAATAGGTGGAATTGACCAACGGTCAGGAAGGTTGGCTGGACTAATCAGTCGGACTGATGTTAACCTTCAGGAGAATAACTGATTGCGTATTCCCGGCCTAATGTTTACTGTTAACAGGAAGTGAAAAGATGATACTGAATCAATTCCTAGATCTGCTGCTAGGAAAGCAATGTGTCTTGCTTGACAATTTTTATAGCCAGAATCCATCTTATCTGACAATTGTGCTATTCTTCTCACAAGTTTTGTGATTGTTGTCTAATCTGACAATAATTCTAGTCTGCTCACTAATATGGCAATTGTGCTATTCTTCTCTTTAATTTTCAATTGTACTATCTAATCTGACAATTATGCTATTCTGCACACTCATATGACAATTTTGCTATTCTGTGCTAATCTGACAATTCTGCTCACAAATATAATTGTGCTATTCTTCTCACAAATTTACCAAATGTGTTCTCTAATCTGACATGCTGTTCTGCTCACTAATGTGACAACTGTGCTATTCTCACAAATTTTGCAATTGTGCCGTCTAATCTGACATGCTATTCCTCTCACAAATTTTGCAATTGTGAGGTATACTCTGACAATTGTTATTCTGCTCACTAATATGACAAATGTGCTATTCTTCAATTTAATTTACAATTGTGCTGTTTAAACTAGCAATTATGCTATTCTTCTCACAAATTTTGCAATTGTTGTCTAATCTGACAATGTTATTCTGCTCGCTAATGACAACTGTGCTATTCTGCTCACGAATTTTGCAATTGTGCTGTCTAATCTGACAATAATGCTATTCTGCTCGCTACTGACAAGTGTAATATTGTGCTCACAAATGACAATTGTGCTATTCTGCTCACACATTTTGCAATTGTGCTGTCTAAACTGACAATTATGCTATTCTGCTCACAAATATGACAATTGTGATATTCTGCTCACAAATATTGCAATTGTGCTGTATAATCTGACAATTGTGCTATTCTGCTCACAATATGAGAATTATGCAATTTTGCTCACAATATATCAATTGTGCTGTACTGCTCAATTTTGCAATTTTGCTTGTCTAATCTGACAATTATGCTTGAATAATATGAAAATTGTGCTATTCTTACAAATTTTGCAATTGTGCTGTGTAATCTGACAATTATCCTATTCTGCTCACTAATGACAATTTTGCTCACAAATGACAATTGTGTTATTCTGATCATAATATGACAATTGAGCTATTCTTACAAATTTTGCCATTGTGCTGTCTAGTCCGACAATTCTGCTCGCTAATATGACAATTATGCTATTTTGCTCACAAATGACAACTGTGAGAAAATATGACAATTGTGCTATTCTGCTCACAGATTTTGCAATTGTGCTGTCTAATTTGACAATTATGCTATTCTGCTAATAATATGACAATTATGCAATTTTGCTTCCAGTTTAACAATTATGCTATTTTGCTCACAGATATGAAAATTGCGCTATTCTTCTCACAAATTTTGCAATTGTTGTCTATTCTGACAATTGTGTTATTCTGCTCACTAATATGACAACTGTGCTATTCTGCTCACTAATATGACAACTGTGCTATTCTGCTCACTAATATGACAACTGTGCTATTCTGCTCACTAATGACAACTGTGCTATTCTGCTCACTAATGACAACTGTGCTATTCTGCTCACTAATGACAACTGTGCTATTCTGCTCACTAATGACAACTGTGCTATTCTTCTAACGAATTTTATAATTGTGTTGTCTAATCTGACAATTGTGCTATTCTGCTCACAAATATGACAATTGTGCTATTCTGCTCACAAATATGACAATTGTGCTATTCTGCTCACAAATATGACAATCGTGCTATTCTGCTCACACATTTTGCAATTATGCTGTATGATCTGACACTTGTGCTATTCTGCTCACAATATGACAATTATGCAATTTTGCTCACAAATGACAATTGTGCTATTCTGATCATAAATATGACAATTGAGCTATTCTTACAAATTTTGCCATTGTGCTGTCTAGGCTGACAATTCTGCTCACTAATATGACAATTATGCTATTCTGCTCACAAATTCTGCAATTGTGCTATCCAATCTGACAATTATGCTATTCTTGTGAGAAAATATGACAATTGTGCTATTCTGCTCACAGATTTTGCAATTGTGCTGTCTAATCTGACAATTATGCTATTCTGCTATTAATATGACAATTACGAAATTTTGCTCCCAGTTTAACAATTACGCTCACAAATATGAAAAATAGTACTATTCTTACAAATTTTACAATTATGCTGTCTCATCTGACAATTATGCTATTCTGTTACCAATATGACAATTACGCAATTTTGCTCACAATATGACAATTGTGCTATTCTGCTCAAAAATATGAAAATAGTGCCATCTGACAATTTTGCTGTTCTGCTCACAATATGACAATTATGCAATTGTGCTGTCAAATATGACAATTATGCTATTCAGCTCGCAATACGACAATTATGCAATTTTGCTCACAAATTGTGCTATTTTGATCATAAATATAACAATTGAGCTATTCTTACAAATTTTGCCATTGTGCTCTCTAAATGTGACACTTATCCTATTCTGCTACCAGAATTATGCTATTCTACTCACTAATTACAACTGTGCTATTCTGCTCACAAATATGACAATTGTGCTCTTCTCACTAATTTTGCAATTGTGCTGTCTAATCTGACAATTATACTATTCTCCTCACAAATATGACAATTGTACTATTTTGCTCACATATTTTGCAATCTGACAATTGTGCTATTTTGCTCACAATTTTTTCCAATTGTGCTGTCTAATCTGACAATTACGCTATTCTGCTACCAATATGACAATTATGCTATTCTGCTCACAAATGTTGCAATTGTGCTGTCTAATCTGACTATGCTATTCTGCTCACAAATATGACAATTGTGCTCCTCTTCTAATTTTGCAAGTGTGCTGTCTAATCTGGCAATTGGGCTATTCTGCTCACAAATTTTGCAATCTGACAATTATGCTATTCTTCTCACAATATGACAACTATGCAATTTTGCTCACAAATATGACAATTGTGCTCTTTTTACTAATTTTGCAATTATGCTATTCTCCTCACAAATATGACAATTGTGCTATTCTGCTCACAAATTTTGCAATCTGATAATAGCATTATCATCAGATTACATATTGTGAGTAGAATAGACAATAGATTACATATTGTGAGTAGAATAGACAAAATTGTCATATTGTGAGTAGAATAGCATTCTACTCACAATCTGACAATTTTGCAGTTGTGCTGTCTAATCTGACAATTATGCACTAATATGGCAACTGTGCTTTTCTGATCACAAGTATGGCAATTATGCTATTCTTTTCCTAAATTTTGCAATTGTAAGATTGGCATCACTATAACGATTATTTCTTCTTTTAAAATTTTCAAAATCTAAAAAGATTTCTGGCTTTAAATAATCTGTGGATTGTTGATAAGCCATAGAAAAACAACCAAATTAATCAATAAAATACTGATTTTTATTTTAAATTTATTTCCATTCTCAGGAATATAAATGTATTGAAACTACCATGGCCACAAAGGGAATGATCAGTTTATATATTGTTTGTAATATAGAATTGACCTCCCACAACATTATAATTTCTTGTTTAACAAATTTTGATGAGGCATGAACCCACCTTTTCTCCTCTCGGCTATGGGTTAATTGGTAAGATTTTTATTGCTAAATCATTATTTATCTCTAAAAAATTTCTTACAATCTACAAATATTTTCTTGCCTTAAAAAACCTGCAAAGATTTGTAGAAAACAAATCAATCCTAATTCAAAAAAAAATCACAGATATACAATTTACAGATAGCAAAATGTAATTATTTTAATTATTTTAGATAAACATTTTAAGTCTGGTTTAATTCCAATATGCAGCTCAAAATTCTTTCATGGACTGGAGATATCAAATGATTACCATTATTAATAATTATAGAATATGTCATACAGAACAATTTAGAGTCAAATGAACAACATTTTTGTATGCTTATGGTGGGCTGCAAGAAAAAACAAACAAAATTTGAAGAACATCAAAATTGGTATTAGTCACTATCGAAATTTATTTCCTGCGTGGAATTGGTTGTGAGCACTGAAAGAAACCCAAGAAAATGAGGTCATTTCCTGTAACATTTTACTTTTAATATTAGTCTTACTTAGCTTAATCATATAAAGAACTGTATAGTTACAGAAATATATACATATATAAGCTGTGTGTGTGCTGTCATGGATATTTGTTCAGAATGAGTAATCAAGGTACCAATTCACATACGTTCACTTCAGTTCAAATACTCGTGGGAAAGATATGAATCCTTCTGCTCCCATCCATGGGTTAAATAGTAGAGGGCTCTTTAGCCTTGATTTGTAACAAGACATACCTGAATTTGAAACATGTGATGGGTTTCTTATTACGTACAGTGTGAACCAGTTTTCTGCATTCAGTTTTTTTCAGAAAATGTGATTGGTTCCGCACAAACCTTCACAACAATAATCGAATCATATGTGAAGGGAGTTGAACTATTTTATATTAGGAAATTAATTGCTAGACATTCATATGTTACAGATAAGAGAAGAGGTTTATCCGTTGCTTCCGGTTGAGGATTTGGTTTCTAGATTCTTTTTAAGCTTTTTTTTCTTAATTCACTTCTTGGTAGCTATTTGCACCTTCGTGACATTATCCCTAAGAGGTGGTGCCTCTTACTCTTTGACCCTCTACCTTGTTTGACTCTTGTACCTTGTACCAGGTGAATATTAATCTATATCTATAAAAGTGATGAGGGTGGATGTTGTGTAAGTATTTGTTTGTTTGATAGGTTCAACTTAGCGTCTGCATTTTGCAGTCTAGCTTGACGGGAGTTGCACTCAGATGTAGATCAAAATCTTAGAATGCTAACGGCACCTTGAAATTTTTCTGAAAGCCAAAATTAGGGGTAGAAAAATATATATTATAACCCTACAAAGTCAGGGATCAGTTTATGTATTGATTATAATATAGAATCGATCACCCCACTTTATATTATCTATATCTATATATGTTACCCCTCCCTTCCTACCCCAATTTAATAGATACATTCTACGTTGCTATCTATTGCTATGAAAGTGACCAGGGTGAACGTTGTGTAAGTATTTGCTATTTAAATTCATCATATGTTTTTTATTCTTATTATTCATTAAACTACCTGAGTGAAACCGGGCTAAACTGCTAGTGTAATTTAAATATTGATGTATATTTTGTAACAAACTTTTTTCAAACAATATTTTATTAAAACATGTCACCCACTAAGTTCCAGGGCTGGCATATGGATAGCACCACTAATAAAAAAATCAAGATAATTTTTATGTACTGTTAACCTTTAAATGGCATGTGATAAAATTTAGACTCAATCGAATTATTAGTTTTCAAATTACAGTTACTTAAGTGAAGCTACTGTTGCAGATTTTCAAAACAATGGAAAAATCTGAATTTTCATGTATTGATAAAGTATTGCTTTCTGAAAAAAAAAATACTGTTCAAGCAAGGCAAGAGCATAAGCGTTATTCAAACTTTGTTTCATCAAAAACAATGGTTAAGAGATGCTATGCTGACTTTAAACATGGTCTTATAGACACAAATGGTGCTGAACGTTCAGGTTGGCCAGAATCAATAGTTGTCCTGGAAAACACTAAAAAATCCACAAACTCATTTTGACTTTTTTGTAAATTGAATTCAAATGTAGAAGTGATATCAAAAACTAAGGCTTATTTTGAGACCAAAGACAAATTGTTCTGCAAAAAAAAAAAAAACATGAAATTGTTAGATAAACATTATAATCAGTGTATGACCCTAGAAAAAGACTATGTTGATAAATAAAGTTGATATTTACCTAAAAATTGTTTTTATATTAATTAGGTCTGGAATCTATTGACTGATGTGTTACTTCTGACAAGATAGTTAATAATGATGGTACTCATCATTTTCTCTTCCAGGCTGCCTGATTTTGTGTAAGGCTTGGCAGTCATCTCAACTTCCTGAAATCAAACTTTGTGTTTTCCGTGTTTTAAATAATCCATCATACGTAATTGAACGATTATGAAATATTGGAGCTTTACAGCTGTATGCTGTTACTAACACCCATCAGTTTAGATGACTGGAGACTCCATGTTCTATCCAGTCACCACATCCAGGAAGATGACCTACCAAGGTTAAAGAGTTCAAGGTTAAAGAGTACTTTTCTACATAAAGTAGGTGTAGAGGTTTTTATTTTGAAGATTTCCTTCTCTTACACAAGTTGTTATCCAAAGCTAAAGCTCCTTACACAGTCTAAGCAGTTTAACATCATACTTCGGGCCCCTTACACTATTTGCACATAGCTGAGACCCTGACAGGTGCTACCACCCCAAGTCAGAGGGAAACTGGGAATGACAATAAATTTCACTTAAGTACAAATAAACTTGGGAAAGGTCTAAATCTGTGTTGTGGAGTAGTTTTCGTGCTATGTTGGTTGCTAATTGACTTAACGTACCCAAATATTAGGAACGTGGTAATCATCCACTGAAAGATGACTACTTAGTATTCGGCTAACTGGCAACTAATATTAACTTCCTAGTAGTTCTACTGAACTCCAATAGAAGTCTAAAGAACTCCTATGAACTTCCGAAGTACTTCTTTCGTTAACTTTCTGTTAACTATTCTTAATATAGGAGGGAGAGTCTATTATCTGAGGAATAAATGTGTTTTACAATAACAATCTGTTTCTTCTTGCCCAGTGCTATGGGTCAGTGCAAATAAACTTGAGAATGGTCTAATTCTGTTTCTTCTTGCCCAGTGCTATAGGTCAGTTAGTAAGACTTTTATCCCTGAGCTATTATTATCTCTGTAAAAATGAAATTCTTACACTATAAAATTATGTTCTGGCTTTAAATAACCTGCAGAGGTTTCATAACCCATAGAAGACTGATCAGAAATTGTGAGTGGTGGAGCTGAGTAGAGTATTAAGAGACAGGAAGATTTCGCTGGAAACAAAGAAGAGAGTACATGATCGCCCAAAGCATGTATCACGTATGGCACTGAACTGAATGAAGAAAGACGGCTTGATGAATCTAATACTCACTGGACGGATAGAAGAAAGGAGAGACAAGAGGAATCAATGCAAAACATATTTGCTGAACTTGAGCAGATGGATGGTGGAGCAGTGGTTGAATGGCATAACAGAAGGGCTGTTAAAAGCTATGCTACAAGGGATAAAAAGATGTGGAAGGCCATGATAGTCTACGTTCTGAAGGGACGTGACACATAGAAGAAGGAAAAAATTCTAATTGATCGTCTTGAAAAATAGCTTCTTTTTCATTTCACTAGCAGTTTAGCCCGGTTTCACTCGGGTAGTTTAAGGAATAATAAGAATAAAAATATATGATGAATTTACATAGTAAATACTTACACAACGTCTACCCTCATCACTTTTATAGATATAGATAGCAGTTTAGCCCGGTTTCACTCGGGTAGTTTAAGGAATAATAAGAATAAAAACATATGATGAATTTACATAGCAAATACTTACACAACATCCACCCTCTTCACTTTCATAGATATAGATAACAATGTAGAATGTCTCTATTGGATTAGGGTGTGAGAGGGAGGGGCAACATATATAGATAATATAAAATGGGGTGATCGATTCTATATTATAATCAATACATAAACTGATCTCTGATTTTGTGGGGTGATAATATATTTTTTTCTACCCCTAATTTTGGCTTTTTGAAAAATCTCAAGGTGGTGTTAGCGTTTTAAAATTTTGATCTACATCTGAGCGCAAGTACCATCGAGCTAGCCTGCAAAATACTTAGACAACGTCCACCCTTGTCACTTTTATAGATATAGATTACATATAACCAAACCATGATTTAAAGTCATAATGTCACGTAATAATAATGGTGAGATCAGATGTTTCCTTGTAAGAAGGTACTAGGTATTCGTTGACCAAATAGTTACTCATATTATAGGTAGAATTTTATAAAATAAAATAAAAAATGGTTTTTAAAACAGTTTTTGTTTTCTTGAAGAGTTTTCTTGTTTTGCTAGCTGTTATTACTCATTCCAATCTGGATCGGAATTTTCTTCCTTACTTTTTGTTTAAGGCAGCGTGGAATGTCAACAACTTAAGTCATTATTTTCTCTTCGACTTGCATGTTCTATTCATTTTAGTTGATGGTTGCTCTTGGAAGCTCCAGAGTAATTTGGTTTTTGTTATTTAATACAGTTCTTTGTGATTCTATAGTGTGAGTCAATGAAATGAGATGAAGTGTTGTCTTCTTTAAGGTCTACAGTGAAGATCTACTTGAAGCCATTTCTAGTATATTGCTGACATTTTAGACATTTTTAGATGAATCAGATGTCATGCATGACATCCGTGAGATTCTAGATCTGATAAGGCACATGATTCGAGTTCTTTGGTTAATATTTTGTTTTTGCAGTATCTTGCTGTGTTGGTGTTATAAAAATGTATTACTTTTTTAAAAAATACCTTTAATGAGAATTTACCATGTAACTTCCATATATAAAATAGTTTCAAATTATTGAGCTTATTACTGAAGGAAAAAAAAATCACTTTGATAGCTATGGTTCCTCTTTTCGAAGGCTCATATATAAAGGAAGGGTGGGATTTTAATTCCCTTTTGTCAGTTTTGCTTACATATCTAAAGTACATTCATTCATTAAAACGACAAAGATCCAATTGTCATGTTGAACAGACATTGTTCATTGTTAAGCTCAATTGGCGACTAATTTGTTTCACATTTGTTTGCATATTTAATGTCTTTTCACACCAAGATGAGGCAAAATGATTGTATTCTTTTAATGAGTTTTATTGTCAAAGCTAATAATGAAATTGGAAGGTTTCCATAAAGGCGGCAAAGTGACATTTATTTCTAGTTTAATATTTACTCTCAACTTTAATAGTGAAAATATATTTCTATGTTCTGCACACACACACAGACACAAACAAACACATATATACATATATATATATATATATATATATGAAATGATTTGTTAGAACATTATTTTTGATCATTTCAAATTGTTTTGTTTATATATATATATATATATATATATATATATATATATGTTACGGAAATTAACGAATTTTAACGAAACTTGGTTTTAAGCAACCAACAATTTGTAATGAATTATTTTGAACATTATTTTTACCGATACTCGTATTTAAGTAGATATTCTGTTTTTAATTAAACATTATATATATTAGAAAAATTAAGGCAGACACGTTATTTCAAGATAAATTGGAAGTATAGGCCTATTTCAGGCAAATCATCATCAGCTTCCGTCTTTATTTTACAAAGGATTTTACACAAATCCTTTGTACAATAATGACAGAAGTTGATGATGGTTTGCCTGGAATAGGCCTATACTTCCAATTTACCATGAAATAATATGTCTGCCTTAATTTTTCTTATATTTGCTTTATATGTATTTATATACATATATATTTACAGCTCTCTTAGAGAGTTATCCTACCACTGTATGTACAGGATACTCCTTTGGATTCTTCTATACCCACACTGCATGCTGATATAGATATATATATGATATGAGATCCAAATAAGTATAATTTGATTGATATTTCTGTCCCAAACACTTTGTAATTAAATACAGCCTGGAACTGTCCATAAATGGAATGTGAGAATGGCTAATATGCATGAAGAAAACTTTATTTTGTGAAATGATGAGCTTAAAAGATATTAGATTATCCGTCAGTTTGATTTGGAAGATAATTATTGCGAGTTTACATTTGTTTACATTACAATATACTTTCAGAGCAGAGAAAGATATTTACGAGAAATTAGAAATTTGTGTTTATAAGGCTTAATTCAGCTTCATCTACTGTGAAATCATTCATGGTTGAGCGGTTAAGACTCATCGGATTAATTAATGGCTTCCCCTATGTTGTTAGTGGTTGCAGGTTCGAGTTTTGTTGAATGTCACACATTTTCCAAATAAAATTTCTCAAAAACACTCTGACCAATGAAGTTATATATAGGAAAATATACTGTTTAATTAAAAACACAATATCTACTCAAATATGAACATCTAAGAAAAATAATGTTCAAACAAATAGATTTATCGCCCTATCAGTCTTCTACCGATATTCGGGAAAGTATTCGAGGCTATAATCAATGCTGAAATAGTTCATCATCTCACCGCCCACAAACTGTTCTCTGACAGGCAATATGGATTCCGCTTTGCCAGGTCCACGGCCGACCTGCTAACAACTGTAATGGAGTACATGCTACAGGCCCTTGATGAGTCTGACGAGGCTCGCACGGTTGCTCTGGACATCTCCAAGGCTTTTGACAGGGTTTGGCACTCTGGCCTCCTATACAAACTACGCGGTTATGGTATTACCAGTCGCCTACTTGACCTAATCCAATCTTTCTTAAATAACCACAAAATGAAGGTCGTTCTGAATGGGCGTGCCTCTTCATCCTACAGCATGAATGCTGGTGTCCCACAGGGCTCTATCCTGGGCCCGACGCTCTTCCTTATTTTCATCAACGACCTCCCAGATGAGATCAAGTCCCAAGTAGGCATCTACGCAGATGATACTACAATATACTCCCGCTCCAGTAAGAAACCTGTCATGGCAGACAGACATAATCTCGCTGCTGACCTGGAGCGGGATCTACACTCTGTGGTGAACTGGGGCAAGAAGTGGCTTGTCAACTTCAATTCATCTAAGACCAAGCTGTTGTCTGTCAACCATTACAGGCAACCTCTCCTGCCTCCCATAAGCATGGACCAAGCGATTCTCCCTGAGAGTAATACACTATGCCTCCTCGGACTTACCCTGTCCTCAGACCTCAAATGGAACCACTATATTGAATCCATAGCAAAATCTACTGCTAAGAAGGTAGGGTCACTATGTCGATCCAGGATGTTTTTTCCACCTGAATTCATCCTGCATATACAAGTCAACCATCCGTCCGTGCATGGAGTACTGCTGCCATTTATGGTCAGGTGCCCCTGCCGTTCTCCTCAGTGTTCTTGACAGGCTCCAAAGGAGAGTTTGTAATGTGATAGGTACTGATCTGGCGGCTCCACTGCAGCCACTTCCCCACCGTCGAAATGTGGCCTCCCTTTGTCTGTTCTATAAATACTTTCATGGCTTCTGCTCGGACGAGCTTAAGTCACTGATGCCTTCTCAACAGGTGTTTACTCGTGCAACCAGACTGGCAACTGGGTCCCACCCATTCACAGTCAGGTTAGCCAAATGCAGATGACAATTCTACTCCTGCAGCTTCTTCTCTCGCACTTCCCGCCTGTGGAACTCACTCCCGTATTCTTGCTTTCCTGACGGCTACAACCTCCAGAAATTTAAATGCAAAGTCAATACTCATCTACTAACCACTGGACTCTAGCTCTCTCCCCACCCCTGTATAACCTTCCCTTTCTCTCCACCTATGTATCTGTCATCGCACCTGCTTTCTCAGCTTCCTATTGTTCCTTTCTAACTAGTTTGTACTCCTCACTCTTTTCTAATTAATATTTTTACATTTATGTAACCCCCTGCACATCAGTGGCGTTTCCGCCTTGCTCGGGGTGAAATGATTTAAAAAAAAAAATATATATATATATATATTGTTGAACTGTGCTAATGTTTACCAACAAGGTTGTTGTTTTCTCAGTGATTTTACTGATAGACTGTATTTTGAAAACAGGTTTTTATATATATATATGGTGCATCAAAAATACTTTGTAACTGGGTACCTAACACCAAAAAAAATGGCAAAATTCTTTATAAACATATGTACATAAATCCTTCACTTTTGAGTTATTGAGCTGAAAGACAGTTTCAGGTATGTGGGGCAGTGTCACCATGTAGACTAGGTTACATTTGTCATTCATGTACACTTGTGGTTAGTCTGTTTTCAACATTTAACAGGTAGTAGTGGGTTAATTGAGAAGTGTTCCATTTAACACTGGCAGGTTATCGTGAGCAGACAGAATTTTTACAGTCACATGAACGGTAGCGAATACAAAGCCACATGGCTGTATCATACTGTGTTTCTAGACTGAAGGCAGCTGAGTCATCCAAACATTTTCTGCTTATCATTGTCATGTTCCTGAGACAAGATCCATAGCACCACAAACTACGGATCAAGAAAAGCTGTCAGAGACAATCCAGTTATCAGCACATGTCAAGTGTCCCTGGCATGTCATAGAAGAGCAGCTACTAAATGTCTTCAGGTCTTTTACTCTCTGATCACTCACCATGAGAGAACTTTGACCAACAGTTTATTGCACAAACTGCCAAACCTTTGTTTGTCACTTCTGCTTTGCTCACAGATTAAGCAACTTTAAAAAAACAAATGGAATAACAATTTTAGCCAACAAGCATTTACACGTGGATCAGAATCCATGTGGTACATTACAGTCTAGACACCAGCATCAGATTACAATTAATGTGTGGGCTGGAATTGTACGTGACTGTCTGGTATACCCTGTGTTCTCCCAGCTCCTCTTGCAGGAGCTCTCTACAATGACTTCATTTCAAACCCACTTCTGCAAGAAGATGTATCCCTGCTAATACTAAGATGCATGTAGCTCAAGTATAATGAAACTCCAGAATATTATAGTCACATTGTTTGCAATGGCGTCTACACAGATAAATGAGTAGGTCGAGGATGACAGTTCCATGGTCTGCATGTCCCTTCATCCTCAATCCTTTGAATTTTTATTTGTAGGGCCACCTAAAACAATTATTTTATTTTTAAATGTCTGTATAACAAATGTCCAAAATATCCATCACTTGATTTTATACATGCATGCTCTCATCTGGTCATTGACCGTTGGACCTTTTCAACTACTCCCAACATGTGACAAACAAAGAGCTAATAGACATATCTGGACACCAAAGCAAGTCCAAAACTATGAATTCTCTATAACTAATGTGTAAAACACAAATGACACAAATAGATTAGATTTGCACACGAAATATGAAGTTGTATTAATTTAATTGTTTACTCTTCATTTATTTTACATGTATTTTTGTCAAGTATTATTTTTTAGCGAATACATGTATTTTGGAAGTCTGTTCCATTTTTTTAAGCACTGTTAAATGTGCCCTCAAGAAAACTCATTAGAGAAAATGGGTGTTAGGTATGATTGCAACTCCATTCAACTTCTATAACCAGATTTTATCGATTTTCGATGTTTATCAGGAGTACCTTCTTACAAAACCTAGCTAAGAACACTTGCAGACACTTAGAATTCAACTGTCTAAATTTTCAAGAAAATTGGTTCAGCTGTTTTTAGTGTTCTTAGATAAGTTTTGTGTCAAGGTACCCCCGATAAATATCGAAAATCGATAAAATCTGGTTATAGAAGGGGTGGTTCCAATTTTAATCAAATCCAATTCACTCATAGACAAAGACATAAGAAACGATATTCAAAAGTTTCAAGGTTGCAGTTTTTACAATAGTGCAGAAAATCGATAATATATCTATCTAAAATTATTTATAAATGGAACTTTGTGTGTGTCTGTGTGTGTCCGTTACCTATAGACCCTGAAATGGCTGAACTGATTTTCTTGAAAATTTACACAGTTGTATTATAAGCATCTGTGTGTGTTCTTAGCTAGGTTTTGTGTTGAGGTACCCCCGATAAATATAAAAAATTCAGGTTATAGAAGGAGTGGTCCGATTTTAATCAAATTTGATACACTCATAGACAAAGGCATAAGAAACGATATTCAGAAGTTTCAAGGTTGCAGTTCTTACAATAGTGCAGAGAATCGATTTTATATATATATATATAAAAGGCAAGTTGTTTGTGTGTGTGTCCGTTTATCTGTCTCTATGTCCTTTATACAAATCCACAATTTTTATCTGATTCTCACCAAACTTCACAGAAATATTCTTTAGGTTGAGTCTGAGCTCTAGGACCATGGATTAGTTTTAAAATGTTCATTACACCCGAGCAACACCGGGCTATACTGCTAGTGCTTTAAAAACATGAAATTAAGATAAGAGTTATGCACAAGTGTATTGATTTTATTTATTCTGCTTTTTAAAGCTAAAATTCAAATGTTTGTTTGTATCATGTTGATGTTTTCTGGAGAGGACACATGTCATGCAAACCAGATCAGACATCTGTAGGGATCATTGCTCCAGATGTATACATGTAGCAATATAGATATAAATGTTAATCTGATGGCATCTTATATAAGATCATTTCTAAAAAAAAAAAGCCAGAATGCTTGTATATTTACAAATGTTTAATTACTTAAGGTTTGAAATTTTAGTATACTTAATACTTAGAGGTCGGAAATAAAAAATTCAGGCAGGTACACAAATTTAAATACATGGGAAGTGTTTTAACAGATGATGGAAACTGCAATACTGTTCTGGAGTAGTTTTCGCACTGAAGGTTATAATCATGCTATGTCGGTTGCTAATCAACATAACGCACCCAAAATGTTAGGAACTTGGTAATCTTTCACTGAAAGCTGGCTCCTTAGTATTTGGCTAACTGCTGACTAATATCAAATTCCATTGTAATTCTTCTAAACTCCAATAGAAGTTTAAAAAACTCCCATGAACTTCCTAAGTACTTCCCCCGTTAACTTCCTGTTAATGCTTATTAATATAGGAGGGAGAGTCCATCATCTGAGGAATAGGTGTTTTTCACCATAACAAATACTGAGTTCCAAAGCCATACTGGAATGACCAATTCCAAAAGCTGAGTAGAGTAATGAGAGACAGGAAAATTTTGTTGAAAACAAATAAAACAAAACACTACTGGATTGTTACATAATATCTTCAAAGATAAAGCAAACACTCAAAGCAACAGTTATGTGATTCTACAGAAGGATGCTGAGAATACCATGGCTTCAACATATTCTTGATACTTTTTTTTTAATTGTCTCACTCCAAACAAGGCAGTACTGCCACTGGTGTTCAGAGGATTACATAATAAGAGAGTGAATGTTCGCAGTTGGTGTTGAAGAATGGGTAAGAGAAGGACGGGTACATTGGTTTGAAGAGAGCTGCATGAGAGAAAGTGAGAAAAGAGATAGGAATCAAGGAGATAAGAGATGACAGCTGACATTACATTGAAACTTTTGGAGACTGTAGCTATCAGGGAAACAAGAATGCGAAAGGGAGTTCCACAGACAAGAAGTGCGAGAAAAGAAGCTGAGGGTAGTAGTGGTTACACTTGATTGATTTCATAGTGAAAGGGTGGGACCTTGTCACTAGTCTAGTAGCTCAAGTAAAATTGTGGGTGGTGGCACCAAGGAAAACAGGACATGGATGGCTACAAGTCATCCTCCAACAAGTGTATAGTTGCAAAGGAATCGGATAAACAAGGATTAAAATTTTGACAATAAGTATTGCTAAAACTTCAGAATATATACATAGTTGTTTGAAAGGTGGAAAACAATTAGGTTTAAGGGTGTTGTTTGGAAAGCCAGGAGTTTACCAATTTCTTGAATTGGTTGATCAAGGTAACACTTAGTGTCTGAAGATAGGTCTAGAGTGGATTAGTGAAGCCT
Organism: Ascarosepion bandense; assembly: GCA_037127315.1. Lineage (NCBI taxonomy): Eukaryota > Metazoa > Mollusca > Cephalopoda > Sepiida > Sepiidae > Ascarosepion > Ascarosepion bandense. The sequence goes on from JBBBDQ010001538.1 coordinate 1,687,991, forward strand.
AAAGTAGTAGTGTTGGTGGGGCTTGACATATGCCTTTCCTCAGGGAGGTTGGTTGGTTTGTTTTTATGGCATATCAACCTTGGCGGGTCATTTATTGCCAACTAAATTTTTTATTTATTTATTGCTGGTAATACTTTTCTTTCAACAATTTATTGTTGTTTTTATATAAGTTTTGTGTCTAGTAATATTTTTTTCTTTTCGAGTATCAGGATTCATTGGGATTTTTTTTTTTAAGGGCAGGGTCCCCAAGTTCTATTCTGTTATTTAACCCATAACAGGAGGGAAGGGATGGATTAATACCTTTCCCAAGGGTACCAGTGCTTAAGTGAATACCCTGCATTCCACTGGAATTTGAACTTGGCTCACTGATTTCTCTTTCTGAGCTGATATCCACTGCACCACAACACACGTCCATTACTGTTTGCTTACAGCACCTGACATTCCCAAACGGTCACCCATCTAAGTACTGACCAGGCTCAATGTGGCTTAACTTTGGTGATTGATTGAGTGAGAACTGGTGTATTCAACGTGATATGGTCGTAAGCCCCCTCAAGGAGGAAATGGATATCTATGAGGTGTTTGATAGGTTAGTAGCCATGTTAAAGCCAAACTACCTGGTAAGTTGTACTGGTGGTAGTGAGGTTGATGTAGGTCACAGTGTTGCAACAAGAAAGATTGAAGTAGATAGTGAAGGTTGATTGAGCGATATGTCTCTGTTGGATTCTTGGCGATCAATAAAATGGTGTCACAGTGAAAGAATCCTGGAGTGGATAGTAAAAGTCGATCCAGCAGAATTTCCCTGTTGGACTCGAATAAGAGATCAATGAAAATAGGGTCATGGTAATAACAAGGAAGGCCTGGAATTGGATAGTGAAGAGAACAAAGTACTGGAAATCACAGTGGTGCTGTCAAGAATCCAACAGTGTCAGAACTGGCCCATCGGCCACATTCTGCATGTGAAGAATGAGGTGAGATTAGTGAAACTTGGGCAAGATTTTATTTGTGATGAGAAAAGCGATCATGATGTGCAAGGAATCAACAAGTGGTCTCTGAGCTTGTTATTGTGTCAGTTGTTTATGAGGGCCCTTCATTTAAGCAAATTAAGGTTTTTTTTTGGGTTTTTTTTAATGGGAATGTTGGTGACTGGCAACTGTTTTTTATTGTGGGGATTTCTTTCATGGAGCGGATGTGATGTTCAGGGCCCCTGCACAAAAGGAAAAACTTTCTTATTGTTCACATTTGTCCAACATGAACCGGAAACCTAATTGCAGTGAAGTATAAATAACAACACTAAATTATTCTCTGCCTCTTTTTTCCAGTTTTTGAGACTAACTTGAAAATTATTTAAATACCTTACTGCCCGGTTCACACTCCACCCATGTCTATTGAACGGGTGAAGAGGCTCATCCCTTGTTCCTTGTTTAGGATGTGGTTTCCGGCTTTCTCTTTTCCAATCTTTTCACTCTTTTCTTTTTTTCTTTTTCTCTCAATTGAAGTAGATAGAATAAACTATCGCCCGGTTCACACTCCGTCCACATCTATTGAACAGGTGAAGAGGCTCATCCCTTGTTCCCTGTTTAGGATGTGGTTTCCGGCTTTCTCTTTTCTAATCTTTTTACTCTTACGTAGCCCCCTGTGCATCAGTGGCATTATTGCCTTGCTTGGGGTGATATGATTAAAAAAAAAAATATGAACAGGAAATGAATTCAGCCCATATATGAGAATAGAAAGAAGTGTAAGATAAGGATATATATATATATATATATATATATATATATATATATATATGCTGAATCTATTTAACCTGTACAGTGAAACAATTCTGAGAGAGAAGCCTTCCCAGGATTTGTCATTGGTGGCTACAATCTGAACAATATAAAATATGCAGATGATACAGTGCTGATAGTAGATACAGAAAAGAAAATACAGGACTTCCTACAGAAGCTATGAAGGAAAAATGAGAAGAAAGGGCTATACATAAAGTTTAAGAAATGCATGGTCATCAGCAAGAAGTGGTCACTAAAATGTCAACTACATGTCAGGGACACTAAAATCAAACAGGCACAGAAATTTAAATACCTGGAAAGCATTCTGACAGAGGATACAAAGTGTGACACTGAGATCTGAAGTCTATTGGTATGGTCTGGTCAAGGACACATTTCAAAAGCTAACCAGAGTACTGTGAGACAGGAAAATCACATTGGAAACAAAGAAAAGAGTGATGGACTGCTATGTTTTATCTGTCCTTCTGTATGCAGTGAATGTTGGACAATCCCTTAAAGAATGGAGAAGCTCGAGGCAGCAAAAATGTGGTTCTACAGAAAGAGGCTGAGGATACCATTGAGCAACAATGAGATGTTGGAGAGGATGCAAACAAGAAGAAAACTAATATTTAACATCAGGAAGAGACAGATGAGGTTCCTGGGATATATAATGAGGAAAGAGAGCCTGGAGAATCTCATACCCACAGGATCAATAGTGGGAAAGAGAGATACTGTTGTTGATACCAGCAAATTTTGAATAGGTTTTTAGTAGATCCGATATAAAACTTTTTAGTATCAGGATTTTCAGTTGTAGAGATAGTTAATTGATAAACTATAGAACTAGCTAAGCAATTATAATGCAGTGGACATTTTTTAGAATTTCTACAATTTTATCTGCTGCTATTAATTTTGTTATCTTTGGTATTATCCATTTCAGCATTGTAGTTCACCAAGTTTTTAGTATTTCTATACTTGTTGAGGACTTTGTTATGAATTTTGTCCTGTATTTGCATAATAAAGAATTTTGTCTCTGAGTGTCAAAAGTAATGAGAACTTCCCAGGATGAGGCAACTGTGTCTGTAGTTTGGGAGTTCTAAGGCATGAATGCCCCATTTATCTACGCATTTATAGCCACCTTTCAGGAGTGTCAGGATGAGGGGAAGTTGGAGGTTACATGATAAAAGACCTTCTTTTCATTAGTATAGCAACCTTTTTTTTTGATAGTGATCTATTTTGTTACCTGACCTAAGTGGGGAGGGTTGCAAAGGACGGACATTTTCTTTTGCAACCCGGCTCACTCTGATAGGTTGAATTAATTTTTGACATGAGGAAGTGAGGTTTTTTTTTTTGCTGAAATGACCATATGACATATGTAATTTTCAGAGTTTTATTTTAAAATTTACATATTTGGCTCTGTAAATAGATAATACTATTTACATCTACCAGAATAATTTTAATGTTAAGGAGATTAATATTAATAAGATCTGTTTTAGGATTTTATCTATATGCCATTTTTGTTTTGATATTCATATATATATATATATATATATATATATATATATATATATGAACCTTGTCCAAAATATATATATATATATATTTATATATATGAACCTTGTCCATATATATATATATATATATATATATATATAGAATGAAGATTAATGAAATGGTCTTTAAAGAACTGACAATTTGAAATTATGTGTTTGAACATTATTTTTTATCGATACTAATATTTAAGTAGATATTCTCTTTATAATCAAACAGTATTAAATATTTATTTCTACTGGCCTGATTATTGATGATAAATTTTTGTTACAAAAATGTGTGTACTTAAATACGAGTATCGATCAAAAATAATATTCAAACAAATAATTTTTAATTGTCAGTTGTTTAAAGACCATTTTGTTAATCTTTGTTAACATGTTTACATTTGTTGACATTACAATATATTTCAAAGCAGATATGGTTATTAAGATGAGTCAAAAATTGTGTTGTATAGGCTTGATTTAACTTTGTTGAGATTGTTGGTCATTCGTGGTTGAGAGGTCTAAGATACACCAGATCAATTGGTGGCTTCCACTATGTGGATAAGGGGTGCAGGTTCAAATCCTGCCACATGATACATATTTTTCTAACAAAAATTTATCATAAATAATCAGGCCGGTAGAAATAAATATATAATACTGTTTGATTGTAAACAGAATATCAACTTAAATATGTGTATCGATCAAAAATAATGTGCAAACAAATAATTTCATATATATACTGTGTTCAGTTGTGATAATATTTAGCACCAAGATTGTGTTTTTTCCACTGGTTTTACTGATAAAAATGTGTTTTCACAAGCAGGTTTTTTTATTTTCAAGTGCTTGATATCAGGGTGGATATGAAGCGTTGATAAGCCCGAAGAGTTTGTTACTTGAAATGAACTAGTTTCTGCCAGCCTTGAAGTTTCATGAAGACACCCTTATGATGTTCTCACTCATCAGGGCTGTTTTGCAAACCAGCCCTTACAAGTGAGAACATCATAACAGTGTGCTCATTAAACTTTAAAGTCACCATGAACCTCTTCTGTTAAAGTGACAAACTTATTGTGCTTTGAAATTCTAATACCAGAATATTCCCCGAAATAAATAAAGGGAGATCATTAGTATGTGTCATCATAGAAATAAGTATAAATTACAATAAATATCCTTTTCTTCCAATTAGTCACAATAAAGTTTTTTTCTAAAAAGATTTGGTTAAGCAGTTAATTCCCTGCGACCTACCACTACTAACTTAAGGATCAAGCCACATACCTTCCACTACCAAAGAAGAAATTACTACTAAAATTCCACTAGTTTAACCCTATAAAAATTAATAGAGAAAAAATTAAAATTTTAAACATTAAATACCAGAATATACTCCTAAATAAAGGGAGGGCGATCATTAGTATGTGTTGCCATAGAAATAAGTATAAATTGCAATAATTATCCTTTTCTTCCAATGAGTCACAGTAAGGTTATTTTAAAAAAAATTTGGCTAAGCAGTTACTTCCCCACCACCTACCACTTCTAACTCAACGATCAAGCCACATAATCTTCCACTACAAAAGAAGAAACTACTGCTAAAATTTCGCTAGTTTAACCCTATAAAAACTAATATCTTCCAACCCCTTTTACTAGAGCAAACATCTGGGCTTAGAATTTTTCCTCATTATTTGTTGATATGGGGTTGAGAATGCATGTCTTAAAATGACATCTTGAAAATGGCTATTTGCCTGCTAAGTTTATCTGAATTTACAGATAAATAAGTATATATTTAGTGTATCAAGGCAGCAGATAATTTTCTAAACATATACTGTCAAATATAACAGACAATGAATGCCTATTATGTTCAATCATGAGCCGTTCTAAACATCATATTTTGGCTTTAATTTCAGGTGAAAATAAAGACAAAAACTGACCAACATTAGGATAATTTTTTATGTTGGTTTTAAGTTTTCGGTTCACATGAGCCATCTTCAGATAGGTTATAGGGACATTAACATAAAGTCATCCACCAACAGAGGTGATTTTATGTTGTGTTGACGTAAAACATTGTTATGCAATGATAGCAGTCACGGAATAGCAGATGCAGTTTGTAAATTTGTAATGCGGTTCTATGATGTCACACCATATGAGAGACCAAAATGTTAACTGAACCATATGTCTGAATGCAATGTAATGTGTTGTGACCAGATTAAAATGTAATTTTAAAAGTGTGGGTTGTTTTGATTTAATGTAGATGGCCTCCAATATCTGAAGGTTCTTTTTACTGTGTGTATGTGTGAGTATTATTGTGTTATTGACTAAAATCATTTTAAATCAATTTTTGTCTTTATTTTCACCTGAAATTAAAGCCAAAATACAATGTTTAGAATGGCTCATAATTAAACATAATAGACATTCATTGTCTCTTTTATTTAACGGAATATATATATATATATATATATATATATATATATATATAGTGTATGGAGGCAGCAAATAATTTTTTAAACATATACTGTTAAATATAAGAGACAATGAATGTGTATTAAGTTTAATCATGAGCTGTTCTAAACGTCATATTTTGGCTTTAATTTCAGTTCAAAATAAAGACAAAAATTCTCCAACATTTGGATAATTTTTTATTAAGTTTGTTCTAAGCTCACATGAGCCATCTTCAGAGAGATTATTAAGATGGTAACACAATAACATCTACCATCAGCGACGTTTTGGTGTTGACATAAAACTTTGCTAGGCAACGGCAATAGTTACCAAAAATAACAAATGCAGTTCGCAAATTTGCAATGCGGTTCTATGACGTCACACCACGTGATAGCGCGAAATGACAACAGAACCATGTATTCAAATGCAATGTAATGTGTTATGACCAGATTTAAACGTGATTTTATTAAGTGGGGGTTGTTTGAATTTAATGTAATTTTTAACTGAAATTAAAGCCAAAATACGACGTTTAGAACGGCTCATGATTAAACATAATGGACATTTATTGACTCTTCTATTAAACAGTATATGCTTAAAATATATATATATATATATATATATATATGCAAGTTTTCTTGCAAATGACAGACAAGATGCTGTGGTTCTTTTTGTTTTTTTTAATCATTTCACCCCGAGCAAGGTGGAAACGCCACTGATGTGCAGGGGGCTACATAAATGATTAATTAGAAAAGAGTGAGGAGTACAAACTAGTTAGAAAGGAACAATAGAAAGCTGAGAAAGCAGGTGCGATGACAGATACATAGGTGGAGAGAAAGGGAAGGTTATACTGGGGAAGGGAGAGAGCTAGAGTCCAGTGGTTAGTAGATGAGTATTGACTTTGCATTTAGATTTCTGGAGGTTGTAGCCATCAGGTTTAGTTTTTTTATAATTCTTTTTTTAATCTTACAATTTTTTTATTTTCAGAATGTTTTTTTCTCCAAGTTCTTTCAACTAATTTTTTTTGCCATTATTTAGAACAAATTTTATTTAACTTTTAAGTGAATATATAAATTTTGATATAATTTTTGTTCTGAAAAGAAAAAAAATTATGACATGAAAAATTACATAAAAAAATTAACTATAGCATTATATCTGTCATTTTTAATGAAACTTTCATAAAAGAGGGATAACTACTTTAACACACATTTTTTTTAATATACACATATATATATCGCATATTTTAAGCAATGTATGCATATATATATATCTATATATATATATAATGGTATTGTTTCATAGGCATATACTCGTATGCATCTGAAGTAAGTCTTTTGTTAGATCAGGATTAAATCGAATTGTGACTTTTGAGCTTTATTATCTCTCATCACTTGACCTAATCATTTGAGCAGTATATATATATATATATATATATATATATATATACACACACACAAACACATACATTGCTTAAAATGGTATCATAGGCATATATTCCGATGCATCTGAAGTAAATCTTTTGCTAGATCAGGATTTAATCCAATTGTGACTTTTCCTGTTTTATTATCTCTCATCACTTGACCTAACCATTTGAGCAATATATATATATATATATATATATATATATATATACATGTGTGTGTGTAGGTATGTGTATGTATGCAACATATCCCTATGCACAGATCAGCTTCATTATCTCTTGTCAATTGACCTATTGGCCAGATCCATTCTTTTGGATAGTGATGTTCATTCATTTTTAATGATCCTTCATTATGCACATTTGGATGATTGTTTCCCTGCCATTTTGTCATCAATTTTTTTGTCATCACTCCTTTATCTACTTTTATAGTTTTTTTCTTTTTCCTGAAATGTTTCGAATTGATAGAAATCTCTTTTTGTCTGTTTTGAAGGGAATCAATGGCAATAATAAAGTTTATTTTGCATCATAGAAATGAAGACAACCATAATTATACTAACAAAAAAAGCAAAAAAAAACATTCCATGTCATGGGAGATACTCTAAACCAATTGTGCACCTAGCAGAGTGGTTATGGCTGTGGAGAGAGAGTAAGAGTGTATTGTTGACTTCTAAGGTTGCTGCACTCACTTTCACACAGATACATATGGGGAAGTTATGAATCTATCTCTTTTTCCCACCAAATATGAGTCGGATAGTGGAATGACTATATAGAATCCATTGCTAAATCCGCTGCTAAGAAAGTCTGTTCTCTGTGTAGGGCCTGGAAGTTTTCCTGTCTGAAACAATTCTGCACATATATAAATCTACCATCTGGCCATGCATTAAATACTGCTGCCATATCTGGTCGGGTGCTCCTGCTATCCACCTAGGTATCCTTGACAAAATCCAACAGAGAATCTTCAATGTGATCAATCCCAACTTGGCAGCTCAGATACAGTCACTTTCTTGCAGGTGCAATGTGGCTTCCCTGTGTCTTTTCTACAAATACTTTCATGGCTTCTGCTCCAATGAACTGAGCTCACTGGTGCACCCTATATATAAATTTATTCGTGCCACAAGATTAGCAACTAGGTTCACAAATTCACACAAATTCTACTCCAGCAGCTTCTTTTCTTGTACTTTCCATCTGTGGAATTCCTTTCCATTTACTTGCTTCCCCGACAGCTACAATCTCCAAGAATTTAAATCTAAAGTCAATATTCATCTCCTATCTCACTAATCTGCATCCTCTCTCTTTTCTTCATCCACTTCATTTTCATCAGTATTCTCATCCTTCTTTTACCCACTTCCTGACACCCCCTATAACCTGTCACTCTTTTTCATAACTTTCTTCCTATGTAACCCCCTGCAAAACAGTGGCAGGAAAATGTTTTGCTTAGGGCGATTATAAAAAAAGATATTCGGGTAGATACTGCTAGTTTGGTTACTAACCTTGGTTGGCAAGCAGTTTCTTCTTCTATGTGCCTTGTCCCTTCAGGACGTAGACGATCATGGCTTTCCACATCTCCCTATCCCTGGTGGCTCTGAGCACGCCTTCTCCTGTTACACCATGCAATCCTCGTTCTGTCATCCACTTGATTAGGTCCTTCAAATATGTTATCCGTTGCTTTCCCCTGTCTCTTTTACACTCTATCTGGCCTGTTAATATCAGATTCTTCAAGCCCTCCTTCCTCATTGCATGTCCCAGGAAATTCAGCAGTCTCCTCCTGATGATCAGTATTATTTTCCTTTTTGTTTCCATCATTTCCATGACCTCATCATTTCTTACATGCTCGATCCATGAGATTCGCAGCATCCTTCTGTAGAACCACATTTCTGTTGCTTCAAGTTTTTCTTTTATCTTTCTTGTTTCTAGTGCAAATGTCCTGTTTCTTAATACTTTACTCAACTTCTGGAATGCTTCCTTCGCCATGCCAATTTACAAGTGCCTATGGTACCATGTAACTCAAAAGCACGTGCCAGATTTCTCAGGTCATTGGCAAATAAACTTGTTACATACCAAGTTTTTCTGGTGAGGAGTGTGTCTACCAAAATTTGGCTGAACGTTTCTGACCAAGGATAGGGGCAAGTGGAAGTCCATCATTGCTTTCATTAAAAAAGGTTACAACACATAAAAAAGAAGATATTTTTTATGTAGTTATTTGTTATGTGCAAAAGTTCCCAGCACTGAAAGCACACAGAAGAAAGATGAGTTTAGATTTTAAAAAATTCTGCAAATTTAAAAACCTAGATTCACATCATAGACAAAGAAATGTGTGTATAAATGTCTTTGGTTGTAATTTTGTTAAATTATTTTAAATTATTTAAAATTATTTCACACAAAATAAAAAAAAGACATTGATTCTATATTTGATTTTCTCTTTCATTATAAAGACACAGATTATGTAAGTTATGTATGCAATGAGTGCGGCAGAAATACTTCTCATATAATAGTAAGACATTCTTCTTCTTCTATGTGCCCTGTTCGTTCAGGACATAGGCGATCATGGCTTTCCACGTTTCTCTGTCCCTGGTGGCTCTGAGCACGCCTTCTCCTGCTACCCCGTGCAATCCTCGTTCTGTCATCCACTTGATTAGGTCCTTCAAATATGTTATCCGTTGCTTTCCCCTGTTTCTTTTACACTCTATCTGGCCTGTTAGTATCAGGTTCTCCAGGCCCTCTTTCCTCATTGTGTGTCCCAGAAGCTTCATCTGTCTCTTCCTGATGCTCACTATTAATTTCCTTTTTGTTTCCATCATTTCCAAGACCTCATCATTGCTCACATGCTCGATCCATGAGATTCGTAGCATCCTTTTGTAGAACCGCATTTCAGTTGCTTAAAGTTTTTCCTTTATCTTTGATGGTATTGTCCAGCATTCACTGCTATATTGAAGGATGGACATCATGTAGCAATCCAGTACTCTCTTCCTAGTTTCTAGCAAAATTGTCCTGTTTCCTAATACCTTATTCAACTTCTGGAATGCTTCTTTCACCATGCAAAGTCGCCTTCGGATCTCTGTGTCGCACTTTCCGTCTTCTGTTATAACACTTCCCAGGTATTTAAATTTTTGTACCTGCTTGATTCTGGTATCCCAGATCTGTATTTTGGATTTTGGGCTGCCCTTTTTACTGATGACCGTGCGTTCGGTTTTTGTGCAGTTTATTACTAGTCCTTTCTTGTTACTTTCTTCTGCTACCTTCTATAGGGGGTCTTGTAGTTTCCTTTCTGTGTCTGCTATCAGCACTGTATCATTTGCGTACCTTAGATTGTTTAAATTGTGATCTCCGATTACGAATCCAAGCATGAAATCTTTATCTAGCTAAGTTTTTACCATTGTATGTCAGGTATTCCTGAGAGGGAAATATGTGAGATATTTCTGAGGCATGCTGTATAAAAGAATAAATGTTCTGCTCTTATGATATTCAACACTTTCTTCCAGGGTGTCATTCTATACTTCCGCCTTACTGGTTGCTTTTGTTTTCATTTATTTTTTTTAATAATCTTATCGCCCCAAGCAAGGCATTATACTGCCACTGTTGTGCAGTGGGTTAGATAGGAAGAGAGTTACAAGGAGGAGTGACAGAGGGACAGAAGGTGTCAGGAAGCGGGTAGTAGATGGATGAGAATACTGCAGAAATGAGAGCATGTGAGTGAGGATGCAAATTAGTGAGAGAGAAGATGACTATTGACTTTACATGTAAATTCTTGGAGATTGTAGCTGTCGGAGAAGCAAGTATGCGGAAGAGAATTCCACAGTTGGGAAGTGTGAGAAAAGAAGCTGCTGGAGTAGAATTTGTGTTTACATTTTATTGGTTTCACAGTAAAAGGGTGGGACCTAGTTGCTAATATTGTGTCTCGAGGAAATTCATATATAGGGGATACCAGTGAGCTAACTTCATCGGAGCAGAAGCCGTAAAAGTATTTGTAGAAGAGACACAGGGAAGCCACATTAGATGCTTAAGAAATAATGACATTGATGTTGACAATAAAGAATGCTTTGGTGCACTGAAAAAAGTTTGAAGATGAAGAATTGGAGGTATTACTTCATGAAGGTGGCAGCTGAACTTGTAGAATCATCAGGAGTTGATCATACAGAAAGGGACATTGGGTGCCATACAAGTAGAAGCTGAGAAACTTTGAATGGCATCTTGTCACGTGTGAAGAGCTGCTTCAATGGCACTAAAGGAACATTTTTTTTTAATCATATCATGACTGGTTATGAAAAATGGATACACTACAACAACCCCAAGTGTAGAACATCATTGGGCAAGCCAGGCCATGCATCAACATTAACAGCAAAGCTATAACCATGGTTCAAAACTTCTACTTCGCTTTTGGTGGGATCAGCTGGGTGTAGTTTATTATGAGCAACTCAAAATGACTGAAACTTATCACTGGAGATTGCTGTTGACTAAAACGGATGCGTTTGAAATGAGCATTGAATACAAAAATGGCTGCTATACAAGCAGTCACACAACAAAAGGATTTTGCAATATGACAGCACTAGGCCACATGTTGCAAAATAGGTGAAAATGGGAAGTCCTATCCCATCGTAATCACCAGACATTGCCACATCCAATTATCACTTGTTTAAATCACTGGCACTTGGCCTGGCTAAGCAGCACTTTTATGTTCATGAAAAGTAAAAAAAAAATGGTTTGACTCATGGTTATCCTCAAAAGACATGTCGTTTTTCTGACGTGGAATTCAAATGCTGCCTGAAAGATGGACAAAACTAGTATCTAGCAATGGGCAATAATTTTGGTGACAGGTTTCTTACTAATTTTTGTAAATAAAACATTACTTTTCAGGAAAAAAATCAGCAAAAACTTATTCAAGGTCCTAAGAGCAGCCCAATATTCCAAATACAGGTTGGGGATACTAAAATCAAGCAGGTACAAAAATTTAAGTACCTGGGAAGTGTTCTAACAGAAGACGGAAAGTGTGACACTGAGATCCGAAGGCGAATTGGCATGGTGAAAGAGGCATTCCAGAAGTTGAGTAAAGTATTAAGAAACAAGACAATTTCACTAGAAACAAAAAGAAGAGTACTGGATTGCTATGTGTTGTCAGTTCTTCAATATGGCAGTGAATGCTGGACAATATCATCAAAGATGAAGGAAAAACTTGAAGCAACTGAAATATGGTTCTACAGAAGGACACTGCGAACATCATTGCTCGCATGCTTCATCCATGATGAGGTTTTGGAAATGATGGAAACAAAAAGGAAATTAATAGTGAGCATCAGGAAGTTCCTGGGACATGCGATGAGGAAAGAGGGCTTGGAGAACCTGATACTAACAGGCCAGATAGAGAAAAAAAGAGACAGGGGAAAGCAGCAGATAGCATATTTGAAGGACCTAATCAGGTGGATGATGGAACGAGGGTTGTATGGTGTAACAGAAGAAGGCGTGATAAGAGCCACCAGGGATAGGGAGGCGTAGAAAGCCATGATCGCCTGCATCCTGAAGGGACAAGGCACATAAAAGAAGAACATATATGTCAACTATTTATAAGAAATTATAATGTGGGTATAAAATGGGGGATCACTTCCATATTATGACCAATATATAAACTGATCCCTCATTTTGTGGCCATGTCAGTTTCTATACATTTATATTCTAGTTTTATGGTCTTGAACTAGTGGATGGCAGAGCGGGGTTCTGGGTGGTGTAACAGGAAAAGGTGTGCTAAGAGCCACCAGGGATAGGGAGACGTGGAAAGCCATGATTGCCTAAGTCCTGAAAGGATAGGTTACATAGAAGAAAAATCATATTTTTTCTCAAATAGTTGATTTTTTAGAAGTTCTTTTCTAGGATTTATGGTAATTTGTTCTATGACGGAAATAATTTAAACATTAAGGTAAATTCCAAGTGGAAATATTTACAATAACATGTAAAAGGTAAATAATAGAGTATAGAAAAGTACAATTAGCAGAGAATTTAATAAAATAGTAAGTCACGACAAAATGGGAGCAGAAATCAAATCGTCTTGTACTTCCTTACTTCTTAATCTCTTCGGCAAGTCAACTGTTCCATTATAACACTATTTGTCCCTCAGTAAAGGAAAGGGTGTTGTGGAGATCCATGATTGATATTTTGTGATTATATTTATGTGTATTTGCCTACTGTTATTGTAATGTCTTGGGCTACCTATGTGGGTACAAATTTCCATATCAACTCATGAACAGTAGCAATAAACTGATGACTACAATACAACCACTGGACTCTAGCTCTCTCCCCACCCCCGTATAACCTTCCCTTTCTCTCCACCTATGTATCTGTCATCACACCTGCTTTCTCAGCTTTCTATTGCTCCTATCTAACTAGTTTGTACTCCTCACTCTTTTCTAATTAATCTTTTTACAGTTATGTAGCCCCTGCACATCAGTGGCATCTCTGCCTTGCTTGGGGTGAAATGATTAAAAAAAATGTATACACAAAACTGCAGACATATCCAGTTTTTTAAAATTGTGGAATACTATGAGTCTTCATATCATAAAGGATACTTACAATCAGAAGGAAACAGTTAAGATTTCTGTTCCCTATAGTAAGGAAATAAGGCTTAAAGAATCTAACACTCTGAGGAGATAGTAAAGGCAATAGTTAATGAGTTTGTTTAAATGGATAACAAAAGCAGTATAAAGAGGAATGGTAAAGGAGTCAAACACTGCTTTGAGAAACAAGATGGAGAAAATTGAACAGACCCTTGCTCATGAAAGGTTAGGAAACATGAAAGAAGATTAGACTTATGGCATTTTCATATTACTGAAATTCCTCCCTGTTTTCTCCTTTGCCTAAATATTCCCTTCCTTAAAATTGAAATTACTCCCCAGGGAGCTAAGTTTTCCCCAGTTGAGAATCATTGATTTATATCAACATTAGTGCCATTTATTACTGTTATACTTATGGCTTATATATTATATATTTTATATATTATATATGACTGAAATTCTCTGTTAATTCCTTGTTTAATTTTACTTCAAGAATGTGGGATATTGTTGTCATAGCTTTCATAGTGTGAGGTTTTCAGACACCATATTTTAAAAAATTACAGACATAATGTTTAGTACTTAATTTTCTTGGGTGTTCTTTGTTGATTTTGTTTTCATTATTTAATCTTAGACTAATGTTCTCATCTTTGTTATTATTGTAATCATAATGTTATTTGACATTATGCTTAATATTTCTTCAGGTCAGGCTTGGGCCTGCGACTAGTAACACGTAACTCAGTTGTTGTAATCTAAAAGGGTTACTGAATGCGAAATAACCAAAACAAAGGTTGGGAAATTAATTTTTTTTTTTTTTAATGATGTCACCCCAATCAAGGCATTCCACTGCCACTATAGCGCAGGGGGTTACATAGCGCGATAGACGAGTTAAGATGTACATAGGGGGAGAGAATGGGTGTGGGTTAACGTGTTAGGAGGTGTCTATTGACCTTACTTTTAAACTCGTGGAGGTTATAGCCATCAGGGAAGCAAGCACGCGGAAGGGAATTCCACAGGTGGGAAGTGCGAGAAAAGAAGCTGTTGGAGTAGAAATTGCAGTTACATTTCATTGGTTTCACTGTAAAAGAGTGGGACCTAGTTGCCAATCTAGTACCTTGTGCAAACTCACACCTAGGGGGTGCCAGTGATTTAAGTTCATAATCTTTATAACATCAACAAAATACAATACTCACCTGCTACATGAAATAGACAACCCCTGCTAGGGGTGAACTGCTAGACAGCAATATCAATCCCCACTCACAATAGTGTCTAATGTATTTGTGAGGATTGGGATATATCCATTTTTGTTCATAGGTACGTATACAACATTAATATAAACTGTTGTATGGATGCATGGTTGTCATCTAAAAGTGCTTTCTCACTAGCATTTCTGCTAGTGAGGAGAATGGCATATCACCACACAAGATGAAAGACATGACCTGTCAAAGAATGGATGTGCTTTTTATAGGAGCCAGTATATATATATATCAGCATGCAGTGTGGGTATAGAAGAATCCAAAGGAGTATCCTGTATTTACAGTGGTTGCATAACTCTCTAAGAGAGCTCTAAATATATATGTATATAAATACATATAGAGCAAACATAAGAAAAATTAAGGCAGACACGTTATTTCATGGTAAATCTACCATGAAATCTTCTATACCCACACTGCCTGCTGATATATATATATATATATAAAATGGGAGAGAAAGAGAATGAAAACCACTTAAGATATGGTCCCATGTTCTCCAGAACCTCCTGATGAGTGGTATTGCTACCAGGTGCAGCTTATCATGGTACCATAGAAAACTTAGTCAATTTGTTTCCCATTCATATGCAGCCACTTGACTCCCATTATATATTCGTTGTAACCTAAAAAGGTCACTGAATGAGAAATAATCAAAACGGAGGTTGGGAAATGATATGGTAATCTTTATAACATCAACAAAATACAATACTCACCAGCTGCATGAAGTAGATAACCCCTGCTAGGGGTGAACTGCTAGACAGCAATATCAATCCCCACTCACAATAGTGTCTAATGTATTTGTGAGGATTGGGATATATCCATTTTTGAGGTACGTATACAATATTAATACAAACTGTTGCATGGATGTATAGTTGTCATCTAAAAGTGCTTTCTCACTAGCATTTCTGCTAGTGAGGAGGATGGCATGTCACCCCACAAGATGATTGGTTGGTTGGCTGGTTGTTTGGTTGGTTGTTTCGTTTTATGGCATATCAACCTGGGCGGGTCATTTATTGCCAACTAAATTTTTTTATTTATTGCTGGTAATACCTTTTCTTTCAACAATTTATTGTTGTTTTTTATATAAGTTTTGTGTCTAGTAATACTTTTTTCTTTTCGAGTATCAAGATTCATTGGGATTTGGTTTTAAGGGCAGGGTCCCCAAGTCCTACTCTGTTATTTAACCCATAACTGGAGGGAAGAGACGGATTAATACCTTTTTCAAGGGTCCCAGTGCTTAAGTGCATGCAGAGTATTCAACTGCAATTCGAACTTGGCTCACCGATTTCTCTTTCCAAGCCGATATCCACTGCACCACAGCGCATATCTGTCACTAAACGCTTACAGCACCTGGTATTCCCAAGCGGTCACCCATCTAAGTACTGACCAGGCTCAATGTTGCTTAACTTAGGTGATCGAGCGAGAAACGGTGTATTCAATGTGATTTGGCTGTAAGCCCCCACAAGATGAAAAACATGACCTATCAAAAGGTGGATGAGCCTTTATAGGACCCAGCATATATATATATATATATATATATATATATATATATATAAAGTATGTATATCTTGACAGCATCTTTTCTTTTAATGTAATTTTACGGCATTTAAAATCTTTGACAACCAAGTATTCCATATAATTTACACATCTACGTGAGCACATATCTTCAAGTGTGCATGTTGCTTACATTATTACTGCCTTTCAATTTAAAAATTCTTCATAATGCTTATCTATTTTCTTTTAAAATGTTGTAACACTTTTCTTGTTACAAGGCAATATTCGATTTTTAAACTGTAATATAATCACTGATGATGAACGATGACGTTTGTAAGTACTAGGAAAACTTTCTGACAATTTTTATACAAATATAATTCAGAAATAAAAAATTTAATCAGAAGATATGAAAATATTCAAATGAAAATATATAAGGCTATGTTGTCTTTATCGTTTAACACAACTTGTTTTTATATATATATATATACACACACACACACACATCATCATCAGGCCTGACAGGCATGAAACAGACTGTCATATCTGGGTGTTGACTTCTACGTCCATTTTTATATTGACATGCAAGCAATCTTTTATATTGTATACTATAACCAATAAATATAGCATACCTTAATATTATATTTTATCATATATAGAGAGAGAGAGGCAAGATGCGATGGGTGTGTTTTTGATTTTGTCAACTGCACAGTATAGTATAGTCAGTTGGGCACCCACTGTTTATAAGAAAAAGAACAAAATGACACAATCAACTCCATCCAAAATTTGGAAATATCATGCTTTACTTTTCGGCACTTGTGCTGGAAGCTTCAACACAGACATTTCAGAGTGTTTGGATGTCAATTTGAGGACAGTCCAGAAAATTCAGAAAGAATTGGATGATATATCCAGTCAACGTAATGTTGTTTCATGTGATCACTAGTGATAGTGATGTTATGCCTCCATTTATCACTCAACAGGGCCTCAGGCTCAACACTGACGCCTACATTAAGTCCCTTGTGGAGGTAGAGCTGACCTGGGTCAAGAGGGTGGCTGCTGGAAGACTCTGTCTGGCAACACAACTCTACACCATGCCACACAAGCAAGAGAGCTCAGTTACAACTGTCAGACAATTTCTACAACTGCATTACCCCTTACATCTGGCTGCCTAATTCTCCAGACTGCAATTCCCCGAGCTGCAGTTGTGAGAGAGACCAACGCAACTCCTTGTAGGACGACATATGAACTGAAGGCAAGGATTATGGCAACATTCATCAACTTAAACAAAGAGACCACCCAGAAGAGTAACAGTTGATTCCAAAATTATCTGCAGGCCATGGTTGAAATCAATAGCAATATTATTGAAGAAAATCACTTTTTAGTATTTCTATATATTTTGTGAAAATTTGGAAAATATATCTCTAAAAATGAAATGTTGGTTTGTTTTTTTTTATTTTTGCATAACTTAGACACTCATACATTGTACCCCATATATATATATATATATATATATAAACCTTGGATGGTGTCACAAGCCCTGAATGAGGTCTTAAAGTTGGTGCTTTGATGAAAACACTTGTGTGAGTTTGTTATGAAGAAGTGTAAGACCTTGCCTCAAATTATGATGACAAATCCTTTGTCAGATGGAACACATTTGTGTGAGATTAATACTGGTCCTGTCTCAATCAAAAAACATGCCTAAATGAATAAGGAATGAAGAAAATAATGGCAATGTTCAAACCATTAATTTAAAACAGTGCTGAAATATAAAAATAGAGCAATGAATATTTATTATAAAATATACTTTATAACATGTACAAACTACAAGCTACTACAAAATGATGGTTACCTGATGGGACACTGTTCTTTCAATGTTGAAGTAAAATGTACAATTTTGTAGTAGATTTTAGTTTGTACATGTTCTACAGTATAATTTATAATATATAGGGTGTTGCAGCAAAATCCAACACTTGACAAAAAGAAAATGAAATAGGCAATAAAAACAAAAGTTGTATGTGCAGAGACCCAACAGTTTATTTAACAACAGTTAGTTAAATACTACATTATTTTGTAATATAACCACTGCCGCTGGTGACAACCATCTCAAGTTGGGCGAAAAATGAGTCACATGCTTTGGCGACCATGTCCTTGTCCATTGCGGTGAATGCCTCCACAATGGCAGCTTTCAGAGAGTTGACCATGTTCTGGGTGTGCTTATTGGTCTTGACCTTGATCACGCTCTAGAAGAAATAGTCAGGGGGTTACAGTTGGGTGAGAAGGGCAGCCACAAGTTTGGCGACCAGTGGTGAGGAACCTTGTTGAGCAGTGACACCTGAGTCATCTTGATTTTGTGTGCAGGAGCGGAGTCCTGCTGCAAAACGTAGGGGTGTCCAGTGGCGATCTTGTCCGTCCAGTGCTTAGCCATGCTCCTCAGCACCTCCTGGTAGATCTCAGCAGTGAATCTTAGGCCCTTTTGAAAGAAGAATGGAGGCATGATGCCACCTTGCTGGAGATGACACCAAGGACCATGACAAAGAAGTGAAACTTCGTATGCTTCATGACGGAAACTTCCTCGATATCTTTGCACATGCACCTGTCGTTCTGCCTGTTGCTCGTCTGGTCCTGGATAAAATTCTTTTCATCAGACAAGAACCTCAGCATTCAGGTGGACCCGTGATTGAGCTCATTCAGCAAAGCCTCCTCGACTATTTCTTCTGGGGCATGATTGAGGACAAGACCAACAAGCACATCCACAACATGGTCAACTTTCTGAAAGCTGCCGTTGTGGAGGCATTTTGCTGCTATGGACAAGGACATGGTCGCCAAAGTATGTGACTCATTTTGCCTATTCATTACTGATAGACTCTGAAATGGCTAAACCAATTTTCTTGAAAATTTACACAGTTGTACGAGAAGCATCTACAAGTGTTCTTAGCTAGGTTTTGTGTTGAGGTACCCTCGATAAATATTGATAATTGAAAAATCAGGTTATAGAAGGAGTGGTCCAATTTTAATCAAATTTGGTATACTCATAGACAAAAACATAAGAAACGATATTCAGAAGTTTCAAGGTTGCAGTTCTTACAATAGTGCAGAAAATCGATTATATATATATATATATACATACATAAGGCAAGATGTTTGTGTGCGTGTCTGTTTATCTGTCTGTATGTCCTTTATACAAATCCACAATTTCTATCCGATTCTCACCAAACTTCACACAAAGATTCTTTAGGCTGAGTCTGAGCTCCAGGACCATTGATTAGTTTTAAAGCTTTCATTTCACCCGGGCAACACCGGGCTATACTGCTAGTTGACAATAACTTGAAACATACTGTCATTACTTGACAGACGGATTCAGAAAGCTGCTTTATGAATAATAAAAATTTGTCTTGCCTCCTTTTAAATATTAAGGAATAATATTTTGCTGGGTGCTGAAGTACCCATAATATTAACAGAAGTTTAAAATTGCTTCCATCTACTTTTCATCTTTTGGGGGTCAAGCACTTCAATTTTGAGGGATCACAAGACTGTATTATATTTTTGTTTTGGGAGATAAAAATAGAAAAAAATCTTGATGATTCCCCAATTCAGATCAGTTTTTTTTTTTTAATTTTTGAAATTCTTATCTTAAGAAATTGAGAGCTTTTTAATGCATTCACATGTTTCCATTTTTTTTTTTTTATAAATTCACCTAATTTTGTATTCGAACCAATATGTTTTTACATATTTTTTTTTCTATGTTAAATTTATCCAGACATTTATTGCTTTTATTTTATTTCTATCTTCAATTTAGCTTCGAAATTTTGAACTTGAATCGTCCTGATGTTCTTACCATTAGAATTTTCCAGACACTTCAACAAACTTTGAGATCTTTTGATGGATTTAGGAGTTTGATAAAAGTTTTAATTAAGAGTATTATTATAACTATTCATGTCTTTTCTGGTTGACATTCTTATTTTTTTCCAAATTTGAGTCGTGCATTGTGGCATCTGCTGATCTAAATACTCTCATAAGACATTAAATCATTATTAACAGCATTACTTACCATAAGTTTCCTCTTTGAAACATATAATCCATTATTATACAAACCACTGATGACTTGATAAAGATTTTACATATATATACGTATGAGTGGGCCCTTGCTATGAAAATGACAGCAGAATATTTATATCAATATGTTGTCTAAAATGAGTGCAATATATACCTTGGCATACCTTCTTCTTCATGTGCCGTGCCCCTTCAGGACGTAGGCAATCATGGACTTCCACTTGGCTCTGTCTCTTGTTGCTCTCAGTAATTTTTCTCTCGGTATCTCTTCCAAGCCTTGCTCCGTCAACCATAGGCTCAGACCTAAGAAGTATGTCTCATGCTGCTTTCCCCTGTCTTTTTTCTATTTATCCGACCTGTGAGTGTCAAGTTCTCTAGGCCCTCCTTCCTCATTACGTGTCCCAGGAACTTCCTGATATTTATTATTATTTTCTTCTCGTTTGCATGCTTTCCAACATATCATCATTGCACACATGCTCTGCCCATGGTATCCTCAGCATCCTTCTGTAAAACCACATTTCTGCTGCCTTTCCTTCATCTTTGAGATCATTCAGCATTCACTTCCATACAAAATGACAGATATCACATAGCAATCCAGCTCTCTTTTCTTTGTTTCTAATGAGATTTATGTACTAGGACATAAAAAAAAACAAAATAATCAAAACGATAGGAGGGAAATATATATAAGCAGTTTTTTACCCAGTTATAATTATATATTACAATGTAAAAGGTGGTGAACACAGACAACTGGAGTGGGGTAAAAAGAGGATTTATTACACACGTGCGTACAGTTCGCGCTCTTACGTTCGAAAGTGCCCCGTACACCGTTTTTGGTGGTAAAACTAACTCCCTTTTGTGAAGAGTGTCCAAGGGAGACAACTTGGTAAAGTTAACAATTCTTCCCTCTTTTTCTTATCTTTTAGATGGTGACTGAAAAAGAAAGAAAAAAAGGTATTGTTTTAAATATCAGTTTCTTTAGGTTCAGATACAAACTCAAGTATCTTAAATGAAGGGACTCCCTTCTTGGTTAAACAGTCAGCTACTTGTTTATTTGTGGGTACCCAAGAGAACTCTGCTACTTCTTTTCTTTCCAGCATTTCTCTTAGAATAGCCATCTCGATGCGAAGCCTTTTGTCTAATATTTGTGTGGAGGAATGTACAGAGTCAGAGAGGCAGGAATTATCTGTTTTGCAGATTATTTTGATGTTTTCAGGTTCATCCTTCAACTGGAGTACTTCCAATAGTAGTTTCCTATAAAATAGACAGGCCTCCGACATGTCAACCATGGCTAGGGTTTCAGCAGCAAGTGTACTTTTGACCACTCTTCTGATGCGTTTGGACTGCCATGTTATGGGCATATATTTGTGATTATCCCCAACCAAAAAGATTATATAACCACCTTGAGAACAATATATATCAAAAGAAGGATAACCTTTAATCCAAAGCTTATTTCATGCATGAATCTAAATGCTTTCTAAAGATTTCAGTATATTACTATTTTATACGATTGAGCCCGTCCTGTCTAAAATGACTGTAAAATATTTGCATTTATATGTCGTCTAAAATAAAAACAACATATTGATATGACTCTTGTTGAGTACCATACCTTAAGACATAAGAAAAAAAAAAAAGAAGCCAAACCCCTGTGCATGACAGGAAATATATATATATATATATATATATATATATATATAAATCCTGGGTAAAAAGCAATTGAATGTCTAACCGTACTGATGAGCTGTGATAGAGCAAAACAGATCTGTCTGCGGATGACTATATATACACACCCACACACATATAATGGTCTATATTATAATAGAGAGGATATATATATTCTTCACTACGCAATGACATAATTATGGCGAAAAAATAAAATAATGAGGGATTGCTGAACAGGCGGCAGGAAATTTCATAACTGGTAGTAAGGTTTAATAACTGACAGTAAAAAGAATAAACTGAGCAGATATTGCCTCACTATTGTCTCTTTAATGAACTAACCTGATGCTACTTTGCCATTTTCTCTCTCTCCATGAGCAGGAAAGAAATATATATATATATATATAGGAAGGACTTTGCGGTGCTTAGATTGTAGAATTAAGCAGCATGTCCCATCTAGAATTCTCAAACTGGATACCCATACAAGCCAACTGGTTAACACATCGGGGTCAGCAATTATCAACTATCTTACAAATAGCAGAAATTATGTCACCAACTTTAGTGTGGATCAGTTCCCCATATTTTCTGGTTCATACTCTGCATTTCACTTGCAGGAATTAGAATCATTGTACATTAGGTCTAGAAAACCGTCTCTCTGTAAACAGAGAGATTGCCTTCTTGGACTACACATTATCAATATCTAGTGCTTGCCCTTTTTT
The DNA here is from genome assembly GCA_037127315.1 of Ascarosepion bandense. Classification (NCBI taxonomy): domain Eukaryota; kingdom Metazoa; phylum Mollusca; class Cephalopoda; order Sepiida; family Sepiidae; genus Ascarosepion; species Ascarosepion bandense. Next base: position 1,710,820 of record JBBBDQ010001538.1, read on the forward strand.
TCTCCACTTAGATTTGTCATCTTCAATTTTTTAATTATTTAAAAAAAAAGGATGAAATAAATATTCACAGACAGCCATGATGAAGCTTGCAATAGAAACTGGTCGGTCATTTTTCCTGTGCCTTTTATTCATTATTTTTCATTTTTACAAAAATTCCTGTGAATATTAAATTTAATATATTTCTTGCAATTATACGCTTTTGTATCACCAAAAATTTATATATATATATATACACACAAACACACACACACACAAATAAATACACACTGGATATGGATATAATAGAGAAGACATTCTGTGGTGAAGTCTATGAACAATCATGAATCTTTTGTAGGTATTTTTTCTTGAGTTGTTATCACCCTATGCAAGGGAATAAAGCCACTACAATACAAGGGGTTACTAGGTGTGGAAGAATCAGAAACAAAAAACATTTATAAGTGGGGAGAGGAAAAATAATCAGAGGTCAGTAGATAGTGATTGACATTGCATTTAAATATTTGCTGATTAAGATTGGCCAGAAAGCATGGAACTGGAAGAGAGTTCAACATGCAAGAAATGCAAGAAAAGAACCTCTCAGTATAGAATTTACAGTTGCATCGAGCCAGTACCAATGGTAAATTTCATATTTGGTATTCCTAGAAATACTTAGCAGAAAGCTGCCATCCCTTAAAAGCATAATTAAAATTAAAAATATTTTTTTCCATAATGTTTTTTTGTTGCTTGGTTTTCGTAAGAAAAAAGACGTACCTTATGTTTTTGTTTAACAGAATGAAAAAGAAATATTTATTAGTTAATATGCAGAATTGGATTCTTGGATTGGATGTATTTTAGTCTACATCTGAAGTCCGTGGAATGAGAGAAGGGGTGCAACTACCTCACTAAGAATATATGTCTATATCTACCTCACTAAGAATATATGTCTATTTATCTACCTCACTAAGAATATATGTCTATATCTACCTCACTAAGAATATATGTCTATATCTACCTACTAAGATATGTCTATATCTACCTCACTAAGAATATATGTCTATATCTACCTCACTAAGAATATATGTCTATATCTACCTCACTAAGAATATATGTCTATATCTACCTCACTAAGAATATATGTCTATATCTACCTCACTAAGAATATATGTCTATATCTACCTCACTAAGAATATATGTCTATATCTACCTCACTAAGAATATATGTCTATATCTACCTCACTAAGAATATATGTCTATATCTACCTCACTAAGAATATATGTCTATATCTACCTCACTAAGAATATATGTCTATATCTACCTCACTAAGAATATATGTCTATATCTACCTCACTAAGAATATAGTCTTTATCTACCTCACTAAGAATATGTGTCTATATCTACCTCACTAAGAATATATGTCTTTATCTACCTCACTAAGAATATATGTCTTTATCTACCTCACTAAGAATATATGTCTATATCTACCTCACTAAGAATATATGTCTATATCTACCTACCTCACTAAGAATATATGTCTATATCTACCTCACTAAGAATATATGTCTATATCTACCTCACTAAGAATATGTCTTTATCTACCTCACTAAGAATATGTGTATATATCTACCTCACTAAGAATATATGTCTTTATCTACCTCACTAAGAATATATGTCTATATCTACCTCACTAAGAATATATGTCTATATCTACCTCACTAAGAATATATGTCTATATCTACCTCACTAAGAATATATGTCTATATCTACCTCACTAAGAATATATGTCTATATCTACCTCACTAAGAATATATGTCTATATCTACCTCACTAAGAATATATGTCTATATCTACCTCACTAAGAATATATGTCTATATCTACCTCACTAAGAATATATGTCTATATCTACCTCACTAAGAATATATGTCTTTATTTACACTATTAATATTTGAATTTGCATTATGGTGCACTGGATATCAGCTTGAAAAGAGAAACTGAAATGCCGAGTTCAAATTCTGGTTAAATTTGTTGCATTCACTTACACGCAAATACCATTGGGAAAAGTATTAATTCATCTCTTCCCACAGTCTCTTGCAGAACCTAATGACAACTTAGTTTTTTTTATTCCACTACCACTATTGTGCATGGGGTTACATAGGAGAAGGTAAAGAGAAAGAGTGGTTAGATATAGGAAATGTTAGAAGGAGGGCAATAGATGGGTAAGGATACCGAGGCTGAGGCTTGGGTAGATGGGAAGAGTGTTTGAAAGAATGGATACGAGTTAGTGTATTAGGAGGTGTCTATTGACCTTACAGTTAAACTCCTGGAGATTGTAGCCGTCGGGGAAGCAGTCATGTGGAAGGGAATTCCACAGTCGGGAAGTGCGAGAAAAGAAACTATTGGAGTAGAAATTGCTGTTAAAATTTATCGGTTTCACTGTAAAAGAGTGGGATCTAGTTGCTAATCTAGTATCTCATGCAAATTCGTACCTAGGGAGCACCAGTGATCTAAGTTCATCGGAGCAGAAGCAGTGAAAGTATTTATAGAAGAGACACAGAGAAGCCACGTCGCACCGGTGAGAAAGAGACTGCAGCTGGTCTGCCAAGTCTGTATCGATCACATTACAGACTCTCCGTTGTATTTTGTTGCGAACCCCGAGGAGAATAACAGGGGCACCCGACCAGATGTGGCAGCAGTATTCTGCGAGAAAATCTTCTGCTCAGTCAGTCATGTGTCAAGACATGATCGCCCAAGGTTTGGCACTTAACTCACTGATAATCAAATTATTGTCCTCATCTTTGTTGTTGTTGTTGTGACCTTCAGCCTTCCTCATATCAAACTGAGTAACTGATAGGAAACTCTGAACTAAATACTTTAATTAATCTTCAGGGGTAGACTCTTCTCGTTCCGCCACTTATGTTTAGGGATACTTTCATGTTTTTTTATGCAAAACTTGCAACTTTAACCAGCATGCAGGTTAGGTTCAAAACTCCAAGTTTACTTCAGTTAAATTGCGCTTATGTGGATTAAAGCGTTGATTTGTGCATTTTGTGATATAGTGATTGTGATTTCAATCACTGGGTAAGGCAGTGTGTACTTACACTTGGTAAAAATGTGCAAAAGCAGAGCTGTTATTTTCATGTTCTTCTTCTAAGTGCCAGGTTTCTTAAGGATGTAGGCAATCATGGCCTTCCACGTCTTCCTATCAATGGCTCTTAAAATGCTTCCTCCTGTTATCCTTCCCAAACCTCGCTCTGCCAGCAATTTGATCAAACCCATCAAGTATGTTACATGTTGCTTACTTCTGTCTATCTTTCCCTCTGTCTGACCTGTGAGTATCAGATTCTCCAAGTTCTCTTTGCCCAAGAAACATTTTCTGATTTTAATTATTAGTTTCTTTTTCATTTCCATCCTTTCCAAAAATCAGTGTTGCTCACATTTTTGGTTCATTTAATTCTCAACATCCTTCTGTAGAACTACATTTTGATTGCTTTGTTTCCTGTCTCTTAATACTCTGCTCAGCTCCTGGAATGCATCTTTGTGCTTTTTAAATCTCAGGAATATAAGTGTAGAGAATCTACTGTGACCACAAAGTGAGGGGTCAGTTTATATATTGATTGTAATATGGAATTGATCCCCCACTTTATATCAGTATGCTTTTGTAGAACCACATTTCAATTACTTCAAGTCTTCCCCTTCATCTTTTGTGAGATTGTCTAGCATTCACTGCCATATTGAAGAACAGACACCACATAATAACCTAGTACATTCTTTGCTTCCAGCAAAATTTTCTTTTTTTTTTTTTTAAATTGTATCACAAAGCAAGGTGGTAACGCCACTGATGTGCAGGGGGCTATGTAATAGTGAAAAGATTGGAAAAGAGAAAGCCAAAAACCACATCCTAAACAGAGAACAAGGGATGAGCCTCTTACCTGTTCAATAGACGTGGGTGGAGTGTGAACTGGGCGATAGATAGATCTATCTACTCCAATTGAGAAGATTGGAAAAGAGAAAGCCGGAAACCACATTTTAAACAGGGAACAAGGGATGAACCTCTTAACTAGTTCAATAGACGTGGGTGGAGTGTGAACTGGGCGATAGATAGATCTATCTACTCCAATCTTCTCTCTCATGATTTTGCTCAATTTCTGGAATGTATCCTTGGCCATATCAATTTGCCTTTGGATCTCATTGTCACACTTTTTGTCCTTTGTTAGCACACTTCCCAGGGATTTAAATTTCTGCCTTTCATTGATTTTCGTATTCCCAACCTGTAGCTGGTATTTTGGGCTCCTCTTTTTCCTGACAACCATGCATTCAGTTTTCTTCTAGCTTATATGTTGTATTTTCTTTTGGCTTTCTTAAGCTACTTTCTGTAGGAAGTCATTAGTCTCTTTTCTGTGTTTGCTTCAGCACTGTATCATTTGCATATCTTATAATGTTCAGATTGTGGTTACCAATAGCAAATCCTGTCATGACTTTTAGGGCTCTCAGAATTGTCGTGCTGTATAGGCTGAATAGATCGGATGAGAAGACACATCCTTGTCTTACACACTTAGTACTAGATAAAAAACTGGATGATATATTCTTAGATATTAGCAGTGGAACAGAAAAAGTATATACTCATAGTTTAAATAGTGTGTTTAGTCCATAATTCCTTGTAGAAGGCCTAGATTGAAATACATGTGAGGTAGGTTGGAGAGCACAACTAAGAAAATGTTGACATAGAAACAACTAAGATGCAGATCAGTCAGTTAAGTGCCATACATGATACACGCTTGGGCGATCATGTCTCGAAAGAGACATGACTGACTGGGCAGAAGATTATCCCGCAGTAGGTTGCCATTGCTTTCTGCAGTAGACTGGTTGCCGACCAAGGCTATAGAACCCAATCTGTCCTGTTATTTGACACATAGCTTGAGGGGAAGAGATATATTATTAAGTAGTAATAAGTGGGGGATAAGTTTATTACTTCCTAACAATATAAAATTGATCCCTCACTTTATGCCCAGTAGAACTATTAATCATGTTTTCAACTATTATAATCAGTCAGTCAGTTAAATGCCATACGTGATACACGCTTGGGTGATCATGTCTCGAAAGAGACATGACTGACTGGGCAGAAGATTATCCCGCAGTAGGTTGCCATTGCTTTCTGCGGTAGACTGGTTGCTGACCAAGGCTATAGAAACCAATCTGTCCTGTTATTTACCCCATAACTGGAGGGAAGAGACGGATTAATACCTTTCCCAAGGGTATTTGTGCATAAGTGAAGGCAATGAATTCAGCTGGAATTTGAACTCGGCTTCCCGATTTCTCACTCCGAGCCGATATCCACCGGACCACAACGCACATTCGCAGATAATAATCTCAATATAAATAGTGTAAATAATGATAACTTTTCATTCTAAAAACTTGACCCAAAAAGTTGTGAGGTCAATACCTGGCTACAGCAGTGGTGAAAAATAAGTCACTGAGTTGAGCTAAAGGGAGATAACTAGATGGCATCCAAAAGTGGCATCACACATACAAGTAAAGATATTTAAATACCTGGGAAGTGGTTTGATTGAGGATTGAAAGTGTGACATTGAGATCTGAAGATTCATTAGCATGGCCATTGACGCATCACATTTCAAAAGCTAACCAGGGTACTGAGAGACAAGAAAATTTCATTAGAAACAAAGAAAAGCGTGTTTGACTGCTATATAATATCTGTCGTTCTGTATTGCAATGAATGTTGGACATTCTCCTGAAGGATGAAGGAGAGGTTTGATGAAGCAGAAATGTGGTTTTACAGAAGGATGATGAGGATACCATAGACTGAGTATGTAAGTAACGACAAGGTGTTGAAGAGGATGGAAATAAGGCAAAAACTCATAATTAGCATAAAGAAGAGAAAGTTGAGGTTTCTGGGATATGTAATGATGAAGGAGGGCTTGAAGAATCTAATACTCACAAGAAGGATAGAGGGAAAGAGAGACAAGGAAAAGCAGTAAGAGATATTTGATAGGTTTGAGCAAATGAAAGATGGAGAAGGGTTTGGGAGAGATACCAAGAGGAAAAATATTGAGAGTGACAAGAGACAGGGTCAAGTGAAAGTCCATGATTGCCTACGTCCTGAAGGAACACGACAAAGAAGGAAATCAAAATAAAGGGTTTGGTTCAAAATTTTTAGCACCTGAAAAAGCTGGAGTCTACTATGGGCAAAACATGGCAATAAAGATGAGGACAACACTTCGAACAATGTAAGTAATCTAGATATATGTTTTCTTTTTTTGTTTAAATTTTATACCTTTGAAATATAAGTAGCTTTAGGCCAACAATTCAGATACTGTAGAAGTCAAATAACTTACCTTCAACATGGCTGCCTCCTTTTGTCTCCCTGTAGAAAGGTGAACATTCAAGAGTATGAGACTCACCTTCCTGATATTTCCAACTAATGTCCAGTTGGCAGACAAAAATAAACAGGGCTGTAACTGAATACATGTCCGTATGTGGCCCAAAGATGAATGGTGGATATTGTGCTGAATATTTATGGAGCTCAATGTACACACTGAAATTATCAGCCAATCACTGCTTATGGAATAGACTTGCCTGTAACAGAATGGAATCTCCCAGGTTATTATTTAAACCACCTACCAATTTGCCCTGGGGATTTTTTGGTCAGTTATATTCAACTTCTATATTTATTTTTGTATGTAAATAGTTTTATCTGTTCTTCTTATCTTCTGTATATCCTGTGAGTGTTAAATTTTCTAACCCCTTTCCTCATTTTTCTGACAGAAATTAAAATTATCTCATTCTAATTCTTAATATAAGCATCCCTTTTGTTTCTATTTTTTTAAAACTTTCAACTTCCTTAAATAATCCAGTAATGATATATCTCAATAGCCTTCTGTAGAACCATATTTCCATAGCTTAAAGTTGCTTTTTTCTTCAAGAGGGCAGATGTTCAGCATTCAGTCCCATGTAAGACATTTGATATTACATAGCAGTTCAGTACTGTAGAAGTCAAATAATTTACCTTTCAACATGGCTGTCTTCTTTCGTATCTCTGATATGGTGACTATTCAAGAGTGTGGATATTGTGCTCAATATTTATGGAGCTCAATATACACACTGAAATTATCAGCCAATCACTGCTTACAGAATAGACTTGCCTGAAACAGAATGGAATCTTCCCAGGTTATTATTTAAACTACCTACCAGTTTGCCCTGGTGGTTTTTTTTAATCAGTCAGACCCAACTTTTATTCTAGTTGAGTACTGGCTGTTTCTTCCACAAGATCTTTACAGATACAAGGACAATGTGAAACATTACATAATAGAAACAGATGTCTGTTAGCATTTAAACATTCTACCCAATAAAGAGAAATAGACTGAAGACGTTTTTTAAATACTTCATCATTCTCATAATTTCATATATAATGCCAAAGGAAAAATATACAAAGTCAACATAAACAAGGCTTTTTCCTTACATTACAAACTTAACTTTATTAACCTCAGTTATCACAAGCACTTCTAAAACAATAAATGTAACTCAAATGATTTTTTACTAAGTGGATTAAATCTAAAATATGTATAATTTGTTTAAACAGTTTTTAATTAATACTCATTTTTTATTTTTAATTATTTCACCCAACATAAGGTGGGATGACCACTAGTGTTACATAAAATTTTCCCAAAATATTATTCTTATTATCAGTGAGCCACCATCATCTGACAAAATATAATAGTACTGAAACATGATAGCTTTTGTGTAGCGATGTCAAATGTTTTATTATAACTACTAATAATAAAAATATTACAATATTAGTATATATATATATATATATATATATATATATATATAATAATATTAACTATAGTAATAACAATACCAATAGTAACAGAACTAACTCTGTCGAAACTAGTATTAATTAAGCTATAATTTAAATCGTCTTGTACAACCCACCGAGAAAAAACTTGGAGGGAAAAGAAGGGGAAGTAAAAAAAGAAACAAACAAAGTACATAAATAAAAAGTCAAGCACTTGTAAGAAAGAAAAAAAACCCAAGACGAAAACCCTAACACTAAAGCGCTCAATACGAAAGTAAAGCAAACAAAGACAGAAAATCTAAGCAAGAGCCAACAACCTACCACGGTTTTGCCCTACGAGCCGTAGAGTGAAACTGTGGTAGGTTGTTGGCTCTTGCTTAGATTTTCTGTCTATGTATGTATGTATATATATTTATTATAAATTATAGTTTAGAACATGTAAAAATTACAGTTTACTACAAAATGTACACTTTTGTAGGAAACTGTAATTTGTACATGTTCTAAACTATAATTTATAATAAATATTCATAGATCTATTTCTATATTGAGCACTGTTTTAAATTAATGTTTTGAAACTTGTTAATATTTTTTTCATTCTTCATTCACTTGGATAATACAGATATATGAGATGTGAGCATTTTTAATATTAAGGATAGTTTTATAGATACAAATTGTGGACAAAGATATCAACACAGCTTTGTGATAAATATTTAAATCAACCACTTGGTCTGACAATCTAAAATTCACATTGATGTGATAAAGTGGCAGTTACCAGGCAGTGTTGATTCTCCACAGTTTTTTTTAGACAGTGAAATTAACAGAAAATTTGCCTAGAGATTGATACTTGTCCTACTAAAGAAAACATACATCTCAACAAAACTGAATCTTTCTAGTTTTCGTCAAAGAAACCATGATTACAATTGCAAAATTATATATATATATATATATATATATATATATATATATAATTTCACTCCAAGCAAAGCAGTACTGCCACTGGTGCACAGGGGGTTACAGAGAGAGCAGAGGGAAGAGAGAAAAAAACGTTACATGGATGTAAAAGAAAGGGTAAGAGAGAGGTGGGAATCAAGGAGATAGAAGATGGCAATTGACGTTGCCTTTAAGTAAGTATGGGGAAAGAAGTTCTACAGGCAGGAAGTGCAAGTAAAGAAACTGATAGAGAGGAAGTGACAGTTACATTTGCCTATTCTGATGGTAAAAGATTGGGATCTAGTCAGCAGTCTAATTGCATGAGTCAATTCTTGAGGGTGGTGCACCAGGGAATGAAGCTTGTGAGAGAAGAAGCTGTAAAAATACTTGTAGAAAAATCATAACAAAGCCACATTCTGTCGGTGAATATAGAGTATATATACAGTACTGTGCAAAAGTATTAGGACAAGAACTATTTTATCTTTTATGAGGCATCAAAATAATTGCGACAATTTACCAATCGCACCTAGTATATATACAGTACTGTGCAAAAGTATTAGGACAAGAACTATTTTATCTTTTATGAGGCATCAAAATAATTGCGACAATTTACCAATCGCACCTAGTATATATCCAGTACTGTGCAAAAGTATTAGGACAAGAACTATTTTATCTTTTATGAGGCATCAAAATAATTGCGACAATTTACCAATCGCACCTAGTATATATCCAGTACTGTGCAAAAGTATTAGGACAGGAACTATTTTATCTTTTATGAGGCATCAAAATAATTGCGACAATTTACCAATCGCACCTAGTATATATCCAGTACTGTGCAAAAGTATTAGGACAGGAACTATTTTATCTTTTATGAGGCATCAAAATAATTGCGACAATTTACCAATCGCACCTAGTATATATATATATATATATATATATTAGTACTGTGCAAAAGTATTAGGACAACAACTATTGTATCTTTTATGAGGCATATTGACAGAAAATAAACAATTTAATTAAAGTAATTTTATTTGATTTACTCAACAAATGCTTTAACAAGAAAAAAATACTTGTGACAAAATAAATTTAAGATTTAGTATAATAGCCTTTTGCTTTGATTACAGCTTTCATTCTGTCAGGCATTGACATCACAAGCTTCTTCAATGTATCTAATGGTATCTCCTGCCAAGCAGCTTGTATTTGTTCCCAAAGTGTGTCTTGCAAAGTAAGATTAGATTTATCAATTTGAGAGAGGGAATAAGAAAAAAGTCAGTCATATTCAAGGATAATAGAATAATGAGTAGTTTCAAAATAATTTGTTTAATAGAAAATAGGAAAAATTAAACATAACTTCTTTTTAATAACTACGTGTAAAAGAAATACATTAAATTATTTATTGCTCGGGTGTAATGAAAGGTTTAAAACTAATCCACGGTCCTGGAGCTCAGACTTTTTGAATGTTGGCACGAAAGACTAAAAAGCAATAGTTGTTTCCAGTTAAAGCGAAACTGTAGAGTGAAAGAAAAATGAATGGATGTAAGTCAAATTTTGATTTCCTGGTATCGATATGAAATAAATTTTTTTGTCGTAAACTGAATTTTGAAGGCTTAAATAAGTCCTCTGAATAAATGGTATCATGGCTGAGACTAAGAACTACAATTATACCTACTTAGAGCCAAACCCGAAGCAAAAACTAAAATAAAGGGGCTGAAAAAAATACAAATATACAGACAGATAAACAGACACACACACAAACATCTTGCCTTTTATATATATATATATATATATATATATATACATATATATATATATATATATTATTGATTTTCTGCACAATTTTAAGGACTGACACCTTGATACTTCTGAATATTATTTCTTATGTTTTTGTTTATGAGTGTATAAAATTTGATTAAAATCGGATCACTCCTTCTATTATCGATTTTCGATATTTATTGGGGATATCTTGACACAAAACCTAGCTAAGAACACTCGCAGACGCTTATAGTATAACTGTGTAAATTTTCAAGAAAATCGGTTCCGCCATTTCGGAGTCTATAGGTAATGGACACACACACAGACACACATGCATAAAGTTCCATTTATAAATAAATTTAGATAAAGAAGCAAAAAATAACATTTTTTATTTATTTTATTTTAACTCAGGATCTTTAAATACTTCATTTTCATTTTTTTTAAACATTTCTGTTTGTTATTTTTTCATTTGTTTTTCCAGTTTTCTCTTCTGTATATAAAAACCCCAATAGAGATTAAAAAGTAAAGCACTTCACTTCACTGTGTTGTATGACTTGAATTTCTCGTAGTAATTTGGAATTATTAGAATACATTCATACGTTTTTCAGCTGGGTTCATTTTTCTTATAACTTTTCATGATGTCTGTCTTTGATTTGTGAATTTTTTTTCTTTCTTTTTATGATGGCTTTTACCCCAGCTACCTTATAATAATGTTGCTATCAAATCGTACGACAATATAAATTGAAATTTTTTTTTTTTTTTTATAAGCGTTTCACCCCAAGCAAGGCATGTCACTGCCACTACTGCACAGGGGGCTACGTAGAGTGGAGAAAGGCTGATTAAATATAGGAAATGTCAGAGGGTGGGTGATAGGCGGGTAAGGATACTGAGAATGAGGGTTGGGTAGATGAGAGTGTTCTAAGAATAGTTGGGAGTTAGTGTGATAGAAGATGTCTATTGACCCTACATTTAAACACCTGGAGATTGTAGCTGTCGGGAAAGCAGACAGTAATACAACGAATTCTCATAGCTTTTATGATCATCATTAACCTTTCTTCATTTCAATTTTCATCTGACCTTGAAATCTATATAAATATTAAATTTTTCCAATCATATGTCATTGTTTTATTATAGGAAATTTACCTTGTTTATTGTGCGTATTATTCAGATTTTATCATTTTTGGTCTTCCATATTTCATAAGTTGAAAAGGGATTTCATTACGTATGGTTATGGTATTATTAACCTTTTCCTAATAAGGAAATGATTGGCATTCATTAAACGAGCAATCAGTTCAAATTTTGAATGAAATTTTGACGATATTTTTATAAAAACAATTTTTCAGGAAAAAAAGATTCATTTTTGTTGTTGTTATAACAATGTTTCAACCATTCTCTCCTCCGGTCTGCATCAGATATATATATATATATATATATATATATAATTTAGTATATCGAGGCAGCAAGTAATTTTCTAAACATACGCTGTTAAATATAAGAGACAATGAATGTCTATTATGTTTAATCATGAGCCGTTCTAAACGTCGTATTTTTGCTTTAATTTCAGTTGAAAATAAAGACAAAAATTCTCCAACATTTGGATAATTATTTATTGGTTTTCTTCTAAGCTTTCGGCTCACATGAGCCATCTTCAGAGAGGTTGTTTAAGCTGAAATATTATAAAATCCACCATCACTGACGATTTTATTTTGTGTTGACATAAAACTCCGCTTGGCAACGGCAATAGTTACCAAAAATAATAAACGCAGTTCTTAAGTTTGCGATGCAGTTTTATGATGTCACACCGTGGGATAGCACGAAATGACAACAAAACCGTATGGTCAAATGCAATGTAATATGTTATTTCCTGTTTTAAATTTTTAAATTTTTGTTTTAATATATATATATATATATATATATATATATATATATTGATGTACAACTGATTTCACTGAGTTCACAAAAAGCACAAAGGTCGAATCTTTGTGATAACAAAGATGAGGACAATATTGAGGAAAAAGTTTCAATAGAAATCCACAAAGAAGGTGATCAAGTGATAGTAACAAAGATGAAGATATTAGTCTAAATGTAAACTAGGCTGGGTGTGATGAGTCTCTCATTGCTCTGTCACTACTTCCATGGAAAATGATTAGACAAACTGCATTCCTTGGTTCCACTCGGTCTAACCTTCACAGAATCTGCCATCCTACTTACATTGTAACAAACCAACCACGTTCTCTCCATATTTCATAGGCGAGAAGTAAGTTCCACTCAAACAACTTTTTCTTAAGAACGACTGCCTTGTGGAACAGACTCCCAAGAGGATGTTTCCCAATAACTACAATCTTAACATCTTCAAATCTAGAGTCAACTGTTATCCTCCACTCTCGGCCATATAAACTACTCTTAACGTAACCTTCTACCTTGAGTGTGTTATAATCTTCGTAAAACCAGATCTTCTTCTGATTGATTTTACACAAATTTCTAACACTGGTCGGATGTGAATCCAAACCAAAGACCAAAGTAAAAACTTTGTCAAACACACTTACATACCCGAAGAAAATTGTCCTGTTTCTTAATACTTTACTCAGCTTCTGGGTTGCTTCCTTTGCCATGCCAATTCACCTTCTAATCTCTGTGTTGCACTAAGATTCAACCTGCTATTCAAAATTATTATCTACTCATTTAAATAATGTATAGTTTCACAATGAATCCTACCCAGACAAAATAATTCTCTTCAAAATTTAATTACAAAGTTTCATTTGTAACTTATGCACTAATATAACATAAAAATTTAAAATTATTTTAATAAAATAAATGATCCACACAATACTTAATGAATTTTCTTAAATTCACAATTTCCACCCAATAGTATCCACTCCTGCCTAAAGAAACACAATAAAAATTGAAACCGATCTAAGCCTAAAAAAAGGACATTAAAACCCATCGAAGTAACTTCTTTGACAGTCAGACATCACAAAAACCATGACTCACAATGCGCATTGTAACACTGCCTCCCATCTCCAAAAGACAGTCCGACATAGCTGTTACCACAGTAAGTCACAACACACCCTCCCTCTTTTACTTTATGACTCCATGGACAACTTTTACAATTCTACTTATCTCTTTCTTGCAACAAGAGACATTTACATCTATCTATCATTTGTTGGGTGTGCGTTGTGGTGCAGTGGATATTGACTCAGAACAACAAATTGGGGAGCCGAGTTTCAATTCCAGTTGAATTACTTACATTCACTTATGCACAAATAACCTTGGGAAAGATATCAATCAGTATCTTCCCTCCAGTTATGGGTTAAATAATAAGACAGATTGGGTTCTATAGCCTTGGTCAGCAACCAGTCTACCACAGAAAGCAATGGATACCTACTGTGGGATAATCTTCTGCCTTACCCGCCTAGTCACCCAAAGTGTGTATCACGTATGGCAATTAAGTGATTAACTGAATATGATAGTTGAAAACATGATTAAGGCTTCTACTGGGCATAAAGTGGGGAATCGGTTTTCTATTGTTATGAAGTAATAAACTGATCCTCCACTAATTACTACTTAATAATATAATACATCTCTTCTCCCTTTAGCTATGAGTCAAATAACAGGACAGAGTGGGTTCTACAGCCTTGGCTGGCAACCACTCTACAGCAAAAAGTGATCACAACCTATTGCAGGATAATCTTCTGTCCAGTAAGTCATGTTCCTTTTGAGACATGGACACCCAAAGCGTGTATCCACTAAGTAAAAAAAAAAAAGCTTTGAACTGATTATTAATACTAAATTTTACTCTTATGAAGCCACTCAAGGTAGAGTTACTGTTAAAATGCTTGTAATAAATGAGGCAAATGTCATGAATGAAAGTGAAGAGATAGGAAGTGAAAATTATGAGGATAATAAAGATAGATAACAGTTGACTTGAAGAGATCAAGATTGTAGAGGTCAGAGGATTATTCAAATTAGAGTTGCATGAAACTTTCTCTTTGTATTTGTAATGCAGCAGAAATTAGGGCAATTCAGCTCCATGGAAATAGCAATAGAGGTCTAAATTGGTGCAACTAAAGAATAGAGGTCCACTGAACATTTACCATAGAAATAGCAACAGGCTTGCAATGTTGCAACTACAGGGGGAAAAGGTTGTAGAGTTAAAAATAACTCATCTCCTACAAGTTTTTGTAAACAAATTTGTACTCTGTCAAGGCTGGAAAGGGTGGATCGAACTGCAATAATTAATTTTTAACAATTGACATTGAACAGACATCTGATGATTAGAGATTTATTATTCATGTAAAAAGTAACTTTTTTTAAAAAATTCATTTAAGTATTTATTAGATAAACAATTTTTCTTAAAATCTTACAAATCTGTAATTGTAACTTTACTTGCGGGAAATATTTAATTACTGAACTAAAATTTGTCTGTCAGCAAATATTAATTATAGCATAATCAAAGTTAATTTAGGATGACAAAAATTGACTGAAAAGACAGTCAAAAACTTAGAAAAGTGATTTTTTATTCTTTTACAATTAATTTTGTTATTTTATGGCAATTAACCCCAAAATGAAAACTTTGAAAAAGATTTTTGAATTTTGAAATATTTATTAAAATACATGTGACCATTGTGTGAACTGATATCAATTGTGTTGGAATGCAAAATAGAAATTTATACCCGTTTATATGGACAGAATTTAGATTTTAACAAGAAACACACACATTAAAAGAAGTTGAAATGATATCAATATATAAATGAATTTACATTGTCGTGCAGTGGAATATCAGCTCAAAATGAGAAATCAGAGAGCTGAGTTAAAATTCTAGTAAAATCTGTTGCGTTCACTTATGTGCAAATATCTTAGGAAACAGTATTAATTCAGCTCTTATCCCTCCAGCTTTGGGTTAAATAGCAGGACAAATTGGATTCTGTAGCTTTGGTCGGCAACTAGTTTACCACAGAAAAAAATGGCAGACTGCGAGAAGAAAATCTGCCCAGTCAGTCGTATCTCTTTTGAGACATGTCACCCAAGCATGTATCATGTATGGCACTTAACTGGTTAAATGATTGGGTATGCAATCCTTAGTACATCTCATACAACTGGACTTTTACCAAACTGAAAACATTTGGACATCAAGTTAAGTACAGTGATTCACAGACTAGTGTGTTAATATTAATTTTTTCATCATAAAGAAAGATTCAATATTCATTTACAAAATTTATTAAATCCTCTTTTTAATACAATTTTTTAGGAAAATAGGTTTCTCAAGTCCAGTAATTGTTATTGCTTCTTCTAGTGCTGATAGTGGTTCCTTTTCTAATCTTTTTTTTAAGGTAGAGGGAAACATGAATTTCTTGATTATGCTATAATTTTCTTTTCGAATTATGTGTGATATTTATTTCAGTATTTGCTGTTGTTAAAACTCCTCAAGTGATGAGTTTTCTGTTATTTACTGCAACTTTTGTGATTTTATAGTTCCATTTCACAAGGTTCAAAGAAGGATGGTCTTTGCTAAAACCTACAGGCTTCATTCAATTGAAACTATTTTCAGTCATCGATCTGAGTAAGTGGTTGCATCCACATGAAATTTTAAATACTGCCAGACAGCTTTCTCACCATGCATGATATTCGTATGAAACGCTCAATTTGACAAGGGTGCAGAAAAACAAGTGGAATGACTTCTAAACTCATTAGGTCATCTATACTAGGACAGGTTGATTTTTTTTTTACGTTTTTAGACTGGTTGCCAACCAAGGCTGTAGAACCCACTCTGTCCTGTTATTTGACTCATAGCTAAAGGGAGAAGAGATGTATTATATTATTAAGTAGTAATTAGTGGGGGATCAGTTTATTTCTTCATAACAATAGAAATCCGATTCCCCACTTTATTCCCAGTAGAAGCCTTAATCATGTTTTCAACTATCATATTCATCTTTCGAGACATGACTGACTAGGCAGAAGATTATCTCACAGTAGATTGCCATTGCTTTCAGCAGTAGACTGGTTGCTAGCCAAGGATATATAATCCAATCTGTCCTACTATTTCATTGTGAAAGCTGGAAATTCATGTGATAAGAACTGATATAAAAAACTAGATTCACAGCTTTTACCAATTTTTGAGCATTTAGTTGTAATGATCGCTTGAAAAATGTACCAGAAATACCAAATTTTCACAGGTTTTTGCTGACAAACTGACTTCAAAATTTTACTTTCAAGAATAATTGGAGTAGATAGACTCAACTATTGCCCAGTTCACACTCCACCCACATCTATTGAACAGGTGAAGAGGCTCATCTCTTGTTTCCTGTTTTCTCTTTTCTAATCTTCTACTTTGTTTTTTCTTTTTGTTTTTTTTCAATTGGAGTAGATAGTTTAGTTTAGTTTAGTCTATCGCCCGGTTCACACTCCACCCATGTCTATTGAACAGATGAAGAGGCTCATCCCTTGTTTCCTGTTTAGGACGCGGTTTCCAGTTTTCTCTTTTTTAATCTTCTCACTTTTTTTTTTCAATTGGAGTAGATTGACTAAACTATCATCTGGTTCACACTCCACCCACATCTATTGAACAGGTGAAGAGGCTCATCCCTTGTTTCCCGTTTAGGATGCGGTTTCCGGTTTTCTCTTTTTCAATCTGTTCACTCTTATGTAGCCCCCTGCACATCAGTGGTGTTACCGCCTTGCTTGGGGTGATATGATTAAAAAAAAAAATCCAAACGAAGTTGATACTTTTTGAATTAGATACACTGAATGGGAAATATATTCAAAACAGAACTGCTACTTATATATATTTTGGATGAGTTCATGTGTCATATGGGTAAGTCCTCATAACAATAAGCCATAAAAAACATGATGACACCGGTTCATCAGTGAAACTTGCTTAATTAGAAATTTTCCAAATAGTCTGATATTCAGATATAAATTATGGACCAGAAGTTTAGAAGTGCTTCCTGTGGGCTACAGTGGCTAAGCATGTAGGTGAGAACCAAGAAGATGATCGAGATTTTACTTTGTATTTCTATGCTAGAATGAAAACTTCAATGAAGATTTTCATCCAGGAGGAGAGTTCAGAGGTACATTTTTAAACAAGATGATTAAAAACTTCATCCCAACAGACATTGCAAAAGAAGTCAGAGAATGAGTCTGCATCAGCATGTTAATAAGAAAATCATAATCTTTGGTCGGAGGTTCTCAGTAAAGAGCAGAAAAAGATGGCTTACAGACACAAACACATGATTGGAGTTGTCAAGAAGCAGAGCTGCATAGTTCAATATGAGTCAGGAGTAGAGACAAAGATGAGATCAAGAAGAGAAGTGTGTCCTCATTAATGGGGAAACGCATGAGAAATTCACCATTTGCATGAGAAACTGAGAAGTTGTGTGTGTGTGTGTGTGTTAGTAGTCAGTTAAGTGCCATACATGAAACACGCTTGGGCGATCATGTCTCTTTCGAGACATGACTGACTGGACAGAAGATTATCCCGCAGTAGGTTGCCATTGCTTTCTGCTGTAGACTGGTTGCCGACCAAGGCTATAGAACCCAATCTGTCTTATTATTTAACCCATAACTGGAAGGAAGAGACGGATTATTACTTTTCCCAAGGGTATTTGCACGTAAGTGAATGCAATGAATTCAACTGGAATCCAAACTTGGTTCCCTGATTTCTCGTTCCAAGCCAATATTCACTGTACCACAACATACATCCAAGTATGTTAGTAGTAGTTTGAATAAAAGTGAGGAAATGAGACAAAGCAGGAAAACTTTTTAATGACAATGTATTTCACCCTCATGAGATAAGTTGGTATCTTTAGGTCAGAATGAATTAACAAAATTACGGATTAAAGCTGTTAGTACCTAGACCTTTGTTACTTTATTCACTTGTCTACCACATCATGCTGTTAATGCTTTTGTGTTGAAAGGTGATATGTATGAGCCTGGTCTTATGTTCATTATCAAGAACTGTGAGATTAACTCACTCTCTATACATTTTCTTTTTAGTGAATCCTTTTCTCATTTGGCATTTATTAAGTTAAAAAAAAAAATATATATATATATATATATATATATAGGCCTGGAATTTATTGAGTGTTGTGTTACCGTTATGCATTCCATAATAACACACTCACATCACTGCCTTTCTTCCCAGGCTTCAGAGTCGGTTTTGGAGATTTGTCTTTTTGCATCGATAACTATTACTATTGTATGCAACCCACTTTTCATCATGAGTTATCATATATTTAAGGAACAGTTATTTACAAAATTACTTATAACTCAAAGTAATATATATATATATATATATATATATAATATAAAAAAGAAAATTGCATTTACATTATTTGCATTGTTATCCTCATCTTTATTGCCATTTTCGTGATGTTTCAGTTGTTGTACACTCTGGCTTTCTTCAGGCAATATACATTGGTATTTCAAACCAAATTTTTTATTTAGTCCACTGTTAAATTGTTCTTGTTCTATGTGTCATGCCTTTTCTGGATGTCTCAGTTTCAGTTTCAGTTATTTCCCTTTAGTATCTCGACTGTCCAAGTTTTTGTTCACCTCTGATGTGGCCAGGTATTGAACTCACATTCCTTTGGGTCATGTCACAGGATTACTTTAAACACAGCTTTTATCTGCTAGGCCATGACAGAAAATTTTATCATTTTTTACTTTTTGCTTCCTTGGTTACCAATCTTATTTATGTGACTTTTGTTTATCTAATCTAAACTTATTTATAAATGGAACTTTGTGTGTGTGTGTGTGTATCCGTTACCTATAGACTCCAAAACGACTGAACCGATTTCCTTGAAAATTTACACAGTTGTACTATAAGCATCTGCGAGTGTTCTTAGCTAGGTTTTGTGTCGAGATACACCAGATAAATATCGATAATCAAAAAAATTGGGTTATAGAAGGAGTGGTCCAATTTTAATCAAATTTTATACACTCATAGACAAAGACATAAGAAACGATATTCAGAAGAATTTCTTGCAATAGAGCAGAAAATTGATAAAATATATATATAAAAGGCAAGATGTTTGTGCGTGTCTGTTTATTTATCTATATGTCCTTTATAGAAATCCACAATTTTTATCTGATTCTCACCAAATTTTACACAAATATTCTTTAGGCTTCTGGTCAGGTCATGGGCGACTTATTTTTTTCCAATTTCTCCCCGGTTTCACCTTAACTGGAAACAACTATTGCGTTTTAGTCTTTCGTGCCAACGTCCAAAGAGTCTGAGCTCCAGGACCATGGATTAGTTTGAAAGCTGTCATTACACCCGGGCAACACTGGGCTATAATGCTAGTCCTAAATGTTTTAAAGTTACTTCCTTCTTTGATGTGCTGTATTCTTTCAGGATGTAGGTGGTCATGCCCTTTATAACTCTTAGTTTTGTTTTTTTTACTATTTCTCCTAATCCCTGCTCTGCCAACTATTTCCACAAACTCATTAAGTAGGTTACTCACTGCTTTCCTCTGTCCCTCTTACCTCCATTATGTCCTGTGGGTATCAAATTCTCCAAGTCCTCTTTTCTCGTTATTTGCTTATTTATGCATGAGTGACTGTTTTGTTGGCATCTTTATCAAAAAGTTGTCATTGCTCAAATGTTCATGTATAGTATTCTCAGCATCCTCCTGTAGATCCATATTTTTTGTTGCTTCAAGTCTCTTATTCATTTTGTGTGTTAATTTTTCAACAATCACTGCTAGATAGGAGGACTAATATTGCATAGCAGATTACTACTCAACTGTTTGTCCTATCTTTCTTTAAATAACATACGTATCAAGGCATACACAAAATATTCTTATATCTAACCATTTTTCCATTATTGACCATTCCGTTTATTTTTTGACCCTGAGACATCCTAATAGATTTTTAACTCCTTTCTTGAACCTTTCACTCTGAACATCATCTGACTATGAAGTTGTCACTGTAGGCTTAAATAGATTGGCTATTGAAAGTGTGCCATGCTGATAGGATCTGGTATCTCTCTGCAGCAACTCTCTCACCATTCAACACATCTATGCACACACCATTTCCACACTCCCTGTCTCAAGCCCCACCCTGCCACTGCCTGACATTTCCCACAGCAATTCTCCGCAACTGCAGCTCACCTCTCCACCCCTTTTTATTGATCATTTCGCATTCTCCTTCTCAATTGCCACTCGGCTATCAGATTTGCACAAAACCCGCTTCTCATTAAGGTACAGCTCTCACAATATACATGTTTATGTGGATTCTAACTATGATCAATCTTTTTTTGTGTCGGTCTGTATGCACAATATGAAAACGGCTGAAAAATGTTGAAGCAATGTCAGTTTCTATTCAGAGCACTCCATTACAGTCTAGAAAATATTCTAGTACTTTACTGACATTGGCTTTAGTCAGTCTTTCTCCTGAGGGACATTCCTAAATGAGTCTAAGGGTGGGGCGAATATCTGTGGCTTGTGATATCCATTCAATCTCACAGCATGTCAAGAAGTGATGAGCCTGTTTTCATTGATCGTGCTTTAGAAAATTTAGAAAGTCTTCTTTCATTTTTACCTGCCAGTATGGCTACTGATCTATCAGCATTTGCTTTATTTTGTTTAAAAGTGATGGAATGTATTTTGCCAGGACCAAAATTCAGATCAATTCTTTGCCCAGAAGATACGAATGTTTTCAAGAAGATGAAGGGATTTCACTTGATGACAGTTGCAGATATCTTTGGCAACAAGCAAAAGAGGCTTCTAAGCCAATGTCAGTGAATTTTTATTAAATACTTGGTTTTCATGAGATAGAAATGCTTTTCAGTAAAGAAAAGAAAAGAAAGTAAACTGTCAATATGCCTTGATTTTACAAGCACTGAACTTGAACTCCAGCAACACTGAGGTTAATCAAACCTAGATGGGTGACCATTGAGAATACAAGTTTCTGTAAGCATGAATGATGATGTGGTGCATTGGATAAGGGCTAAGAATTGGGAAACAGTGAGCTGTTTTAAATCCACTTCGGTTTGTTATCTTGCCTTACTCACAAATACCCTTGAAAAAGGTAGGAATCCACTTATTACCCACTCCACCAGCTATGAGTTAATTAGTACGACTTGTATCAGTAAATCACTCTGATGTACAAAGCAGTCTTACTGTCCAAAAATATTTTCTACCTTTAAATGATCAGCAAAAAGATGATAAACTGTAAAAAATCAATCAAAAATTAAAAGTACGCAACAAAGAAAGATGTTCAATTTGTTTGATTTAAATAATGATTTTCCTTCGGGTTTTTAGGTGACTTTCCTAGTATATGGTCAATGAAAGGAGACAAATATATTATTTATAATAAAAAATAAATAAAAGCAACTAGAAAGAACAACATGAATGAAGTTTGTATTTTCTATGAAGAGGACATCTAACAAAGTATAGATATACAACATGACTACTCTCCAACCCTGAAAAAACTTGTGAATGTTACAAAAGCTGTCTTTGCTCTAAAGTCCATCATGTCTTTTTTAATGGTGTCTACCAGCATTGTGGCGCAGTGGATATCCACTCGGAATGAGAAATCAGGGAGCCAAGTTCAAATTCTAGTTGAATTCATTGCATTCACTTACATGCAAATACCCTTGGAAAAGGTATTAATCCATCTCTTCCCTCCAGTTATGGGTTAAATAATAGGACAGATTGGGTTCTATAGCCTTGGTTGGCAACCAGTCGACCACAGAAAGCATTGGCAACTTACTGCGAGATAATCTTCTGCCCAGTCAGTCATGTCTCTTTTGAGACATGATCAACCAAAGTGTGTTTCACGTATGGCACTTAACTGACTGAATGGTATTTGTGACGCTACACAATCCGTCTCTTCCCTCCAGTTATGGGTTAAATAATAGGACAGATTGGATTCTATAGCCTTGGCTGGCAAAATCTACCACAGAAAGCAATGGCAACCTACTGCGGGATAATCTTCTGCCCAGTCAGTCATGTCTCTTTTGAGACATGATCGCCCAAGTGTGTTTCACGTATGGCACTTAACTGACTGACTACCAGAAGACTGTGTCTCACAACAAATTAGGCTTCACAAACAAACAGTTAAACGTCACATGACAGAATATATGTAAGTCATATATATGTTAACCCAACAAGATCAATATAAAATATAATTTCCACTGCTTGTATAATCTGTTGATTTTAAATTAACTACACTCTCCACTGAAAATATTACGTTGAGTTACAAGTAATTTTGTAAATAACTGTTCCTTAAATATATGTTAACTCGTGATGAAAAGTAGGTTGCATACAAGATTTTTCAATGCAAAGATATAAATCTCCAAAACCGACTCTGAAACTTGGGAAGAAAGGCAGTGATGTGAGTGTGTTATTAGGGAATGCATAACGGTAACACATTACTCAATAAATTCCAGGCCTAACTAATAAAACAACAACTTTTAGGCAAAATTCGACTTTATTCATCAACATAATCTCCTTCTAGGGTGATACACTGATTTCAACACTTCTCTAATAATTCATTTCCTTTTCTTGAAGAAGGTTTTGTATTTGACCTCCAAATACATCTCAGTTTCTGATATCATTTCTTCATTGGAGCCAAATCTCTTTCCCTGGGGCATTCTTTTGAGGTCTGCAAACAGCCAGTAGTTGCTGGGGACCAGATCTGGAGAATAGGGTGGATATGGAAGCAATTTGAAGTGCAATTCATGTAGTTTTGCCATCATTGCGATCGACTTGTGACATGGTGTGCCGTCTTGGTGAAAGATCACTTTTTTCTTCATTTGTGGTCATTTTTGGCAATTTCTTCCTTCAAAGTCACCACTAATGCTATATTCAGATTGATGGTTCTTCCTTTCTCAAGGTAATCGATGAACAAAATACCTTGCGCATCCCAATATATAGAGGCCAAAACCTTGCCTGCTGATTTTTGCATCTTTAGTCATTTTGGACAGCTTTCACCTGCTGCTGTTCACTCAGCTGACTGCTGATTTGACACCAGAATGAAGTGGAAGATCCATGTTTCATCCATTGTCACATGTTTACACAAAAACTTCTTGTTGCATTGAAACAGTTACAAACAACACTCTGAATCATCAGTACGTTGTTTTTGATCAACTGTGAGTAACTGCGGCACCCACTTTAAACAAAGCTTTCTCATTAACAAATGTTCATGCAAAATGGTGAATACACTGCCTTCTGATAAGTTCAATTCTTCTGCGATCTCACGCAACTTCAATTTACAATTGGCCAAAACAAGTTTTGTGTATTTTTCGATGTTTTCCAATACAGCTGTTGATTTTGGTTGGCCTGAGTGTTCAGCATCATTTGTGTCTCTATGACTGCATTTAAAGTCAGCATACCACCTCTTAACCATTTTTTCTGATAGAGCAGAGTTTGAATAACACTTACCAAGCCATTACTTTGCTTGAACAGTATTTTTTTCCCATCAGAAAAAAATGCTTTATCAACACATGAAATTCAGAATTTTTCATTATTTTGCAGCAGTAGCTTCAGTTAAGTAACTGTAGTTTGTAAATTAATAATCAGATTGTGCCCAAATTTTGTCACATGCTATTTGAAGGTTAGTACTTCATAATAATTATACGGATGTTTTTATTAGTGGCACTATTTATATGTTTGGCCTGGGACTTATTTAGTGATGTGTTATTACTTTTGACTGTCTGGATTTCTTAGACAAAATAGGAGAAAAAGAAGCATTTTGACTGAAAGAAGCAGCCATGGAGTTTTAGTTTTTTGTGAGTCTTTTGATCATGAGCTACTTCACTTACTTCTTTGAATATAAGGATTTGACTCTCATAGACTGTGTAAATGAATTTGCGGTTTTTCGTTGACTGAAGATAACCTGTTACAAGGTCACATATTTCTGTTTGCAATGGATACAAACTCAGAGGTTTTTCATTTTACTCACACCACACCAACTGGTTGAAAATGTGCTTTTAAAATATTGTACTATTTTCTGCAATGCACAAATAAATCTTATTTTAGATTCTAAATTTGGTAACTTTTTAATTGGAGCTTCAGATTATATATATATATCCAAAAGGAAGAGACTTGATGGTAAAATTCTAGAGGAGATCCTATTAATATTATTTGTTAAAAATTAAATATTAAAATGATCAGGCCAAATCAAAATTATTTATTTACAGTGCTGATATGTATTTTTTTACATATAAAAGAATTCAAAATTTATGATTGAATGGTCATTTCTGCAAATTGAATTCACTTCATGGGCAATCTTTAATATAATGGAATATTTCCGTAATAAATTTGTGAGCTAGCATGGAAGAGTAGCCTCCTAAAATTAATATGAGAATAAATATCATGATGATGTGCTGACTGCAACGTGGTAAAGAAATTGAATGTTTATTAGATTAATTGAAAGAGGTGGAGAAATACTAAAAAATTGTAATATTTTAGTCAACAACCAAAATCATTGTTGGATATTGCTTCAATGTTTAAGGACAATGGTCAAGATGTCTTTGACATTTTTTATGTCCCATGGGAAGAAGAAGTGATCATTGAGACACAAATGAGCAAAGAAACAAGGCAGTTTTAAAGCAGTTCATTCGGAATTGTTTGATATATCAAGTCACTGCCTATGTGAAAGTTATAGGGATAATGCTGTGAGGGGGGATGTGCCACCAAGCATCTGGTTCTGGAAATTCAGGTTGGGAGATTTGTCCTTTTGTGACAAACCTTGCAGTCGTTGGGCATAGGTCCAGGATAATATGGCCTTGAAAGTGGCCATAGAGGAGAAAAACAGCTAAGCAGAAATTTCTTTGACTGGAATCTCGTCTTTATTTTTCCTTAGTATGTCAGTCAGTCTCTTTGTTTCTTTCTTTTTTTCTATTAGCCAGTTGTATTTTAGTCAGGTTGGTGGATAGGTCACACAGGCTATAGTCTTTCATTTCCCCATCATTCTCTGGTCAAAAAGTTAAAAATTATTTTTTTCAACTCACTGGCAAAAACAATGTGTGTTTTGAGATGGAATCATGACTTGCATATTAAAAGTAAGCCATGTTTTTTTTTTTTTTTGTTTTTTTTTGTTCGTTTTTGCCTAATTTTTGTTTAATTTTAAAACTTTTCATGCCTAATTGAAGGATTGATTTTGTTTTTAGCAGAAATTTCTTTGACTGGACTTTAACTAAGTTAAAACTTAGTAAGTCACTTTTTTTTTCCCAATTGGAGTAGATAGACTAAACTATCGCCCGGTTCACACACCACCCATGTCTATTGAACAGGTGAAGAGGCTCATCCCTTGTTCCCTGTTTAGGATGTGGTTTCCAGCTTTCTCTTTTCCAATTGTTTTACTCTTTTCTTTTTTCTTTTTTTTTCAATTGGAGTAGATAGACTAAACTATTGCCTGGCTCACACTCCACTCATGTCTATTGAACAGGTGTAGAGGCTCGTCCCTTGTTCCCTGTTTAGGATGTGGTTTCTGGCTTTCTCTTTTTTAATCTTTTTTAATCTTTTTACTCTTAAGTAGCCCCCTGCGCATCAGTGGCGTTACTGCCTTGCTTTGGGTGATATGATTAAAAAAAAAACAAAAAACCCTGTGGTGATCTTGCAAAATGCTTCCAGGTTTCTGTTGAAATAGACTTCACCTGCAATCACAAAAGGAAGAGTTACAAAGTGACCAAGTGTGTAACCAACACTCTGTTGACAGCCAACAAGCAACCACAAATGATAGCCTGTTTCTTGTTGCCTTTTTGGCAATGGAATGTACCCATATTTGACTGAGTGCTCACGAGTGATGAAAAGTGGGTCTGGTGTGATACTTCCAAGCATACCATACACATTGTATCTCACACCTCAAGACCACCTCTACACTCATGAAAGATCATGCTCTGTATCTGATAGTCAATGTGTGCTGCACATATTTGTCTTTATTTCTGAGATGAGTTAGTATTTACACTATTTACATTATTCGAACTATTGTCCTCATCTTTGTTGCTATTTGTATGATGTTTTGGCTGTTGTACACTTCGGTCTTCTTCAGGTGCTATGAAATTTGAACCGAACCCTTTATAACAATCAGTGGGGTATATCATTCTCATTCCTCTTTTGGTAATCATGAATTATCTCCCTCAACCAGGCTACAGCAATGGTGAACAAGTAACTGAGAGGGTTAGAGGGAGATAACTCAGGACTATCAAAAGAAGCTCTATGCAAGAAATAAGAATGATATACCCCAGTAATTGTAATAAAGGGTTTAGTTCAAAAAACCAATACACCTGAAGAAGGCCGGAGTAGACAACGACCGAAATGTCATACAAATGGCAACAAAGATGAGCACATTAGTTCAAACAATGTAAATAGTGTGGTGCACATTTTTACATGTGTTGTAGTGAAATATCCTGTCCTACCCAGGAATGGGTATGACCCGGGTTATAAAAGACCGGGACTAGAACAAACTACAGAGTGTTTGTGATTATACGAGAGTCTTTGTCCTTATATGAGAATGTTTGTGATTATACGGGAGTCTTTGTCATGATACAAGAGTGATCGAGAGTCTTCGTGATTATACGGGAGTCTTCATCATTATATCAGAGTGATCGAGAGTCTTCATGATTATATGAGGGCCATTGTCCTTAAATGAAAGTTATACGTCACTTGACAGAAGCATTCTTCACAAGACAGATGCGTACTTCCTATACAGAGACATTGTCTTCTGGAGTGTTATACCTGTTAACTGTTCGTTGGTGTACGTGTATTTGGTTTATTGTACTGAGGTATAATAAATCTCTGTTCCTACATCCTCAGTGTTAAGAATTATTTCTTGCACTATTCTTTCTCTGTTTATCCCCACCCAGGATATAACAACATGCTAGGTATATTAATTACTAGATATGGACAAATACTCAAATATTGTTTCCTAATAATTGAGTCAGCAGCCAAAATCATTATGTATTACATGCTTATGGAAAATTGTCATCTTAGTACTTTGAAAAATATCTATCTAAATCTAATCTAAACTTATTTCTAAATGAAACTTTGTCTGTGTGTGTGTCTGTTACCTATAGACTCTGAAACGGCTGAAACGATTTTCTTGAAAATTTACAAAGTTGTACTATAAGCGTCTGTGAGTGTTCTGAGCTAGGTTTTGTGTCAAGGTACCCCTGATAAATATCAAAAATCGATAATTGAAAAAATCAGGTTATAGAAGGAGTGGTTCAATTTTAATCAAATTTGATACACTCAGAGACAAAGACATAAGAAACAATATTCAGAAGTTTCAAGGTTGCAGTTCTTACAATAGTGCAGAAAATCAATAATATATATATATATATATATAAGGCAAGATATTTGTGTGTGTCTGTTTATCTGCCTGTATGTCTGTATTTTTTTTAGCCCTTTTATTTTAGTTTTTACTTCAGGTTTGGCTCTAAGTAGGTATAATTGTAGTTCTTAGTCTCAGCCAAAATACCATTTACTCAGAGGACTTATTTAACCTTCAAATTTCAGTTTACAATGAAAAAACTTACTTGATATCGATACCAGGAAATCAAAATTTGACTTCGATCAATTCATTTTTCTTTCAGTCTCTGGTTTTGCTTTAACTGGAAACAACTATTGCTTTTTAGTCTTTCGTGCCAATGTCCAAAGAGTCTGAGCTCCAGGACCATGGATTAGTTTTAAAGCTTTCATTATACCCGAGCAATGCCAGGCTATACTGCTAGTAATAAATGAATTAAGAGTATAGGATCTCTTTGAATTATGACATTGTTTCATTCATAAGATGTGATGGAAAACTATTTTCTGTACAAGTCAGAATATAGCTGCAATTTTCCATTTATGTTATTCATTTATGCTAATGAAATAGCAATGTAATAATTTAGAACATAACAACACATTTCTATGATAGAAGAAAAAGTTCTTCTATGTGTCCTGTTCCTTCAGGACGTACGCAATCATGGTTCTCTACGTCTCCCTATCCCTGGCTGCTCTTCGTATGTTTTCTCCTGTTACACCTCGCAACCCCCGTTCCATCATCCACCTGATTAGGCCCTGCAAATATATTATCTGCTGCCTTCCTCTGTCTCTTTTTCCTTCTATCTGGCCTGTCAGTATCAGGTTCTCCAAGCCCTCCTTCCTCATTGCATGTCCCATGAACTTCAGTTGTCTCTTCCTGGTGCTCACTATTAATTTGCTTTTCATTGCCATTCTTTCCAACACTTCATCGTTGCTTGCATGCTCAGTCCATGATATCCACAGCATCCTTCTGTAGAACCAAACTTCCGCTGCTTCAAGTTTTGTCCTCATTTTCAATGATATTGCCCAGCATTCACTGCCATATTGAAGAACTGACATCACATAGCAATCCAGCACTCTTTACTTTGTTTCTAGTGAAATTTTCCTGTGTCTTAGTACTTTACTCAGCTTCTAGAACGCATCCTTTGCCATGCCAATTCGCCTTCGGATCTCTGTGTTGCACTTTCCATCTCCTGTTAGAACACTTCCTAGGTATTTAAATTTTTGTACTTGCTTGATTCTGGTATCCCCCACCTGTATTTGACATTTTGAGCTGCTCTTTTTGCTGATGACCACACATTCAGTTTTCATAAATTTTATTTGTAGTCCTTTTTTGTCACTCTCCACAGCTACCATCTGTAGGGGGTCTTGTAGTTTTCTTTCTGTGTCTGCAATCAGCACTGTATGACATATGTTAACATAATTAAAAGTAAAAAATATATTGAGGGATTGACTCTCGCTAGAGAAGATACTAAAGAGTAAGATCTTGTATCTCTTGCCATACTCAGAAGCAGTAGCAAATCTGGGGAAGTAAAAAAGAAACATGCGTTTGTGTTTTGTTTTAACAATAAAACATTTTTATCTCTTACAGGGAAACTCTATATGTCTACAGTCCTAGACATGAAGGTAATTTTTCAGAGATGGGATAAGTATATTAGAGAATTCCAATATAAACAAAACTCAGTATGCAAACATTACTAGAAACTTCATCTTGCACATTCAAGTTATGCAAATTAGCACATTTTAAACCTTATAAACTGTCCCTTATTGGCTACATACTCTTCAGTTTTACTCCTTCACTTTTCAAGGTTTCAAACAATCTTTTAGTCTTCTGTATTAGCATATGGTTCACAGGAGTACACCATTGATTCTAGTTTTCAAGCCTAGGCACTAATAATTTTTCCATCTCATTAATGGGACCACTATGTTGCTTAGTAATCAACAGTGGATTTTGTTCGAGCAGATCTTTTCTCGTGTTCAAGGAGAGAGAACCATAAAAGAACAATAATTAAGAAAACAGTAGATAATGATTGACATTGCATTTAAATTTTTGAAGTAAGTTCAAAGTTGACCGAGAAGTTAGAAGCCAAGAAGATAATTCCACAAGTTAGAAGTACAACAGAAGGAACTGTTTGCATTTCTACTGGAGGATGATGAGAACTTGACATAAATACTGTACAGTGCTTGAATTCATAAAGTTCAGGTACCATAGAGGAAAGTTCATCAAAACAAATATCATGAAAGTATTTATAGACAATGAACAGGGATGCTATATTACGATAGTGGGAATGTGTGCTTGACTGAAGGAAAGAAGTTGTTTAACATGAGGAAAATAAAACATTAAAGAGAGAGAACAATAAAAGAACAAGAATAAAGAAAACAATAGATAATGATTGACACTGCATTTAAATTTTTGAAGTTCAAAGTTGACTGAGAAGTAAGAAGTCAGGAAGAGAATAAAAGGAACTGTTAGCATTTCTATTGAAAGATGATGAGAACTTGACACAAATACTGTACAGTGCTTGAACTCAAAGCCTAGGTACCATAGAGGAATGTTCATCAGAACAATTAGCATGAAAATATTTAAAGAAAAGGCAGAGGGATGCTATATTACGATAGTGGGAATGTGTGCTTGATTGAAGGAAAGAAGTTGTTTAACATGAGGAAAATAAAATATTAAGGAATAAGAACCATAAAAGAACAAGAATTAAGAAAACAGTAGATAATGATTGACATTGCATTTAAATTTTTGAAGTTCAAAGTTGACCAAAAAGTAAGAAGCCAGGAAGAGAATAAAAGGAACTGTTAGCATTTCTACTGTAAGATGATGAGACCTTGACACAAATACTGTACAGTGCTTGAATTCATAAAGTTCAGGTACCATAGAGGAATGTTCATCAGAACAATTAGCATGAAAATATTTAAAGAAAAGGCAGAGGGATGCTATATTACGATAGTGGGAATGTGTGCTTGATTGAAGGAAAGAAGTTGTTTAACATGAGGAAAATAAAATATTAAGGAATAAGAACCATAAAAGAACAAGAATTAAGAAAACAGTAGATAATGATTGACATTGCATTTAAATTTTTGAAGTTCAAAGTTGACCAAAAAGTAAGAAGCCAGGAAGAGAATAAAAGGAACTGTTAGCATTTCTACTGTAAGATGATGAGACCTTGACACAAATACTGTACAGTGCTTGAATTCATAAAGTTCAGGTACCATAGAGGAATGTTCATCAGAACAATTAGCATGAAAATATTTAAAGAAAAGGCAGAGGGATGCTATATTACGATAGTGGGAATGTGTGCTTGATTGAAGGAAAGAAGTTGTTTAACATGAGGAAAATAAAATATTAAGGAATAAGAACCATAAAAGAACAAGAATTAAGAAAACAGTAGATAATGATTGACATTGCATTTAAATTTTTGAAGTTCAAAGTTGACCGAGAAGTTAGATGCCAAGAAGATTCCACAAGTTAGAAGTACAATAGCAGGAACTTGTTAGCATTTCTTCTGTAAGATGATGAGAACTTAACATAAATACTGTACAGTGATTGAATTCATTAAGTCTAGGTACCATAGAGGAAGGTTAATCAGAGCAATTAGCATGACAGTTG
Organism: Ascarosepion bandense; assembly: GCA_037127315.1. Taxonomy (NCBI): domain Eukaryota; kingdom Metazoa; phylum Mollusca; class Cephalopoda; order Sepiida; family Sepiidae; genus Ascarosepion; species Ascarosepion bandense. Next base: position 1,742,155 of record JBBBDQ010001538.1, read on the forward strand.
GAAAGGGTCTGAAAATGATACCTATGTCATATGTGCATTATCAATCTGTAAGTCTATTTGAAACCTATTTCAGTGTAATCAATATTTGAATAACAAATAAGAAAGTAAATGAGTTGATAATTATTCGTATTATTGTTAGTGTATTTTTCAAAAATTGTTTTAATTTTTTTCTGCAAAGAAAAAAGAAAACCTTGAGAAGAAAGTTTGATTTCTCTTGAGAAAATTGCAAATTATTTTCTTCTGTTCATTGGTTGTTTGTGAATTACATTCAATGAATTTTCCCTTCACAAACATATCATAAACTATCGCCCGGTTCACACTCCACCCTCATCAATTATGATGGGCGGAAACCATGAAAACTACTATTTTTTTGGCAAAAAATAATCTCTAATTAAAAAAGATAATTATTAATTATCAAACAGAAGATTTTAATTTAAGTAATAGATAGCAGACACGGAAAGGAAACTACAAGACCTTCTACAGAAGGTAGCTGAAGAGAGTGACAAGAAAGGACTACAAATAAACTGCAAGAAAACCAAAAGCATGGTCAGTAACAAAAAGGAAAGCCCAAAATGCCAAATACAGTTGAATAATATTAAAAGAAACAAGATTAGTCTGAGGATCCTAGATGTTATACCAGGATTTGTAATCAGAGGACACAATCTGAACAACATAAGATAGATACACAGATGATGCAGTGTTGATAGCAGACACAGAAAAGAAATTACAAGACCTCATACAGAAGAGAGCTGAAGAGAGTGACAAGAAAGGACTAAAATAAAACCAAATACCTAATCATCAGCAAAAAGAGCAGCCCAAAATGCCAAATAAAGTTGGGAGATACTAAAAGCAAGAAGGTACAAAAATTTAAATACCTAGGAAGTGTTCTAACAGAAGACAAAAAGTATGACACAGAGATCTAAAGTTGCATTGGCATGGTGAAGGAAGCATTCCAGAAGTTGAGTAAAGTATTAAGAAACAGGACAATTTCACTAGAAACAAAGAAGAGAGTACTGAATTGCTATGTGATGTCAGTTCTTCAATAGTGAATGCTGGACAATCTCATCAAAGATGAAGGAAAAACTTGAAGCAACTGAAATGTGGTTCTACAAATATCATGGATCAAGCATGTGAGCAATGATGAGGTTTGGAAAGGAAATTAATAATGAGCATCAAGAAGAGATAGCTAAATTTCCTGGGACATGCAATGAAGAAGAAAGGCTTGGTTTTCATGAAGTTCTGTGTCTCTAGGTCTTTGTGGAGTTTTATAGTTCTTTACTGACATCATCAAGATGTTGACCTTCCAAATTACTTCAAACAGGTTTGGAATAAAAATCCTCATCAGTTTTTTTAAATCATGTCACCCCTAGCAAGTCAGTTTTACTGCCACTGTTGTACAGAGGGTTACATAGGGGAAAAGTGATGAGAAAGAGGGGTAGGTTATAGGGGGTGTCAGGGGAGAGTAATACTGGTGTAATGGGGATGGAGTGGATGGAGAAAAGAGCTTGAGAGAAAGGATGCAAGTCAGTGAGATAGGAGATGGCTATTGGCTTTACATTTAAATTCTTAAAGATTGTAGCAGTTGGAGACGCAAGTATACAGAAGGCAATTCCACAGGCGGGAAGTGTGAGAAAAGAAGCTGTTAGAGTAGAAATTGCAGTTACATTTTATCAGTATTACTGGAAAAGGGTGGAACCTAGTTGCTAGTCTAGTCAGTCAGTTATGTGCCATGTGCAATACACGCTTGGGCAATCATGTCTCGAAAGAGACATGACTGACTGGGCAGAAGATTATCCCGCAGTAGGTTGCCATTGCTTTCTGCAATAGACTGGTTGCCGACCAAGGCTATAGAACCCAATCTGTCCTGTTATTTAACCCATAACTGGAGGGAAGAGACAGATTAATACCTTTCCCAAGAGTATTTGCGCATAAGTGAAGGCAAGGAATTCAACTGGAATTCAAACTCGGTTCCCTGATTTCTCGTTCTGAGTCGATATCCACTGCGCCACAAAGTAGCTCATGTAAATTCATAAAAAGCAATAACAGCTACTATAAACTATTTTCCTGAAAAAATTGTATTTAGAGAAAGAATTTATTAATTTCAACTGGCAGTAATACTGGTTGCTTGGACAATGAATGCCAAATGCTTTCTGATATGTAAATGGTTTAATATTACCATTACTGTTATTGGCAGCCACTGCTGCAGCAAATAATCATCAACCTAGTTTGAAACACAAAATTGATGATCCTCTGGTCAGTCCGTTAAGTGCCATACATGAAACACACTTGGCGGATCATGTCTCAAAAGTGACATAACTGACTGGGCAGAAAATTTTCACACAGAAGGTTGCCTTTTAATTTTCGTGGTAGCTTTACTAACCAAGGCAATATAATCCAATCTTTCCTTATATTTAACCCATATCTGGAGGGAGAAGCAATAGATTCATACTTTTGATACCTTTCCTGAGGGTATTTGCATGTAGGTGAATGCAGCGAATTCAAATGGAATTCAGATTCTCTGATCTCTCATTACATTCTCTGCATGCAGATACCCTTGGGAAAGGTATAAATCCGTCTCTTCCTTCCAGCTATGGGTCAAATAGCAGGACACATGAGGTACTATAGCCTTGGTTGACAACCAATCTACCACAGAAAGCAATGGCAACCTACTGTGGTGTCCTGCTCAGTCAGTCATGTCTTTTTCAAGACATGATCATCCAAACATGTATCACATTTGGCACATAACTGACTAATGCTCTGGTTCAAACCCTGTAAAGATAGTGACTTAATATTTTTTTTTTTTTGTTGAAAGAAAGCATAAATAATGTTGTCTATTTCTATCCAGAATGAAAAAAATTCTAGTAAAGTTTAAAAAATTTGAAATAGCTTTGAATATAAAAGACAGTAGATGTTTTGGAAGTATGTGTGTGATTCTAGTTCCAGATTCAGTCAACAAATGTCCTATGAATGAAAGAGATTGAAGACAAGATTGCTTAAATTCAGTACGTTTTTTTATATTACATTTTCTGAAAATTCTGTTTTCTCATTATTACCAAATAAAGCTACGCTTTGTCACACTGAATTCTTTCAGCTACATTGATATAGATATATATATATATACTTTTCAACTTGTATCTTTCCATATCACATTATATGTGAGCAAAGTGTGCTTTTAAGTACTTTCCTGTATATTATATAATGTACAGCTTCTGTAGGTGAACTAGTCGCTGACTTTCTGAGTGAGATTAAATTCATAGAAAAAAATTAAAAAGGCTCAATGGGGGAAAAATAAAAATTGCAGAACCAAAAAATGTTCATATTAAGAGAAAAAAATAGGAAAAAGTAGCTGATTCAGAACATTTTAAAAAGTTTTGTCTTCTCAAAATGTTTGCAGAATCTTCTCAAATCGTCTCTTACAATTTTGCTGACTCCATCTTTCAGTTCACCTATGTTATTTAAGTATTTTATAAAATGAATTTTAAAATCGCACCTCTTGACATTACTTGCCAGTCTTCATGTTCGATTCATTGCCAAGACAGCAAAAGGCAACGAGTAGTCTCTTTTTTGTTGTTGTCTGGCTTGGGTATTGGCATAGAAGGTGAAATCTGAATTCAAACTGAGTTAGTCTGTTGCATTCACTTTCACACTGATACTCTCCCCCAAACACAACACTAGGTGGCAGCCAGTCAAAGAAATGAAAAATTTTGAATTCCCAACAGTTTCATTTTATTTCTTTATTTTATGAAATAAGTCTTAGATCTTACAAAAATAATACTTTATAACATTTCTGAATCAAAATTAATATTCTATTAGTTGTCCAAACTGCAAATGGCAGTGAGTATGTTCTTGATTTTTTATGCTATGTGACATGGGTATGTAGGCTGTAGACTATATATCTGTACAGAAAGTGGAATTAGCAAACTGTGTTCGAATTCTGCACTAGTCCATTGCAGTCTCTTTTGCTCTAACAGCCTTGGAAAAGGCATGAATCTATCTATTCTTTCTCCATCTGTGGGTTAAATAGAAAGATAACTGAATTGTTTAAGCCTTGGGTATTTCATTTTTTATTTGTGCGTGTGTGCGTGTGTGTGTGTGTGTGCGTGTATTTTATAAAAAGTCTGAAATAGTAACTCTTTGCATTTCTTATCCAGTACTAATATTCCTGTTTTGGCAGAAAGGTATATGACAAAGTAGAAAAAGATTCTTGTGTATTCATATATATATATATATATATATATATGAATACACAAGAATATATATATGTATAAATAAAATAGGATTAATTCAAGGATGTTGATGTTAATCCTATTTTAATTTATATTTGCTCTGTAATATTTTATTACATGGAGCTCTCTTCCTGTATCATTTTTTAATATTAAAATAAAATTTTAATATTAATTAGGATTGGGTTTTTAGAATTTACCTTCCTGCTTTTTCCACTTGGATTAAAGTATCTGAATATATATATATATATATATATATATATATATTACGGAAATTAATGAAGATTAACGAAACTTGGTCATAAACAACCGACAATTTGAAATGATTAGTTTGAACATTACTTTTTATCAATACTCATATTTAAGTAGATATTCTGTTTCAATTAAACAGTATTATATATTTATATCTACTGGCCTGGTTATTTATGATAAATTTTTATTATGAAAATGTGTGTCATTTGGTAGGATTCAAACCTGCGACCCCTATTCACATAGGGGAAGCTACCATGTGATCTGGCACGTCTTTGACCTCTCCACCACGAATGACCTTCAGTCTAAACGAGGTTTTAATCAACCCAATATAACACAGTTTTTGATTTATCGCAACAACCATATCTGCCCTGAAATGTATCATAATTTCAACAAATGTAAACATGTTACGGAAATTTACGAAGATTAACAAAACTTGGTTATAAACAACCGACAATTTGAAATGATTTGTTTGAACATTATTTTTTATTGACACGCGTATTTAAGTAGATATTCTGTTTTTAATTAAACAGTATTATATATATATATATATATATATCTTTATCTGTAAATTCAGATAAAACTTAGTGGGGAAATAGCCATTTTTAACATGTCATTTTAAGGCATGCATTCTTCGGACCCTTATAAACAAATATATACATATATATATATTTCCTTCCTGTCATGCTCGTAGAAAGAGAAAGAGACAATAGTGAGGCAGCATTGGCTCAGTATATTCTCTCTACTATCAGTTATTAAACTTTACTACCACTTATGAAATCTCTTGCTGTATACTTGCTCTTTAAAAATGTCTTATTATTTTTTCAATAATTATGTCATTGAGTTGTGAAGAATATATATATATATATATATATATATATATACTCTCTTTTATAATAAAGTTCATTCTGTGTATGTGTATATATATATATATATACTCTCTTTTATAATAAAGCTCATTCTGTGTGTATATATATATATATATATATACACACACATATACTCTCTTTTATAATAAAGTTCATTCTGTGTATGTGTGTGTATATATATATATATATATATATATATATATTTTTTTTTTTTTTTTTTCTCCCGTCATGCTCAAGGGTTGCGATTTTTTTTTTCATATGTTTTAAATTAAGATACTCAATAGTAGGTACATCAATATATATGTTACCTTCGTTTTAGATATAAATTTCTGACGTCATTTTTGATGGCACAGGCCCACTCAAGTATATATATATATATATATATATAAAAACACACACATGTGTATTATATGATTATTGTAATGGATATTAATATGAAAAGTGGAACTGGCAAACAAGGTTCAAATTATAAGTTGGTCAGTTGTATTGATTTTTGCAATAATGCCCTTAAGAAAAGCCTGGTGCTGTTTCTCCTATCCTTCCTATCCCTCATTACAGTTATGGGTTAAATAACAAGGTAGACAGTATTCTCTATCCTTGAATAGCAACCAGTTTATAAATTGAAAATTTATGAATACAAAATCATGCAGAAAACAACGGAAAACTAATTCATTTTTTTCTCATGGAAATAAAACAAAATGAGGATGCTATCTCCAAGTGTGGCAGATTTTGCCACATATGTGATCTAAAAGTTTCAGTCACTGTACCATTTTTTAGGCTCACACGTCCCCATGAGCAGCTTAGTCTTCAATAGATAATAGTTTTTATCAAGTCACCACCTCTAAATAGATTGGTTAATTAAGGTTATGCAGTTTGGAGAAATTAGAGAGCCGAGTTCAAATTTCCATTGAATTCACTTACGTGCAAGGTATTAATCTATCTCTTCTTTTCAGTTGTTAGTTCAATACAGGGACAGATTGGGTTCTGTAGCTTTGATTGGCAACCGGTCTACTACAGAAAGAAATACCAACCTACTGCAGAACAATTTTCTGTCTAGTCAATCATAAAAGAGAGATGATACACCTAAGCGTCTATCATCTCTGGCATTTAATTGACTGACTGAATTATATACTCTTGTGCAAATTCATTGAAACAAAAATGAATAATGTCTTACTATGGTCTTTCGCACTTTCGTTGATTACATATACATTGTCGCTTGGTGTGGTTTTTGAAATGCTGCACCTCCTCGGGTTAACTCTCACACCAGACCTCAAGTGGAATAACTATATAGAATCCATAGCTAAATCTACTGCTAAGAAAATTGGCTCTCTGTAGGGCTAGGACGTTTTTCCCATTCCAAACAATCCTGCACATATACAAGTCTACCATCCGCCTGTGCATTGAATACTGCTGCCATATCTGGTCCGGTGATCCTGCTATCCACTTAGGTGTCCTCGATCAAATCCAACAAAGAATCTGTAATGTCATTGATCTCGACTTGGCAGCTAGGATACAGTTGCTTTCTCATCGACACAGTAAATAACAGACAGAGAACGCCACTGGAAACTACATAAACTTAAGTAATCAGCACATATGCTAAGCTTCAAAAATCTCCTAAGCCAACCAAGCATAGAAATGAGCACAGTATAGGAACCAGTAATACGAAGTGCCAGAGAAAATCATTTGTGTCAAAAATTGCAGTATGAGCTCTGGTAAAAAAAAAAGACTAGAGAAAACCACTAACATCAAAAAATTGCAATATGAACTCTGGTAAAAAAAAAAGTTACTGGACATGAGGTTTATAAGTGCCAAAAATTCAGTTGTTCTTGTCCTTAAGGACACATGGCCTAGTAGATAGAGATGTTGGTTGATCCTGACTTGACTCTAAGAGTTGTGAGTTCAATACCAGGCTATGATTGTAATAAAGCACCTGATGTGCGTACAACGACCAAAATGTTGCACAAAGCACAACAAAGATGAGGACAATATTCTGAATAATGTAAATACTGTGAATGCTGCTTCATCTCAGAAATATAGACAAATAGAATGATCTATTATTAAATGTCATACAAATGGCAACAAAGATGAGGACAATAGTCTGAATAATGTAAATACTGTGAATGCTGACTCATCTCAGAAATATAGACAAATAGAATGATCTATTATTAAATGTCATACAAATGGCAACAAAGATGAGGACAATAGTCTGAATAATGTAAATACTGTGAATGCTGACTCATCTCAGAAATATAGACAAATAGAATGATCTATATATATATTCAGAATATTCAGATTTTGCCATTGCATAAGACACACAGGTTGATATGCGTCTAATAAAAATTAAACAACCGAAAATAGGAGAACTCTTTCATGAATCTGTTTAATTTTCTACAATTTTTTAAAGAAATCAAACTGCATTCCAAGATATAAATTCAACAAAACTACAACATAAAACATACACATCACCGCCTCTTGTAATTAGATCAATACAAACAAGTATTAGCACAAAATCTGAGTATCATCTACCATGGATTCAACTGTGAAAGCAGAATAACATATATTATTTTTTTTATTGCATTAAAGCTTCCAAGAAAAATAAATTTTGGCATTAAGTGATATAAATGATAAATTGATATCCACTGCACCACAATGCACATCCTGATTAAACAATTTAGTTTAAAATCTTTTGATAGTCCTTGGTGTGATGATAAACTACATCTGGCAGGAAGGCCTCTGATTAGGCAGTTAGATGTTTTGAGGAGTGTGGAACCACCTCTTAATTGCTTCTGTTCCCAGGGTGGTAGAATCTGTCAGGGTCCCAGCTATGGACAAATAGTGAATCCCAAACAAAACTCTATGAAAAGAAAAAAATCCATTTATATAGTAAAAATACCAGGAATTCATTTTTATATGAAAAGATTACTAACAATATCTATGTTGTGGTGGACCTATCTATTAACATAGTAACAGGACTAACTCAACCTGCATAAATACCATGTGACTAGTAATTATGTCAACAGAGCTGTATTTTTTATACCACGTATTCAACTGTGAAGGCAGAATAACCTGTCATGTTTTTATTACTTCAAATCTCTCAAGAAAATCAAATTTTGGCAATAAATGACCGATGAGGAGTTAATATACCTTGAAACAAACCAACACACTAATCACTGGGCTATGCCCACATTATTTTTCCCATGAATACATAGTAATTTACACGTAATAAAAATGGAGATGTAGAGAGCCATGTTTACATAATTTGTAAAGGAACTGTGGCAAGGAAGGAGAAAATTAAGTCTTATGTTGGAAAAGATTTTGCATTCTTTGTGTTGTCAAAAAAGAGACTCAAAATCAAGATTGGGGCAATTTTAGTAGGCATCTAAAAATGACAGTTGCTTGTGCTTCCCTACCAGTCTCTACCAATTACAACCTTTCTTAACCAAATAAAAGAAACGCTACTTGCTTGTGCTTCCCTACCTGTCTCTACCAATTACAACCTTTCTTAACCAAATAAAAGAAACGCTACTTGCTGCTTCTTCCCTACCAGTCTCTACCAATTACAACCTTTCTTAACCAAATAAAAGAAACGCTACTTGCTTCTGCTTCCCTACCAGTCTCTACCAATTACAACCTTTCTTAACCAAATAAAAGGAACACTACTGCTTGTGCTTCCCTACCAGTCTCTGCTTATTCTTAACCAAATAAAAGAATGCTACTTTGGGCCACAGGATGATTTTTAGCTTTTCATACTTGATGAGGTCGTTTTGCATTGGTCTTGGGATTGATTTTTAACTTTAGGTATCATGAACTCAGACTTGTTTTTTTTTATTATTTGAACCTTCCTAAAGCTATTTACCTCAAGAATATGCTGCTATTTAAAAAAATGGCATAAACTGATTTTAAAAATCTTTTAATCTCGTATACACTCACCTTAATCTCCATCACAGTTTTTAATGGCAATTTTAACTTTGGGAATAACCAAATGTTTTTGGGGGCTATACTGAAAACAGGATGAGGCAATTTTTCCAAAAGCCCTTGCACAAAACGTTAAAAAACTGCTTTTCTCATGATAAATATGATAGTCATATTGTGCGCAAGATCATTGAATATACCTTATTGGAGAGTATCTATTGGATCATTTAATATACCTTATTGGAGAGTATCTATTGGATCATTTAATACACCTTATTGGATAGTATCTATTGGATCATTTAATACACCTTATTGGATAGTATCTATTGGATCATTTAATATACCTTATTGGAGAGTATCTATTGGATCATTTAATATACCTTATTGGAGGGTATCTATTGGATCATTTAATATACCTTATTGGAGAGTATCTATTGGATCATTTAATATACCTTATTGGATAGTATCTATTGGATCATTTAATATACCTTATTGGATAGTATCTATTGGATCATTTAATATACCTTATTGGAGAGTATCTATTGGATCATTTAATATACCTTATTGGAGAGCATCTATTGGATCATTTAATATACCTTATTGGAGAGCATCTATTGGATCATTTAATATACCTTATTGGAGAGCATCTATTGGATCATTTAATACACCTTATTGGAGAGCATCTATTGGATCATTTAATACACCTTATTGGAGAGCATCTATTGGATCATTTAATATACCTTATTGGAGAGTATCTATTGGATCATTTAATATACCTTATTGGATAGTATCTATTGGATCATTTAATACACCTTACTGGAGAGTATCTATTGGATCATTTAATACACCTTACTGGAGAGTATCTATTGGATCATTTACTATACCTTATTGGATAGTATCTATTGGATCATTTAATATACCTTGTTGGAGAGTATCTATTTGATCATTTAATATACCTTATTGGAGAGTATCTATTTGATCATTTAATATACCTTATTGGAGAGTATCTATTGGATCATTTAATATACCTTATTGGATAGTATCTGTTGGATCATTTAATGTACCTTATTGGAGTGTGTCTATTGGATCATTTAATATACCTTATTGGAGTGTGTCTATTGGATCATTTAATATACCTTATTGGAGTGTGTCTATTGGATCATTTAATATACCTTATTGGAGTGTGTCTATTGGATCATTTAATATACCTTATTGGAGTGTGTCTATTGGATCATTTAATATACCTTATTGGAGTGTGTTTATTGGATCATTTAATATACCTTATTCGAGTGTGTTTATTGGATCATTTAATATACCTTATTGGATAGTATCTATTGGATCATTTAATATTGCTTATTAGAGAGTATCTATTGGATCATTTAATACACCTTACTGGACAGTAACTATTGGATCATTTAATATACCTTACTGGAGAGTAACTATTGGATCATTTAATATACCTTATTGGAGTGTGTTTATTGGATCATTTAATATACCTTATTGGAGTGTGTCTATTGGATCATTTAATATACCTTATTGGAGTGTGTCTATTGGATCATTTAATATACCTTATTGGAGTGTGTCTATTGGATCATTTAATATACCTTATTGGAGTGTGTTTATTGGATCATTTAATATACCTTATTGGAGTGTGTTTATTGGATCATTTAATATACCTTATTGGATAGTATCTATTGGATCATTTAATATTGCTTATTAGAGAGTATCTATTGGATCATTTAATACACCTTACTGGACAGTAACTATTGGATCATTTAATATACCTTACTGGAGAGTAACTATTGGATCATTTAATATACCTTATTGGAGAGCATCTATTGGATCATTTAATATACCTTATTGGAGAGTAACTATTGGATCATTTAATATACTTTAAGATACTCTATTGGATCATTTAATATACCTTATTGGAGAGTATCTATTGGATCATTTAATATACCTTATTGGAGAGTATCTATTGGATCATTTAATATACCTTATTGGAGAGTATCTATTGGATCATTTAATATACCTTATTGGAGAGTATCTATTGGATCATTTAATATACCTTATTGGAGAGTATCTATTGGATCATTTAATATACCTTATTGGAGAGTATCTATTGGATCATTTAATATACCTTATTGGAGAGTATCTATTGGATCATTTAATATACCTTATTGGAGAGTATCTATTGGATCATTTAATATACCTTATTGGAGAGTATCTATTGGATCATTTAATATACCTTATTGGAGAGTATCTATTGGATCATTTAATATACCTTATTGGAGAGTATCTATTGGATCATTTAATATACCTTATTGGAGAGTATCTATTGGATCATTTAATATACCTTATTGGAGAGTATCTATTGGATCATTTAATATACCTTATTGGAGAGTATCTATTGGATCATTTAATATACCTTATTGGAGAGTATCTATTGGATCATTTAATATACCTTATTGGAGAGTATCTATTGGATCATTTAATATACCTTATTGGAGAGTATCTATTGGATCATTTAATATACCTTATTGGAGAGTATCTATTTAAATGTACAAAGTAACATCCTCTGTGTTTGGCTCTCATGGTGCTTCAGTTTTGTCTTACCAGTTCTCAAGATATTCAATATGGATAGATCTGTTCTCAAAAGTGTTTGGATATTAAATAATTGCAAAAACATGTTTTCAGATTCGTGAAGGATTACATTTTAGCATATATTTAATTAATTTAAAATCCCAACATTTGGAATATTAGGATTTTGGAATTTTTAAACTATTAGGTTGTTCAAAAAAATGACTGATTTTAGAATAAATTTTTCAGTTGCATTTTAATATATCATTATAATAGTTGCACAAAAACATATTCAGTTACTTGTGCTATACATGATATATGCTTGGGTAATCATGTCTCTTTTGAGACATCAATGATTGGGCAGAAGATTTTCTTGCAGTAGGTTGCCATTACTTTCTGCAGTTGACTGATTGCCAACTAAGATTATAGGACCCAATCTGACCTGCTATTTAACCCATAGTTGGAAGGAGAAGAGACGGATTAATACCTTTCCAAAGGGAATTTGTGCATAAATATAGATGATTCTACTATAGAAATGCATTAAAAATTAGAAAGAAATGGATTGTCAGTGGTCAGGAATTAATGTAAGTAGTACAGACAGAATATGGTTATTATATTTATAATGTAAATTCTACTAAATAAATACATTGAAAATCAAAAAGAATGGGTTTATCATTGCTCAGAAATGAATCCAAGCTTAACTAATAGAACAGGTGTATTATATATATAATGTAAATGCATTGTTAATGATTCTATCATAAAAAAGGAAATTAAGATTAGTCATGACTATTATTTTCATCTTCATTGTCATACTCATGATGTTTCAGCTGCTGCAGGCTCCAGCATTCTTCAGCTGTTATGTGGAAGCCTTAGGGAGATGGTTAATGTTTATTAATTTGGCCTTCCTACAACTTAGAGGTTTATGCATTATCATCAGAAGGTTTTAGATTGGTTGGTTGGAGATTGTGAATTTGTGGAAGAATAAAAATATACATTTTGCATGTTAAAATAGAAATTTATTAATAGAAAGGATAACATGAATTGTATAAGTTAATGCTCATTGAGAAATTTAAGGGTATCAAGAGTTCATAGTAGTCTGTAAATATGTATGTTATCGTTGAGTAGGACTGTTGAGAATGAAGAAGAAGAAGTAAAATGAATCAGTACACGAGAAAGAAGGAGAAAGAAGATGAATGTGCAGCATAACCTTATGTTCGGGTCAGTTTGAAGTTTCTCCCATCACATTTTAGTGTGATTACTTTCACTAATGCTTTTGTCCACTGAGTCATATGTCCTTATGTTGTAGAAAGAACAGCAATGTCAATAACCATCTCTTGACCACTTGACTCCAGTTCTTTCTACATCACCCAGTATATCTTTTCCTTTCTCTCTACCTTTGCAACTGTCATCACACCTGTATTCCCATTCCTCTCTTGCTCCTTTCTCTGACACCCCCTGTAACTGGTTCCTCTTTCTCTTCACTCTCCTCCTATCTAATCTATTATTATTATGTAGCCCCCTATGCATCAGTGGCATTACCGCCTTGCTTGGGGTGAAAAGGAAAAAAGTAGAACATAAGAACACATGACCCAGTGGACAACCCGTGCATTGAATACTGCTGCCACATCTGGTTGGGTGCCCTTGCTATTCTTCTCGGGGTTCTTGACAAAATACAATGGAGAATCTGTAATGTGATCAATACCGACTTGGCAGACCACCTGCAGTCACTCCCTCACCAGTATGACGTGGCTTCCTTGTGTCACTTTCACTGCTTCTGCTTTGATGAACTTAGATCACTGGTGCCCCCTAGATACGAATTTGCATGAGATACTAGATTAGCAACTAAGTCCCACCCTTTTACAGTGAAACCGATAAAATGTAACTGTAATTTCTACTCCAACAGCTTCTTTTCTCGCACTTCCCATCTGTGGAATTCCCTTCCACATACTTGCTTCCCCAACAGCTACAATCTCCAGGAGTTTAAATGTAAGGTCATTAGACACCTCCTAACACACTAACTCGCACCCATTCTCTCAAACACTTTTCCCATCTACCCAACCCCCATCCTTGTTATCCTTACCCGTCTATCACCCTCCTTCTGACATTTCCTATATCTAACCACTCTTTCTCATATCTTTCCCCTATGTAACTCCCTGCACAATAGTGGCAGTGGAATGCCTTGCTTGGGGTGAAATGATTAAAAAAAAAAAGTAATCTAGTTGTAGGTTCAATACCTGCCCACAGCAGAGGTGAACAAACACTTGCAGAGTTGAGCTATTGAAGGAAATTAACTAAAACTAAGATATCCAAAAAAAGCATGACATGTGGAACTAGAACAATCTAGTCAAAGTGGACTAAATAAAGGGTACAGTTCAAAATTTCAGTGTATATTTCCTGAAGAAGGCTGGAGTGTACAATGGCTGAAACATTGTGAACATGACAGTGAAAATAAGGACAATAGTCTGAACAATGTAAATAGTGTAAATGAAAGGTTATGCTAACATGTTCTTAACTGAAACCACTTCCCCAAATTTGATGTGTCTTCTTCTTCTATGTGCCCTGTCACTTCAGGACATAGGCGATCATGGTTCTCCACGTCTCCCTATCATTGGTGGCTCCCAGTATGTTTTGTTCTGTCACACATTGCAACTCCCATTCCGACATCCACCTGCTCAGGCTCTTCAAATATGTTATCCACTACCTTCCTCTGTCTTTTTTTCCTTCTATCTGGCCTGTCAGTATCAGGCTCTCTAAGCCCTCCTTCCTCATTGCATGTCCCAGGAACTTCCGTTGTCTCTTCCTGATGCTCAGTATCAATTTCCTTTTCGTTGCCATTATTTCCAACACCTCATCATTGTAACCATCTTAAAAACCAGTCAGTAAAATGTTATTATAAAAAGAAAGAGCATGAGATTGTTGTTCAACTGTCAAACATTGAAGAGTATCCAATATAAAAGTTATAAAAAAAGAAGTTAAGATCATCTTTAAGATCAAGTAATACTGCAGCGGATGTGCGTTGTGGTACAGTGGATATCGGCACGGAACGAGAAACCGGGGAGCCGAGTTCGAATTCCAGTTGAATCCATTGTATTCACTTACGTGCAAATACCCTTGGGAAAGGTATTAATCCATCTCTTCCTTCCAGTTATGGGTAAAATAGCAGGACAGACTGGGTTCTATAGCCTTGGTCGGCAACCAGTCTACCGCAAAAAGCAATGGCAACCTACTGTGGGATAATCTTCTACCCAGTCAGTCATGTCTCGAAAGAGATGTGATCGCCCAAGCGTGTATCACGTATGGCACTTAACTAACTGAATATTGACTGCAAATTCATTTTATTCTTATCACCAACAATAAAGCTTACCTGAAAGAAGCTTTCTTCTAAGAGTTAAAAAAAATACCACCTTTGTGTCTAAAACACGTTTATTTTCATCTTCCACATCAAAAGCAGTTTATAGAAGAGAAGATATTGAATCCAGATAATTTAAAATTAAGAGTGAACATGTTTTATTTTATATGATTGTCTAGATACAGTGGGAACATCGATTTGTGTACATGTTTTCATCTGGGATTCATTAAAATGAAGATGACATGTTTTTATTTGGTATAACAGAATTTTAAAATTATGTGCACTTTGAAAATGAAAAAAAAAACGCTTTCTTATTTAATTAAATGATGATTACCAGTAATTAAATCTAATATTGTTTTTTAACAAAATATTGATTAGTCTCATATTCAAATTATGACACATTTGTTTTAAATAAGACCCATTTTCCACAATTAAATATGTTATGAATAGTTTATTAAACCTTTTGTAGTAGTCACTTTCCGAACACATATAGGCTTAAGTTAAGCAACGTTGAGCCTGGTCAGTACTTAGATGGGTGACTGCGTGGGAATACCAGGTGCTGTAAGCGTTTAGTGATGGATGTGCATGCTTACGGCCATATCACCTCTCTCCAAAAAGATCTCATAGTAATTCACAGGTAATGAAAAAAAAAAGAAAAAGAAATCTGTGGAAAGCACATGACTGCCTACATTCTAAAAGGATAATGTATGAAAATTTTTTTATACATTGTCCGTATTTTTCAACATAATCTCCACTTTTATTAATGCATTAAATGCTCTCATTTGTTGGAATAAAATTTTATTTTTACAGTGATGGTTGGCTTTTTAATTAATCAATTAATTGGTATATGTGATAGACTTAAACAATCATATCTCTTTTGAGACATGACTGACTAGGCTTAATATTTTTCTGCAGAAGATTGCCATTTCTTTATGCAGTATACTGGTTGCCAACCAAGGCTATAGAACCCAATCTGTCCTGCTATTCAACACAGAGCTGGAGGGAGAACAGATGAATTAATAACTTTCCCAGGGGTAGTGGTGCATTAGTTTCTCTTTCTGAGCCAATATCCATTACACCACCATTTGTTCTATTATTTAACCCATAACTGGTGGGAAGAGATGGATTAATATCTTTCCCAAGGGTATTTGTGCATAAGTCAACATAAAGAATTCAACTAGAAAAAAAATTCGAACTCTGCTTCACCGATTTGTCATTCATAGTTGATATCCGTTGTACCACAACACACATTCTTTTTTTATTAGTACTGATAGTATTAATAATAACCTCACCACTAGCAAGACACCAAGGCTTTCTATGAGAAACATTATTGCCACCATCTTTTTTTCTCACTGTCTTCCTGTGGGCCATAACACTTAAAACATTTCATTATAGCAATCTGCTTCACTAAGAAACAAAAACATTTTATCTTATAGCAAATGTTTCATTTTTTTAATTAATAATTTTTCTTTTTATTAATTCCCAGTGCATAAGTTCATCTCTTTTCATTTTCTCTACATTCATTATACGTCTGATAATTACATGTATAGCATAAAAAAAAATACACGACTCATTTGAGTTTGATGCATACTGATTTCATTGATTTTATATCAGCAGCAGACTATTAAAATTAATTTAATTTTACCCAGGTGGATATTAAAACCTTTCAGTTTGGCCTCGCAAGTGATTTATGAACTTCATGATAAAAAAAAACAAAATTCACTTCCACCATGCGCTTGGTGACTAGGTCAGCACAATAGTTAAAGGTGAGAGCTTGTAATTAGTACGTCTATGTTCTTCTACTATATGCCACGTCTTTTCAGGAAATGGGTGGTCCTGACTTTCTACAATTTCTTCACTTTTGTAGATCTTAGTAAAATTTGTCTTTTACTATCTCTTTTAATCTCTGTTATGCCAACCACTTATGCAAATTTGTTAGGTTGGTTGTTCACTGTTTTCCTCTTCTTGCTTTTAATATGTCCTGTGAGTGTAAAATTCTTCAAATCTTCTTTCCTCAGAAATTTCAGCTCTTTCCTTCTGACGCTATGTAGGTCCTCAGGATGACAATAAACTGCATCTGGCAGCAAGGCCACTGATTGGGAGCTTGTGAAGAGCATAGAACCACCTCTTCATTGCTGTTGTTCCCAGGTTCACCCTGACCTGGAGTGGTAGCACCTGTTAGGGTTCCAGCTATGGGCAAATAGTTAACCCCCAAACTGGAAAGTATGAATACTATGAAAGTATAAAAATACACTTTTATAGAAATATATACATAAAAATAGACTTTTATAGAAAATACACATTTTTGAAGAAAAAATATTACAAGCAATACATTTTTGAAGAAAAAATTATTGCCATAACTTATTTTTGAAAGAAAAAATATTATTCCAAGCAAAGCATTTTTGGATACAAAACTAGAAGACATTTTCAGTTTTCTAAAATAAAAAAGATTAAAAACAAAAAGTTTTCATTAAAATCTGGCTATATCAACCTTCTCACTATAACCGAACATTAAAACAAATACCATTAAACCCCACCTTTTTGGCATTAAATAATCCACAGAAGTTGATATGACGTTAAACAAAACTCACTCAAACTCTGATGCTATGTATAAGTCTCTTTTTTGTTTCCATTTTCTCTAAAACATTGTCATTCCTTATATGTTCATGGTATTCATAGCATCCTTCTGTAGAACCAAATTTTTGTTGTTTGAAGTCTCTTATACATCTGTGAAGTGATTTTCCAGCATTCACTACCATATCAGAGGATGATGATGTAGAACAATTCAGTGCTCTTTTCTTTGTTTCCAATAATTTTTTTTCTATTAAATAAATAGAAAAAGAAATTGCATTTATTTTTCTTTCATTGCTTTTTTTTGCTACTTGCTTGTTAACAATGTCAGCACAATGGTTATTGGTGAGAGCTCATAAGCAGTAATTCTAACTTTAAATACCCAAGAGTAACCAAAAGATAAAATTAATGAAAATATTTAAAAATACTACACTTTTTTTAGAACAGATTTTACAATTACAGACCAAAAATACAATTATTTACTAACAAGGTATAAAATACAAGAACTGGATTTCCTGCACAAAGAAGATGCTATCAAAATGGACCATCTTCTGAGTGGATACTTGCAGACATAGGTATAAATCTTATCAACTCTCATATAGTCTACATTTTGCTTCTCATGTAAATCAGACATGTGCCTACATTTTGCTTCTTGTGTAAATCAGACATGTGTGTACATTTTGCTTCTCATGTAAATTAGACATGTGTCTACATTTTGCTTCTCATGTAAATTAGACATGTGTCTACATTTTGCTTCTCATGTAAATTAGACATGTGTCTACATTTTGCTTCTCATGTAAATTAGACATGTGTCTACATTTTGCTTCTCATGTAAATTAGACATGTGTCTACATTTTGCTTCTCATGTAAATTAGACATGTGTCTACATTTTGCTTCTCATGTAAATTAGACATGTGTCTACATTTTGCTTCTCATGTAAATTAGACATGTGTCTACATTTTGCTTCTCATGTAAATTAGACATGTGTCTACATTTTGCTTCTCGTGTAAGTCAGACGTGTTTACATTTTGCTTCTTGTGTAAATCAGACATGTGTCTACATTTTGCTTCTTGTGTAAAGCAGATAAAGTTTTCTGTTTAACCTTGGGTGATACAGTGTGGTCGTAATATGTTCAATGGAGAACATTTTACAAATATCTTTGAATTTGTGAGCAGTAAATTGTATGCTGTTATCGGAGACTACGGTATTGGGAATGCCTCGTTTTGCAAACAGTTGGTGTAAAAAATTCACTGTAATTGAAGAGGTTGGTTTTTTGCATGTACAAATTTTCAGCCATCTAGTAAAGTTATCCACTACCACAATATAATGTAATTCATTTACTGAACCTGCAAAATCTATGTGCAATCTTGACCACGAATATCTATCTTTGGCCGAGATGGCAATTTCATGGTAGGGGATTTTGCTGCCAGTACACAAACTCTGCAAGTTTTTACTAATTTTTTGGTTCACTATACATAAGTACTTATAAGAGATTCCATCTTTGAAATTTCTGGATGTCCACCATGAAATTCATTTGATATCCACTTTTGTAATATGATAGGTATTATTACTCTTTGTGGAAGCATAAGTAATCCATCACATATCGAGTAACTGTTCAAGTCTGGATTATATTCTAAAAATCAAATGACTGACTTTCTTTTTGTTACTTTTTTATTTCCACTATAAACATGTTTTGTTCTGTTTTGACTTTTATTTCTTACAGGGTAACTGGTAATTCATTGACGACATTATGTATTTCTATTTTGTCTTTTAATGCTGCAATAACAGGTCCATATTTTTTTAGTATCAGTCTTGATAAACTTTCTGCATATACTAATTTTTTGGATGGTTGGTATTCCATCCTAAAATTATAATAAAATGGTACCACAGCATTGTAATCTATTTACTGTATACATGGGAATTCCTTTCTTTTAAAATCATGAATTGATAATAAAAGGCTATATATCTGAGTTTTTGGATGGTTGGTATTCCATCCTAAAATTATAATAAAATGGTACCCCAGCATTGTAATCTATTTACTGTATACATGGGAATTCCTTTCTTTTAAAATCATGAATTGATAATAAAAGGCTATATATCTGAGTATTTGGATGGTTGGCATTCCATCCTAAAATTATAATAAAATGGTACCACAGCATTGTAATCTATTTACTGTATACATGGGAATTCCTTTCTTTTAAAATCATGAATTGATAATAAAAGGCTATATATCTGAGTTTTTGGATGGTTGGTATTCCATGCTAAAATTATAATAAAATGGTACCCCAGCATTGTAATCTATTTACTGTATACATGGGAATTCCTTTCTTTTAAAATCATGAATTGATAATAAAAGGCTATATATCTGAGTTTTTGGATGGTTGGTATTCCATCCTAAAATTATAATAAAATGGTACCCCAGCATTGTAATCTATTTACTGTATACATGGGAATTCCTTTCTTTTTAAACCATGAATTGATAATAAAAGGCTATATATCTGAGTTTTTGGATGGTTGGTATTCCATCCTAAAATTATAATAAAATGGTACCCCAGCATTGTAATCTATTTACTGTATACATGGGAATTCCTTTCTTTTAAAATCATGAATTGATAATAAAAGGCTATATATCTGAGTTTTTGGATGGTTGGCATTCCATCCTAAAATTATAATAAAATGGTACCCCAACATTGTAATCTATTTACTGTATACATGGGAATTCCTTTCTTTTAAAATCATGAATTGATAATAAAAGGCTATATATCTGAGTTTTTGGGTGATTGGTATTCCATGCTAAAATTATAATAAAATGGTACCCCAGCATTGTAATCTATTTACTGTATACATGGGAATTCCTTTCTTTTTAAACCATGAATTGATAATAAAAGGCTATATATCTGAGTTTTTGGGTGATTGGTATTCCATCCTAAAATTATAATAAAATGGTACCCCAGCATTGTAATCTATTTACTGTATACATGGGAATTCCTTTCTTTTTAAACCATGAATTGATAATAAAAGGCTATATATCTGAGTTTTTGGGTGATTGGTATTCCATCCTAAAATTATAATAAAATGGTACCCCAGCATTGTAATCTATTTACTGTATACATGGGAATTCCTTTCTTTTAAAACCATGAATTGATAATAAAAGGCTATATATCTGAGTTTTTGGATGGTTGGCATTCCATCCTAAAATTATAATAAAATGGTACCCCAGCATTGTAATCTATTTACTGTATACATGGGAATTCCTTTCTTTTAAAATCATGAATTGATAATAAAAGGCTATATATCTGAGTTTTTGGATGGTTGGCATTCCATCCTAAAATTATAATAAAATGGTACCCCAGCATTGTAATCTGTTTACTGTATACATGGGAATTCCTTTCTTTTTAAACCATGAATTGATAATAAAAGGCTATATATCTGAGTTTTTGGATGGTTGGTATTCCATCCTAAAATTATAATAAAATGGTACCACAGCATTGTAATCTATTTACTGTATACATGGGAATTCCTTTCTTTTAAAATCATGAATTGATAATAAAAGGCTATATATCTGAGTTTTTGGATGGTTGGTATTCCATCCTAAAATTATAATAAAATGGTACCCCAGCATTGTAATCTATTTACTGTATACATGGGAATTCCTTTCTTTTAAAATCATGAATTGATAATAAAAGGCTATATATCTGAGTATTTGGATGGTTGGCATTCCATCCTAAAATTATAATAAAATGGTACCCCAGCATTGTAATCTATTTACTGTATACATGGGAATTGTTTTTTTTTTGTTTTCTTTAACCATAAATTGATAATAAAAGTTTGCATATCTTAATTTTTTGGATGGTTGGTATTCCATCCTAAACTTATAATTTTATAAAATGGTACCCCAACACTGTAATCTATTCACTGTATATATATGAATTCCTTTTATTTTTAAAACCAAAAATTGATAATTAAGGTATGTGGTTTATCTGTGACCAAATAGGCTTTCTTTGTATATATTTGTGAAAATTTTCACTGTAAATATTTTTGCTAACATCTTTTTTTCAAGCTGGCTGTAGTTTTTTTCTGCTGGTAGTAGTGAATGTCAAAAATGTGCAATGTCTTTCATATTACCATCATCATACTTATGTAAAATTACTGTTCCTATACCAAAGTCACCAACATCTTAAGCCACTACAATTTCTAATTTTGGATCATTGTGTGCTAATGTTAATTTGGATATAATTTTGATGGCTACAACCTCCAAGAGTTTAAATGTAAGGTCAATAGACACCTCCTAACACACTAACTTGCATCTATTCTCACAAACACTCTCACCATCTAACCAACCCTCATTCTCGGTACCCTTACCCGTCTATCACCCTCCTTCTGACATTTCCTATATCTAACCATCCTTTCTCATCACTTCCTTATATAACCCCCTGCACTATAGTGGCAGTAGAATGCCTTGCTCGGGGTGAAATGATTAAAAAAAAGAAAAGAAAATAAGAAAGTCAGTTAAACTTATATGATTGCTTGTGTATATTTATACTTGTTAAGTCTGAACGTTAATCTTCAACCTGTATTTGTAAATACACTTCAAAAAGATCCAGCTTCATAAAATTTTTTCCACTGCTGAATTTTGCAAATATTTCTTCTGGACTTAGCAATTGGTAGTTTGGGGGGTTTTAATCAGTTGTATAACCCTGTTAAAAAGTCAGCCCAAACATCATTTTTTTTTTTTTTTTTTACATAAATTGCTGGTGCTGCCCATTTTGAATTGTTATCCTTTTCAATTACAGCTGCTTTTTCAAGTCTGTCTAATACTTTGTTGACTTTGTCTAATGCTGTTTATTATACAGTTTGTTTCAGTTTAAATACAAACATTAAAGTATTTTTCACTTGAAGTTTCACTTTGAATTTAGATCACCAACCCAACTCATTTGATAGAACATCCTGAAAACACTTTTCAATTCTTCTTTTAAATTTTCACTGTTTTCTTCTTAAATTGGTCACTTGTCCACTTATGTTTTTGCAATAAATATTTATAGGTAAATCCAAAAGCTCAAATAGTTCCATCCAGTCAGTACTGAATAAGTTTGTAGTATTTTTTTAATGCATAAGCCTTAGCTTTTACACACTTGTTATAGAAAGAGGCATTACAATTCATTTTGCCAAAATAAAGTAATTTAGCACCTGATACACTCCTGCTGACTTTTAAATTCTTTTTTAACATAGGTTTTCCAATTTCTTTCTGTATGTCTTCGTTAATTATCAGGATATCACGACCAGTGTCTCATTGCCTTTTAACATCCATCTTATTTATTTTTCCATTCACAAATTTTCTTTGGTTTTTTTGTAATTATTTTTTCCTTCAAAATGCTGTATTTGTCTATATTTCTGGGATGAGGTCGAATTTACAGTATTTACATTATTCGGACTATTGTCCTCATCTATGTTGCCATTTGTAAAACGTTTCGGCAGTTGTATGCTCTGGCCTTCTCCAGGTGCTAAGAATTTCGAACCAATCCCTTTATTACAATCACTCGAGTATATCATCCTCATTCCTTGCAGGGTTGGAGGGAGATAACTTATGACTTCCAATTGAGCTTTATGCAAGGAATGAGGATGATATACCACAGTGATTGTAATAAAGAGTTTAGTTTGAAATTTCTTGCACCTGACGAAAGCCGGAGCATACAATGGCCAAGACGTCGTACAAATGGCAACATAGATAAATTTAAAATGTTGTGCATGAATAATTTCTGTTAGAATTTTTTTTACTTTAGTTCTATTGTGTTATTTTATATGTCCTACTTTACCACACTCATAGCATTTGAAATTCTTAAATGAACAGTCGTCTCTGAAATGTAAACTTTCACATCTAAAACTTTGATTAAATTTCTTTTTGCACATTTTTCTTTTGTTTGTATGTATACACATGTTTTTCAGAATTTCTTTGGCATCATGTCTTAAATTTAAGATTTTTTAACATCATGTCTTAAATTTAAGATTCTCTGACATTTGACCAAAATTTTCTGTTGTGTATGTTTATTATTCTGTTCAAATTTCATGACATTTCTCAATAGTATTTTTTTTCTTTTTTCACTGTTAATCCTGAATGAAAATTAACACTTTAAAGATATTCAGAGTCAGTTCATTTAATCTTTCACATTTCTTGTTAATGAGTTCAGCATATGTGACAAAATCTTTGTCATCTTTTTATGCCAGATTCATACATTTCCAACAAGTATTAAATACCAAGCTTTTGTCACTAAAACCTTTCATCAAAATATCTACTGTGTTTTGAAAAGAAATTTATTCTGGATTTTTTGGTTGTACAGAATTACAGTATTTTTCATGTTCTATTGGTGCTAACTCCCCAACAAAAGTCTTGATTTTTTCTTATCTTCCCAATTGCTGCATTGTTCTCTAAAAATTTGCTTGTATTTGTAAAAATAAACTGACAAGGTAATTCAATCATTTGAATTGTATGTAAATTCAGA
The DNA here is from genome assembly GCA_037127315.1 of Ascarosepion bandense. Taxonomy (NCBI): domain Eukaryota; kingdom Metazoa; phylum Mollusca; class Cephalopoda; order Sepiida; family Sepiidae; genus Ascarosepion; species Ascarosepion bandense. The sequence continues at coordinate 1,766,405 of JBBBDQ010001538.1, forward strand.
CATGGCAAAAGAACTTAGGGAATTTTCCATCCATCTTTAATTATTTCAATCAATTTTTATTGATTCTGCAGTTCTAACAACTGCTGATGTTGATATTGAATTTCTACCACATAATATTTGTTTTTTGTATTTTTTGTTATTTTTTCTACACAAACCAAAGAGGAAGAATTTAAATCAACTAGTATGGTTAAAATTCTTGTCCTCACTGATATCCAGTATACCAATGCAACAAGTACCTTTTTTTTTCTTACCCATTATCACTCAGTCTGAATTTCAATATTCTCGTCACTCCTTTCATAATTTGTATGTGTTTTGATTCCTTGTCACTACCGTTATAGCTCACTTTCTAGCAGTTATAATATTCTCTTACTCAGGTAACTAATGGTGGCATCTCTTAGAAATACACTAGACTGACTCTCATGGATTTTTGGACTCACTGCAGTTCTTTATTTCAGTGTATAGACTAATTGTATCACTGCAGTGTGATATTTACTTCACAACACAATGCCTATTATAAGAAAAAAATAAAGCCATGATGAAAAACTAGTCAAAAATGAATAATGGTGTTTGACAATTTCTATTCTGAGAAAAAATAAATACAGCAGTAAATCCTAGTCAAAAATACATAATACTGTTTGACAATGCCTATTCTAAGAAAAAATAAAGACATCAGAAAATATCATTTAAAAATTAATAAGGTTTAACAATGCCCATTCTAACAGCAAACATATATGATGTGCAATAACTGGTAAAAAACTATTACCATAACTATTGTGATTAATTAATGATTTTCAAGTCTGCAGCCTTTTTCACAAAAACAAATCATTTAAAACCTATCTTGACTTCCTTGGCAAATGTTCAGATGAACATTGCTCTTTTGATTCTGTAGTTCAGAGTTTTACATCTAGAACTCACCGTACTATGTCCATGGTGTTAAATGACCCTTATATTTTTCTGTATTCCATTTATATGAACAAGTTTTACTCAGGTAGCTACTTATAAACAGCTACTTTGTGGAACAAACACACAAGTGGATATTACCCTAAACACTACAATCTTAACCCCTTCACATCAAGAGTCGTCATTTGTTCTATTTATCCTCATTATCTTTACTTACTTTTAACTTGAAACTTTGGTTCCCATACAGTCAATAAAGTTAAGCCATATCAAACCTGGTCAGTTCCTAAATGGGTGACTGTTTAGAAATACCAGGTCCTGTAAGCTTGGCTATGTGGGTGGGGAAATGGATAATTAATCGCTTAACACATCACTTGACATGTCCCAGTACTGACATATAGTCGACACCACTAATAAAAAATCCATATGATTTTTATGAAGTACTAACCTTCAAATAGCATGTAACAAAATTTGGAAGTAATTGAACAATTAGTTTACAAATTACAGTTATTCAAGTGAAACTACTTGTGCAAATTTTCAAAACAATGGGAAAATTAGAATTTTGTGTGTTGATAAATCATTGCTTCCTGATGGGAAAAATGCTTTTCAAGCAAAGCAATGGCTTGATAAGTGTTATTTCAAATCTAATTTGCTGGAAACAATGATTAAGAGGTGGCATGCTAAATTTAAATGCAGTCGTACAGACACAGATGATACTGAATGCTCAGGTCACCCAAAATCGACCATTGTCCCGGAAAACACCAAAAAAATCCACAAACTTGTTTTGGCCGACCATAAATTGAAGTTGGGCAAGATAGAAGAAGAGTTGAACATATCAAAGGACAGTGTATTCACCATTTTTCATTAACATTTGTCAATGAGAAAGCTTTGTTCAAAGTGGTTGCCATGTTGGCTTACAGTTGATCAAAAACAACATGTCAACAATTCAGAGTGTTGTTTGCAACTATTTCAATGCAACAAGAAAGATTTTTTGTATAAATATGTGATAATGGATGAAATATGGATCCACCATTGCACTCTGAAGTGGACAGCAGCAGGTGAAAGGCGTCCAAAGTAACTAATGATGCAAACAACAGCAGGCAAGATTTTAGCCTCCATATTTTGGGATATTTAAGGTATTTTGTTCATCGATTACCTTTAGAATGGAACAACCATCAATAGCAAATATATAGCGTTATTGGTGCATTTGATGGAAAAAAAATCACCAAAGAATATAAAACAAGTATCACTAAACCATAATTATTACAGAAAATGTTCTGGTTCCTGTATGACAATTAAAGGTAAGCAATGTCAAGCCTGATTAATACCTACATGAGAATTTCAGGTTCTATAATCTTGGATGTGCAGATGGTGTAATAGATAATGGCTTAGAATAGTTATTTGAAGTATCAAGTATGTTGTAGAGTGGCTGACACCCTTGCAAGCACTCTCAATGATGGAATGGCCCATAGTTTGAAATGGTCTATGTAAGTGAAGAATAGGAGCATTTGAGGGGTAATATTCAAGTGTTATTTGAGTAATATTAGGACTGATCACTTTGGCGAGTATTGCAATCTAAACCCCTCCTCTCTGTGTTGTAAGTTCTGTCTTGTCTGTTATTGTAATTATTGTACAGTTCTGTGTATATACATTTAGCAATGGATATTGTGTTGAATAATACAGCAGCATGCATTCACTGTGTATCATATCCACCTTGGCTATATAACGAAGTTCAAATTCTCATTGGGTTTGTTATAGTCACTTCTGTGCAAATTCCCTTGGGAAATCTGGGACCCACCACTTCTCACCCCAGTTACGGCTTAATTTGTAAGACTTGTATTACTAAACCAAAAAATTAATATCACAAAATATTTTACAATGTTTATATCACACACCTTATTAAGCAAACCTCTACTATGAGTGAGTCTCATCATCTTCATCCTTCGACCAGTCTGTCGACGGTCAGAAATCTATCGACAAAACATGGTCAAGCATTGCTGTACTCAGGTACTTTTTTATCCAATTCTGAGTCTCAAGCAATTGTGTGTGGAAACATCAGTTTCCTTGATACAACAATTCCAGAGGGATGCCTAAGGAGCAAGGATGAGATCACCTCATCCTCTGCTTGCTAACAGTGGCCAGCAAATTGCAGCCATTTCCGCTTAAGCTTAAGAGATAATCTTGTGATATCTCCATAGATGTAGGTCAATGTTGGGTGGAATCTCCAGCTAATGTCTTGGATCTTTCTCAGCATGTTGGTATAAGTTCTATCCCTGACACTAATCATTTTTGTATAAGTTCCACACCTAACATAATCATTTTTGTATAAGTTCCACACCTAACACTAATCATTTTTGTATAAGTTCCACACCTAACACTAATCATTTTTGTATAAGTTCCACACTAACACTAATCATTTTTGTATAAGTTCCCACACCTAACACTAATCATTTTTGTATAAGTTCCACACCTAACACTAATCATTTTTGTATAAGTTCCACACCTAACACTAATCATTTTTGTATAAGTTCCACACCTAACACTAATCATTTTTGTATAAGTTCCACCTAACACTAATCATTTTTTGTATAAGTTCCACACCTAACACTAATCATTTTTGTATAAGTTCTACCTAACACTAATCATTTTTGTATAAGTTCACTAACACTAATCATTTTTGTATAAGTTCCACACCTAACACCTAATCATTTTGTATAAGTTCCACACCTAACACTAATCATTTTTGTATAAGTTCCCCACCTAACATAATCATTTTTGTATAAGTTCCACACCTAACACTAATCATTTGTATAAAGTTCACTAACACTAATCATTTTTTTATAAGTTCCACTAACACTAATCATTTTTGTATAAGTTCCACACCTAACACTAATCATTTTTGTATAAGTTCACCTAACACTAATCATTTTGTATAAGTTCCACACCTAACACCTAATCATTTTTGTATAAGTTCCCTAACATAATCATTTTTGTATAAGTTTACCTAACACTAATCATTTTTGTATAAGTTCCCACACCTAACATAATCATTTTTATAAGTTCACTAACACTAATCATTTTTGTATAAGTTCACCTAACATAATCATTTTGTATAAGTTCCACACCTAACACTAATCATTTTTATGCATAAGTTCCACACCTAACACTAATCATTTTTGTATAAGAAGTTTACACCTAACACTAATCATTTGTATAAGTTCACCTAACACTAATCATTTTTGTATAAGTTCCACACCTAACACTAATCATTTGTATAAGTTCCACACACTTTTAATCATTTTTAGCATAAGTTCCACACACCTAACACTAATCATTTTTTGTATAAGTTTCACACTAACACTAATCATTTTTAATATAAGTTCCACACCTAACTTTAATCATTTTTGTATAAGTTCACACCTAACACTAATCATTTTTGTGTAAGTTCCACACCTAACACTAATCATTTTGTATATTCTACCTAACACTAATCATTTTTGTATAAGTTCCACACCTAACACTAATCATTTTTGTATAAGTTCCACACCTAACATAATCATTTTTGTATGATTTCACTAACACTAATCATTTTTGTATAAGTTCCACACTAACACTAATCATTTTTGTATAAGTTCCACACCTGTATAATCATTTTTGTATAGTTCCACCTAACACTAATCATTTTTGTATAAGTTCCACACCTAACACTAATCATTTTTGTATAAGTTCCACACCTAACACTAATCATTTTTGTATAAGTTCCACACCTAACACTAATCATTTTTGTATAAAGTTCCACTAACACTAATCATTTTTGTATAAGTTCCACACAACACTAATCATTTTTGTATAAGTTCCACACCTAACACTAATCATTTTTTAATATAAGTTCCTAACACCTAATCATTTTTGTATAAGTTCCACTAACACTAATCATTTTTGTATAAGTTCCACACCTAACACTAATCATTTTTGTATAAGTTCCACCTAACACTAATCATTTTTGTATAAGTTCCACACCTAACACTAATCATTTTTGTATAAGTTCCACTAACACTAATCATTTTTGTATAAGTTCACCTAACACTAATCATTTTTGTATAAGTTCCACACCTAACACTAATCATTTTAATATAAGTTCACACTAACATAATCATTTTTGTATAAGTTCCCACCTAACACTAATCATTTTTTTGTATAAGTTCCACACCTAACACTAATCATTTTGTATAAGTTTCACCTAACACTAATCATTTGTATAAGTTCCCCTAACACTAATCATTTTTGTATAAGTTCCACACCTAACACTAATCATTTTTGTATAAGTTCCACACCTAACACTAATCATTTTTGTATAAGTTCCCTAACACTAATCATTTTTGTATAAGTTCCACACCTAACACTAATCATTTTTGTATAAGTTCCACACTAACACTAATCATTTTTGTATAAGTTCCACACCTAACACTAATCATTTTTGTATAAGTTCACACTAACACCCCTAATCATTTTTGTATAAGTTCCACACCTAACACTAATCATTTTTGTATAAGTTCCACACCTAACTGCTAATCATTTTTGTATAAGTTCCACACCTAACACTAATCATTTTTGTATAAGTTCCACACCTAACACTAATCATTTTTGTATAAGTTCCACACCTAACACTAATCATTTTGTATAAGTTCCACCTAACACTAATCATTTTGTATAAGTTCCACACCTAACACTAATCATTTTTGTATAAGTTCCACACCTAACACTAATCATTTTTGTATAAGTTCCACCTAACACTAATCATTTTTCTTATAAGTTCCACACCTAACACTAATCATTTATAAGTTCACTAACATAATCATTTTTGTATAAAGTTCCACCCTAACACTAATCATTTATATAGTTACACCTAGCATAATCATTTTTCTGCATAAAGTTCCACCTAACACTAATCATTTTTGTATAAGTTCCACACCTAACACTAATCATTTTTGTATAGGTTCACACCTAACACTAATCATTTTTGTATAAGTTCCACACCTAACACTAATCATTTTTGTATAAAGTTCCCTAACACTAATCATTTTGTATAAGTTCACACTAACACTAATGTTTTGTGTAATTCACACCTAACACTAATCATTTTTATGCCAGGTTTCCACACCTAACACTAATCATTTTTGTACCAATTCACACACACTAATCATTTTTGTATAAGTTCCCACTGTGCACTAATCATTTTTGTATAAGTTCCACACCTAACACTAATCATTTTTGTATGAGTTCACCTTTTAATCATTTTTGTATAAGTTCCACTAACACTAATCATTTTAACTTTTGAAGTTCTTTACTATTTTCTAGCTCATTTTTTTGTATAAGTTCCACACTAACACTAGTGTTTTGTATAAGTTCCACAACACTAATCATTTTTGTATAAGTTCCACCTGCTAACCACTAATCCTTTCCACTTAATCTTAAGAGATAATCTTGTGATATCTTTTTAGATGCAGGTTAATGTTGGGTGGAACCTCCAGCCAATGTTTTAGATCTTTCTCAGCATGTTGGTATAAGTTCCATCCCTAACAATCATCATTTTTGTATAAGTTCCACCCTTAACACAAATATTTTCTATTTAAGCTTAAGAGATAATCTTGTGATATTTCCATAGATGTAGTCCAATGTTGAGCAGGATCTCCAGCTGATGTTTTGGATCTCACTCAGCATAAATTCCATCAAGTTATTTCTCCAAATGAGCAGACAAAATCTTAGTCTCTGAACCATAGAGAAAAACTTGCTCAATATTTGGAAGGTTAGCGCTCCAGATCTATTATGAATAACTCTTGACCTTTGTTTGTGAAATTTAGCATCATATTATTATGGAGCTTGTCTCTCTCTTTGTTAGTTTGCATGACAAGTATGCCCTGCCAATGCTCATAAATAATGGATTGTTTCATTTTGATAATTCCATTTTGATCATTTGAAAAGACAAAAGACTGAAACTGAAAGAAAGAAGGGAAGATAGGTAGAAAAAGAAATTAATTTCAAATCTTTTTATTTGTATGTATTTACTTTTAATATAATTCTCAGGATTCATATCATTGTTATTGTTAACTCCCCTGAGTGGTGTCCCTTGGCCGCTCTTTACAATGGAGACAATTTAATCACCGGAAATGGGAAGAGGACAGTTTTGTTTTTAATTTTGGTGGCAAGTGGTTTGCACATGGTGAAATAAAAATTATTTAATACAATATTTTTTTCTCTTTTTCTTCCTCTCTCTTTTCAAAAGATAAGAAAAAAGAGGAAGAATTGTTAACTCCACTGAGTGGTGTCCCTTGGCCACTCTTCACAATGGAGACAATTTAATCACCGGAAGTGGGGAGAGGATAGTTTTGTTTTGAATTATGGTGGCGAGTGGTTTGCATGTGGTGAAATAAAAATTAACTTCCCTTCACACAGTTGTTGGTGTCTATGTTCCATTTTACAGTTATAAGTCTTCTTTTACATGTGCCATGTCCCTTCAGGACATAGGCAATCATAGACTTTCACATGGCTCTGTCTCTTGCTGCTCTCAATCTTTTTTTATTGGTATCTTTCCCAAACCCTGTTCTGCTATCCATTTGTTCAGACCTTATCAAGTAAGTCTTGGACTGCTTTCTCCTGTTTCACTTTCCCTCTATCCATCCTGTGAGTATTAAATTCTCCAGGCTCTCCTACACTATGTGTCCAAGGAACCTCATCCATCTCTTCCTGATGTTAAGTATGATTTTTGTTCTTGTCACCATCCTCCCAAACACCTCATGATTGCTCACATGCTCAATCCATGGTATCCTTACCATCCATCTGTAAAACCACATTTCTTTTGCTTCAAGTCTCTTCTTCATCTTTGATGAGATCGTCCAACATTCACTTCCATACAGAAGGACAGATATCACATTGCAATCCAGCACTCTTTTCTTTGTTTCCGATGAGATTATCCTGTCTCTGGTTAGCTTTGGAAATGTGTTCTTGGCCATGTAAATGTGTCTTTGTGCCTCAATGTTGCACTTTATATCTTCTGTCAGAACACTTCCCAGGTATTTAAATTTTTTTTACTTGTTTTGTTTTAGTTTCTCCAAACTGTAGTTGGCATAATAATGTCTTCTTTTTGCTGATGACCATACATTCAGTTTTCTTGAAGTTTATACTCAGTCCTTTCTTCTCACTTTCTTTTCCTACCTTCTATAGGAGGTCCTGCATTCTGCTTTCCATGTCTGTTATCAGCACTGTGTCATCTGCATATCTTACATTGTGGGGTCTTCTTTTTGCTGATGACCATACATTCAGTTTTCCTCACTTTCTTTTGCTACCTTCTATAGAAGGTCCTGCATTTTCCTTTCCGTGTCTGCTATTAGCACCTTGTAATCTGCGTATCTTACATTGTTGATATTGTGGCTGCCACTGACCAACCCCAGCAAGACTTTTATATTATCTTTTATAATTTTCCTGATTTTTTACTTTAGTTAGCATGACCGCTTCATCTTACCAATAAATACTGGAGTATTCTATTTTGATTGCATAGAAAATTGGAAAAGACAAAACATGACTTGTTTTCATTGAGAAAACAAAGACACAAGTGTTTAATATCTGTTTCAATAAAATAGAAATGTCATAAATTTCAGATCTTTCCATTTGTACCCCCTTACTTCTTAAAATAATGATCAACATAGATATTTATAATTGTTATTATAATACATTTATAAAGTTAAATGTAAATATTTATTGATGCAATAGGTGAATTTCTATGAATATTTTACTGTTATGAAAATAACTCACCATGAGATTATTGAGTTATAAACAGAAGAATTAGGATTCATCAGAAATGTTAAATAGGAAAATTATTTACTTTTCACAGGTTAAATCAAGCTGAAATGAATGTGAATTAAAAATATGCTTCATGTATTTACTTTTAGTTGACCTTATGAGAAAATAAATCTTGTCAAAAACAAATTAAAACAAATAGCAAGATTGTAAGTAACAAATTGTTGTCGACTTTGATATAATCATCATTACTTTCTTACATACCACTTCATAGTTGTAGGAGCAATTTTATATGTTGACCCATTGCCTGACATTGTAATCAAGTAATTTGGATTCATTATGTTGAATTGAAATTAAGAAGAAGCCGCAGATGGCCTCCGAGGTGGGTCCGATTCCCTGGGGATTGTCTGAACATGAATACCTTAAAAGTGCATGATTCCCTCACAACAAGTAAAATACTTCTTTCCACATCAGCCTTCATTCTCTTTAATGAACCTGGCCTTGCTCATTTCTTGTTAATTTAAAACCTCTGAGCAAACTGACAACATAGTTGTTTTCTTATTCACAACCCGCAACTGTCAATTCATTTCATAGGTAATGCCTACAGCATTACTTAAGGATATATATATATATATATATATATATATATATATATATAAAGAGACAGAGAGAGAGAGAGAGAGAATGTCTTTAGACAGTAGCATTTACTTTATACATGTTTGGTTAAAAACTAAACAAAGTTTCTGTTGAAGATAATTTTTCTTTATTTGGCTGTCCTGGGTATGAGAGTAAACTGCATCTGGCAGTAAGGCCTCTGATTGGGATGTTATGAGGAACATGGAACCACCTCTTAATTGCTAATGCTCCCAGGTCCACCCTGACCCGGAGTGGTAGCACCTGTTAGGGTTCCATCTATGGGCAAATAATTTATCTTTAAACTGGAGTCAAAACGCTATGAAAGTATGAAAATAGACTTTTATAGAAAAATATACATTTTTGAAGGAAAAATATTACCAACAATACATTTTTGAAGGAAAAAAATATTGCCATAACACATTTGTGAAGGAAAAAAATAATACATTTTTGAATAGAAAACTAGAAAATCTTCAGCTTTCTAAAATAAAAAAATAAAAATAACAAAAAAATTATCAAAATCTGACTAAACCTTCTCATTATAACTGAACATTAAAAAAATACATTATAAACCTACCTTTTTAGCATTAAAGAACCTACAGCAGTTGATATGTCATTATGGGAAAAGTGTGTGACACTGCCGTGAGACTGTGTTGAAAAAGAAAACAGTAAGCTTCTATCTGTAGTAGAAGTCATTATACTGAAAAATTCGCATATTTATTGAATGACCCTCGTAGAAGTCCTTATAACTAAAAATACACCTTATTTATTGAATGATTCTTGCAGAAGTCCTTATACCGAAAAATTCAACTTATTTGTTGAATGACCCTCGTAGAAGTCTTTATACCTAAAAATTCACCATATTTATTGAATGACCCTCGTAGAAGTCCTTATACCGAAAAATTCACCTTATTTATTGAATGACCCTAAAGAAGAGATGCAATAGATTCCACAGTCAGTTGGTGGCTAGGGTTGAAGCCAATAAAAATTTCATTAAATAAATTTAATCTTTAGTTTTTAAAAATATCTTTTCTTATTTTACTAGTACTGTCCTAGGTCAAGAGGGTTGCTGCTGGAAGACATTATGTCTGGCTACAGTACTCTGCACCATGCCACACAGACAGGAGAACCCCATCATAGCCGTCAGATAACTTCTACAACCACATCACCCTTACATCTGGCCACCTAACTCCCCAGACTTCAACCTCCTTTATTATTATGTATGGGGCACAGTTGAGTGAGAGACTAACAAAACTCCTTATAATACCAAATATAAACTGAAGTCAAGGATTATAGTAGCATTCACCAACTTAAACAAGAGAGTGGAGTGGATGGAGAAAGTTGCATGAGAGAGAGGTTGCAGGTTAGTGAGATAGGAGATGGCTATTGACTTTACATTTAAATTCTTGGAGATCGTAGCTGTCAGGGAAGCAGGTAAATAGAAGCGAATTCTACAGGCAGGAAGCACAAGAAAAAAAGCTGCTGGAGTAGAATTCGTGTTTACATTTTATTAGTTTCAATCAGTAAAAGGGTTGGATTTAGTTGCTAATCTTGTGGCTCGAGTAAATTTATTTATAGCGAGTACCAGTGAGCTAAGTTTATCGAAGCAGAAGCTGTGAAAGTATTTGTAGAGAAAACACAGAGAAGTCAGTGAGAAAGAGATTGTATCTGAGTTGCCAAGTCAGGATCTATCATATTACAGATTCTCCGTTGAATTTTGTCAAGGACACCTAGGTGGATAGAAGGAGCACCCGACCAGATATCGCAGCAATATTCAATGCACGGACAGACGGTAGATTTGTATATGTGCAGGATTGTTTCAGGCAGAAAAAAAACTTCCTGGCCCTACACAGAGAACCAACTTTCTTAACAGTGGATTTAGCTATGGATTCTATATTGTCATTCCACTTGAGGTCTGTTGTGAGAGTTAAGCCAAAGAGGTGCAGTGTTTTGCTTTCAGGGAGACTAACCTGATCCATGCTAATAGTGGGTAGAAGTGATTGTCTGTGATGGTTAAAAGATAGCAGCTTTGTTTTGGAAGCATTAAAATTCACGAGCCATTTCTTATTCAAGTCCACCACGGATTAGAGGTCCTTTTCAAGCTTGGCAGTGAGATTTGCTTTGTCAGCCTCGGTAGATTTTACAATGAATACATATTTATTCAGATGAACCTATCCTAAAAATTTTGTTGGCATTAAATAACCAATTGGGGTGTTGATATGCTGGAAAAAAAAGTAAACCCAAACCCTGATTCACAAACTGATTTCTTACAAAGAATATATATCTTATACATGTGAATCTATTCTAAAACTCTCGGGAGATTTAAACAACCCATGAAGGTGTTAATATAACATTCAAAAATATGCTATAAACCACTTATTATCTGAAAATTGTCAATGACAATTACAAATAGTAAAGTGAGTTGTCATTTCCATTTGCAGTGTGGAGTTCAGAACTGTGATTCTCCCAGACTGATACCCAAGGCTAGGGAATTCCTTTTACATAGTTGGGAAATCAGGCAAAGCAATGGATTCATGTCTTTCCTAAGAGAATTTGTGTGAAAGTGAATGTAACAGACTAGGCTGGAATTTGAACTCAAATTGAGGATTTCACTCTTCTTGGCAACAGCCATTGTGCCTCCTGTATTCAGCTGTATATAGTTTATTGTAATTAAATATTTAATGAAGTCAAGTGGATTTTGTTCAATGTGAACAAACCTTTAGCAGAGAAAAAGCTGTTTTCCACTGACAATTAATCTTCTCTTTACTTAATTGCATTGATGAAGCCAGATCCTTCAAGAATCTCAAAAGATTCCTGTGATTGGGAGCAATAAATCTCCCAAGTTTTATGCATCTCCAAGATCAATCTTCGGAGATACTTGGATTTCTTTTCCCATCATGACGACCATTCTCTGGCATTACTTTGTTGTCCTCATTTTCTTCTCTGAATTGCCACCCGCTACGTTTCTCTTAAGTTTCTCATCAGAAAGTCATTTAAAAGATACAAATCTAAGGCTTGATTCAATGTTGATTAGAAACAATAATACAATACCACCAGACAGCCCCACCCTCAAATCAAATACAGTAGACCACACCTGATTGTCTAATCCTAGCTAGACTCCTCTCCCTTTAGTCTTACCTTCCTCTTTCCCTATAAGTTCAAATAGTATATGTCTAATTTCTACTATGCAGAAAAAGGATTTTGTTTGAGAAGAGAAGACAAATGTTGGTTTGCTGAGATGAATAAAGATTGACAACAATATATATTTGTGTCGATTGAACATTATTAGTTTTGGGGCTAATTTGTTTCATTCTTAAACATTACAGAACCCCATGGTTCCTTGCGTGAGCAATTTCCCAAATTTTGTGATTGGTAAATCTTATCTATCTGCTGCCTTTTATTATCAAAATGGCTGGCAATAAGCTTTTCTAAACAACCATTTCCTTTATTCTCAATCAAGTCTATTTAATTCCTTTATTATTAAACAAGACAAGTCATTAGAAGTAAATAGCTTTTACATTCCTTTAATCTCCCCATACTTTGAGTTCAATAAAACACTGGCTTAGATGGAGCTGTGAAAATTTTATAGAAAATCCAAGAAACACTGCAAATACGTTGTGAATTTGTTAGATCTAGTATTTTATTGAATGCAGAATATAAATTATAAAAGTAGTTCCTGATATTTTTATAGAATAAATTTTGTGATTAATTCAAAACAGAAATAAAAATTAAAGGAAAACAGGAAGTATATTGTCTGATTTTCTTTTATTAATTAAAAAATTATGAATTTAATTATTTACACTATTGGCCTTATCTTTGTTGTCATTTGCATGACGTTTTGGCCGTTGTAAGCCCTGGCCTTCTTCAGGTGCTAGGAATTTCAAACTGATCCCTTTTTTACAATCACTGGGGTATATTACATTCTCATTCCTTGTGTAAAGCCTCTTTTGGAAGTCATGAGTTATCTCCCTCTAATTTACTTATTCACCACTGCTGTCGCCTGGTATTGGACTCACAACTCTTTGGGTCAAGTCACTGGAACTAACCAACATCTATATCCACTGGGCCATGTGTCCCTAAGAGCAATAAGTTACTAAAAGGTAGATATATTTTTAATTCAGTTGTGCCTTTAAATAAGTGTACTAAAAGAATACAGAAAGTGTAATATAGAAATCCAAAGGTGTATTGGCATGGCTGAGTAAAGTATTAAAAGACAGGAAAATCTTGCTGGAAACAAAGAAGAGAGTACTGGATTGTTATGTGATGTCTCTCCTTCAATATTGCAGTGAATGCTGGACAATCCTATCAAAAATGAAGAAAAGACTTGAAGCAACCAAAATGTGGTTCTACAGAAGCATACTGGATATAAGAGTGGGGGATCAATTCCATATTACAATCAATATATAAATGACCCCTCATTTTGTGGTCACAGCAGTTTTTATACATTTATATTCCTGAGATCTAGAAGCACAACGATGCATTCCGGGAGCTGAGCAGAGTATTAAGACACAGGAAGATTTTGCTGGAAACAAAGATGAGAATACTGGATTGCTATGTGATGTCTGTCATTCAATATAACAGTGAATGCTGGACAATCCTATCAAAAATGAAAGAAAGACTTGAAGCAATCGAAATGTGGTTTCTCCTGCAAAGGGAGCAAGGATTTAAATCTTGCCCAAAAACACTTTAACTTTATAAATTTTTTAAGTGCACAAGCCAGAAGACAAAATAAGCATTTCAATACTTATAATGACTAAAAATAATGTTTAAAGTCAACATTCAAAAGAATCAGTTTCTTTCATGATTTGTCACTTCAGAATGTTAAATTCAACGTCAATTTTTATATTTACATACTTTATTCGTATAAGACACTTCCATCCATAAATTTAGCAAACCATAAAACTATATTTTATTTTATATATATATATATATATATTTACACTGAGGTCAACACTGAATAATAAAAATTTGTTAGTTTGAAGAATGCATTCATGTATTAAACATTGACCTGATATTGTGCTCTTTTACCAATAAACATCTTTTTTTTATGTGCCATGCTGTAATCGATCATGGCTCTCCACGTCCTATTGTCCCTTGTAGATTTTAATATATTTTGTCTTTGTCCTGAAGGAACGTGAGAAGAAAGGACTCAACATAAATTCCAAGAAAATGAAATATGTAGTCATCAGCAAAATGACGCGCCCAAATTGTCAGTTAGAGGTCAGGGGTACTAAAATCAAGCAGGTACAAAAATTTAAATACTCAGGAAGTGGTATAACAGTGGATGGAAAATGCAACACTGGGATCCGAAGGTATATTGGGATGGCCAAGAACACATTCGAAAAGCCAAGCAGAGTAATAAGAGACAGGAAAATTTTGATAGAAACAAAGAAAAGAGCACTAAACTGTTATGGGATGTCTGTCCTCTTATATCTCAGGCTTATGGCCTATCATGTTGAATACACCTCGCTTGATCACTGAAGTTAGGCAATGTTAAGCCTGGTCAGTACTTAGATGGGTGACCTCTTGGGAATACCAGGTGCTGTAAGTGTTTAGTGATGGGTGTGCATTGTGGTGCAGTAGATATTGGCTCGGAAAGAAAAATTGGTGGGCTGAGTTTGAATTCCAGTTGAATACCCTGCATTCACTTAAGCACTGGTACCCTTGGGAAAGGTATTAATCCATCCCTTCCCTCCAGTTATGGGTTAAATAACAAGGGTAGGACTTGGGGACCTTGTCTTTAAAAAAAAATTACAAATCCCTATGAATCTTGATACTCGGAAAGAGAAAAGTATTACTAGACACAAAACTTATATAAAAAAAAACAATAAATTGTTGAAAAAAAAAGGTATTACCAGCAATAAATAAATAAAATTTAGTTGGCAATAAATGACCCGCCAAGGTTGATATGTCATAAAAACAAAACAAACAAACAACCAACCAACTAACATCCTGATGGTAGGATTTGGATTTGGTGCAGACCAAAGGAGGCCGTAAGCCCCATTTGTCAACAATATAACTTGGTTAGAGGGGCATTTTTAAAATTTTCAATGAAAGACTGACAACAAGGTTTCATTCACTTACAGTTAGTTCAACCAAGTGCAGATGTCAATTCTATTCCAGCAGCTTCCTTTCTCACACTTCCTGCCTGTGGACTCCCTTCCATATATTTGCTTTCCTGAGGACTACAACCTCCAGGAATTTAAATGCAATGTCAATTCCCATTTCTTATGCACTTGACTCCAGTCCTTTTTACATCACCCCATATATCTTGTTCTTTTCCTTTCTCTCTACCTTCGCAACTGTCTTCACACCTGTGTTCCCATCCTTCTCTTGCCCTTTCTCTGACACCCCCTGTAACTGGTCTGGCTTTCTCTTCACTCTACTCTTGACTAAAATTTTGCTCTTATGTAGCCCCCTGCACATCAGTGGTGGTACTGCCTTGCTTGGGATGAAACGATTAAAAAAAAATAGTGTGGGCCACCACATTTACCCAACATGGGACAAACTGAGCACCTGTGGGACAGTGTTTTTTAATCAATATACCTCAAGCAAGGTGATAAAGCCACTAAAATGCAAGGGGTTATTGTTAGTGAAAGAGAATGAGAGAAGACTTCAAAAGTAGCTGGATACCGAATCCTAAAGAGGGGTAAATCTCTAGTCTTGTTAAAAAAGCCAGGAAAGAGTGAGAACCGGATGATCGATGAACTTATTTACTCCTATCAAATGCTGGAGAAGTGTATTTGCACATATGATTCTGTACTCTGATGTTGATTTGCCATAAAAACAAAACAACAACCAATTTATATGTCAGTAAATTCTAGATAGTTTCCTCAAAGACAAAGTAACAGAAGTGTGGTTGGACAGAAGGATGTTGCTGATACCATGGACAGAAAATGTGAGTAATGAAGAAGTTTTGAAGAGAATGAAAACAAAAGCAGGTGAAGTTTTTTGGACATGCAATGAGGAAGGAAGACTTGGAAATCTGATACTCACAGGGTGGATAGCAGAAAAAGAGACAGGGAAAACAGCATGCGATATTGATGAGCTTAAGCAAATAGATGACAGAGCAGGGTTTGGGAGCAATGATAAGACAAAATATATTAAGAACTGCAAAGAAAAGGAAGATGTGGAGGAATTAGATCGTCTACGTTCTGAAGAGACAAAAAACATGAAAGAAAAAGAATCTGCAGATATTTATTGGTTCTTTTTAGTCTGACACAAGAACACAGCAGAAGAGCAGCTCTTGTCTATGAAACATTTGCAGACTGATCTCTAAATTCTGTTTGTTAACCATGACACTATGACAGGTGACGTTACCGTGATGTAAATATTTGATTGTAGAATCTTTCTTTCTGGCTATATCTATTTTTTGTTTTTGTAGTTATTATTTTTGAATGATAAATGTTTTCCCTATAATCTTTTTATCAGACCATATTTAATTAAACAAAGAGAATTTTTAATTACGAATGAACAAGTTTTTTTTTCTTTCCTAATATACCCTTTGAATAGTTCTCTTGTTAGAAAGTTTTTATTCTTTCAAATCTTGAAAACTGCTAATTGATTATTTCAGATAATTACATTTGGTAATGAGTCCAACTGGATATAAAAATTAATTTGCAAGTTTTAATTATCCGTAATCAATATATTCTGCTAATTCTCAATGTTTACTTCACTTTCCTTCCCCCACTCCCAACAAAATGGAAGAATCTTTTAATACATACAAAAGGACTCCTTACATGTCCAATTCAAAACCTTCTTTTTCATATTGGCAATTTTGTTTTTTCTCTTATAATTTATACTTTAGTGTATTTTTTTAAACATTTTCTTGCAGAAATTTAGTTACAAAGAATTTATTTTCTTCAAATTCAGATTCGATGCAAAATGCTTCTAGTGCTGAAATTGGAACACTTCATTTTATTTTCTTTAGATTTTTGATTAAATATTTTCTTTTTTAAAGTATAATAACATTTATTCTACAGTTCTTTGAATAAAAGGTAATATTCAAACACCCTTTTAAGTGTCTCATTATCATATTTTTTGATGTGGTAGCAGTCGGACATGGAAAAGCAACAAATAGAAAATAATGTTCAATACTTGAAATCTCCTTAAAAAGATCTCATATTAATTGGTTTGAATTTTGGCACTGTCTTCAAATTTCTTCTTCTTAACATTTCCTTCTTGTTTTTATTAATAATGCCCATTGTTCTTTGACAATTGTTTTTGGTCCATCAGATTTAGTAGCACCAAACTATTTTCAAGATATTAAAGCTGTATTTAGTAAATGCTTTTCGGTGTTCAACTACTTTGAATTTCCCATTTACTATCTCCACTGATACCCTTGCGAAAGGCATGAGTCCAGTTTTCCTCTATCCCAAGCTATGTCAGTCAGTTAAGTGCCATACGTGAAACACGTTTAGGCGATCATGTCTCTTTCGAAACATGACTGACTGGGCAGAAGATTATCCCGCAGTAGGTTGCCATTGCTTTCTGCAGCAGACTGGTTGCCAGCCAAGGCTATAGAACCCAATCTGTTCTGTTATTTAACCCATAACTGGAAGGAAGAGACAGATTAATACTTTTCCTAAGGGTATTTGCGCGTAAGTGAATGCAATGAATTTAACTGGAATTTGAATGACTAAATAGTAAAACAGTTGGGTTCTCTAGCTCTGGTTGGACAACTAATCAAGGAGAAGGAAAACTTTGAATTTAGTAGCACCAACCTATTTTCAAGATATTAAAGCTGTATTTAGTAAATACCCTTCGTGTGTTTAACTATTTTTAATTTCCCATTTACTATCTTCACTGATACCCTTGCGAAAGGCATGAATCCAGTTTTCCTCTATCCCAACCTATGACTAAATAGTAAAACAGTTGGGTTCTCTAGCTCTGGTTGGACAACTAATTAAGGAAAAGGAAAACTTTGAATTTAAACCATAGTGACAGAAGCAGAAAACCACTGGACTACCTTTGCCAACTTTAACCTCCATAGAGAAACTTTCCTACCAGCCATCAGCATAGAATGTAAAACACTGCACCTCCCCTTGGCCTCACTTTTTCAATATGTTTGATCCATAAATGCATCTACTCCTAGGAGGGCTAGAAAGTTTTTCTCGTCAGAATCTGTTTTGCACATTTACAAATCTACCATTCGTCCATACATTAAATATTGTTGCTATATCTGGTCAAGTGCTTTATCTATTCATCTCAAGGTTCTTGACAAAATCCAAACAAAGACTGGCAGTGTAAAATTCTTCCTGACTTGGCATCTCGAGTTCAATGACTTTCTCACTGATGTGATGTGGCTTGCCTGTCTTTTCTATAAATGTTTTCATGGCAATTGTTCTGACATGATTGTGGAACCAGGATAAAAAATCCTGGTTCCACAATCATGTGAATTTAAGTGGACCACTAAGTTGGCGTCTAGGTCACACTCTTGCACCATTGAAATAGTTACATCTAACCACCGTTTCTACTCCAATAGTTCTTTTTTGCACTTCCTGCTTGTGGAACTCCTGTTTACTTTCTTTCATGATAGCTACAATCTTCAAAAATTTAAATGCAACATCCATTACAATGTTCTAGCTATTTGAATCTCATTCATCTTTTATCGTTTCTTCAATACCCACTGTACCCAGTCTTTTCTCTTTCTAAAAAAAAAAACTCTGCACAGTGGTGGTCTCACATACTGTTTTTGCTGCTTATATAATACATTTATTTCCTATAACGAATCTCCAAAAACCATCCTACATCCTAAAGATTAAAGGTTGATGCTGGGAGTTAATTTCCCTTCCAATCATTATTTTCTGAATAGTTACCACAAATGTTATATTTCTTCACAGTCTGCAATGAATTTGTCGTGTTTAGTCAGGTTTTCATGCTAAATTTTCTATTCAGTTGTTAAAATTGTGGATTGTAGAGAGGTTTACGAAATACAATAAAAAAATTTTTTTCTGATTTCATCCTTCAAAGGTTAAGGGCATCTCATAAGCAGCAAAATACACAAGTTATCCTTCTTCTATGTAGTGGGTCCCTTCAGGACATAGGCAATCATGGCCTTCCACATCTCCCTATCCCTAGTGGCTCTTAGCACACTTTCTCTTGCTACTCCTCCCAAGTCTTTCTCCGCCATTAATTTGCTCAAGCCCATCAAGTATGTTGCTCATTGCTTACCCATGTTTTTTTTTGTCTCTGTCTATCCTGTGAGTATCAGATTCTCTAAGACCTTCTTCCTCATTATATTTCCTAGAAACTTCAGCTGTTTTTTCCTGAGTATTGATTTCTTTTCATTTTTATTCTTGCCAAAACCTCATTGTTGCTCACATGTTCTGTCTATGGTATCCTCAGCATCCTTCTGTAGAATGACACTTTGGTTGCTTCAAGTCTTCCCTTCATCTTTGGTGAGAATGTTCAGCATTCACTGTCATATTGAAAGACTGACATCACATAACAATCCATTAATCTCTTCTTTATTGCCAGCAAAATTTTCCTGTCTCTCAATACTCAACTCAGCTTCTGTAACACAACCTTGGTCAGACCAATTAACCTTGGATATTAGGACACTTCCCTGGTCGTTTCTCTACCTGCTTGTTTTTAGTATTAGCTTCTGTAGTTTCTTTTTTTGTGTGTCTGCTATCAGCACTGTATCATTTGTGTATCTTATATTGTTCAAATTGCGGCCATCAGTGATGAATCCTGGTATGACTTGTAGGGCTCTCAAAATTGTCTTGCTGTATAGGTTGAACAGATCTGGTGAGAAGACCCATCCTTGTCTCACACCCTTTTCTATCTTTGTATATCTGCTGAACTCATTTCCTGCCCATACACAGGCAGTTTGCTGCCAGTAGAAGTTCTTGATTACAGTAATCTGAGCATTTCTTTTAATTCTTTGTGGTGTACTTTGTCAAATGCCTTTGCATAGTCTATAAAACATTTGTACATGTCCTGTTGCTTGGAGTCTCTCTTTTATCTTTGAAGAGATTGCCCAGCATTTGCTGCCATATATGAGGACAGGCATCATGTAACAGTTCATTACTCTTTTCTTTGTTTCCTGTCTCTTAATACTCTACTTAGCTTTTAGAATGTGCCTTTGGCCATCTCTATATGCCTTCAGATCTCAGTGTCACACTTTCCATCCTGTTAGAACACTTCCAAATTATTTAAATTTTTGTACCTGCTTGATTTCAGTATCCCCAACCTGTAATTTGCATTTTGGGCTCCTCTTTTTGCTGATGACCATGCATTCAGTTATTCTTGTGGTTTATGCTTAGTCCTTTCTTCTCACTTTCTTTCACTACATTATGTACATTATCGTGTAGTTTTAGTTTCCTTTCCATGTCTGCTATCAGTCATCTGCATATCTTATATTGTTCAGTTTGTGGTCGCCAATGACAAATCCTGGCAGGACTTCTAGTCCTCTCAGAATTGCCCCACTGTTTTGGTTGAATAAATCTGATGAGAAGACCCATCCTTGTCTTACACCCTTTTCTATCTTTGTATATCTGCTGAACTCACTACCTGCCCATATGCAGGCAGTTTGCTGCCAGTAGACATTCTTGATTATTCTAATAGCTTTCCCGAATATGTCTAGGTTGCTAAGCATCTCTATAAAATCCTTGTAGGACACCCTGAATTAAAAAAGGGAGATTTTAATGTGAAATATCCGGTCCACAAAACACAACACAAATTTAAAGAAAACACAACACAATAAGAAATGTTGTATAAAAATATGAAAATTTTGTTTTTGACAATATATATATATATATATATATATATACAATATAAACAATTTGTACAATTCTGTGTATCTTTT
This sequence comes from Ascarosepion bandense, assembly GCA_037127315.1. NCBI lineage: Eukaryota > Metazoa > Mollusca > Cephalopoda > Sepiida > Sepiidae > Ascarosepion > Ascarosepion bandense. Next base: position 1,787,541 of record JBBBDQ010001538.1, read on the forward strand.
GTTTGATAGAAAAGTGTTTTTTGTATTTGAGTGAATGTTGATTGAATATAAAAGTGTCTGTTTAATTACAGACTCAAAACAGAGTAGTAGCTCAATGTTTCTTTCCTTTTTATGTGCCAGCCACTAAGTAGGTAGAAAAGGAAAGTGTTTCAAATTGTGTTGAAAAGGAGTCTGAATAAGAATTCACGAAGAGAAAGAGAGTTAAATGGAGATAGTAGTAACTGGTAGAATGCATGTGTAAAATGATGAGTCAGTCTACTTAACTCAGAAAGTCTATATTTCTTCTCCTTTCTGGTTGATGAGTGATGTGAAATGCTTTACGGCCGCTGCTCTCTTTCTTCTTCTCTTTTGCAGCGGTTGAGTCGGTGATGAATTTGTTTGTTAGCACTGGTCTCTTTGATGTCGGTGCCTATTGGACTGTGTGTATCTGACACTGCGCCTTTTGGGCTTGACTTGATGTGGCTGATTGTCTCTCCTGACTCATTGACTGACAGATTGACTGCTTGCTTGGCTGATGGATTGACCGACTCTGTCTCTCACTGACCTGCTGTTGTGACTGGTCAGGGGTCATCCTTAAATATCAAAATCTCATCACATGGTAGGCTCCCAGGTTGGTTTTTTCTTTAGCTGTGAAAAAAAAAACGTTTCTCTAACGTTATTTGAATTTTTTTATTTGTCAACCAATCAGGATTTAGGGTTTTGGTTTTCGCACCGACTTGTGAAAAAGAAAAGCTTTTAGCCGTTTGAATCCTCTTTTGCAGGTGTGCAATTTTACTTTGGGCTTTTACCAAATGTTGGTTGTTTGAATTCGATTTTGTGGGTGTGTAATTTATTTTGTGTTTTTTTTAGTTGGTTGATGGATGATAAAGGATTTGTATGATTTGATGAATGTTTTTGCATAGTCTATGAAACACAGGTACATGTCCTTATTTACCTGTATTATTGTTTCTAATAACATTCTAAGTATAAATATGGCATTCCTTATTCCAGTGTCCTTGACGAAACTGCACTGTTCTTGTCCTATCTCTGGCTTGATTCTGCTGCGTGCTCTATTCATCATAATTTGGATGATGAGTTTTGTTATGTGACTCCTCAAGCTGATTGTTTGGTGGAGTTCACATTCTTTTGTGCCTATTTTCTTAGGAAGTGCTATGAAAATTGATCTGCTTAGGCATCCTAGTTTATCAACAGTGTTATAAATTTCATTTAATATTATTATTTTTTTTTTTTAATCATTTCACCCCGAGCAAGGCAGAAACGCCACTGATGTGCAGGGGGCTACATAAATGTATAAAGATTAATTAGAAAAGAGTGAGGAGTACAAACTAGTTAGAAAGGAACAATAGAAAGCTGAGAAAGCAGGTGCGATGACAGATACATAGATGGAGAGAAAGGGAAGGTTATACGGGGGTGGGGAGAGAGCTAGAGTCCAGTGGTTAGTAGATGAGTATTGACTTTGCATTTAAATTTCTGGAGGTTGTAGCCATCAGGAAAGCAAGAATACGGGAGCGAGTTCCACAGGCGGGAAGTGCGAGAGAAGAAGCTGCAGGAGTAGAATTGTTGTCTGCATTTGGCTAACCTGATTGTGAGTGGGTGGGACCCAGTTGCCAGTCTGGTTGCACGAGTAAACACCTGTTGAGGAGGCATCAGTGACTTAAGTTCGTCTGAGCAGAAGCCATGAAAGTATTTATAGAACAGACAAAGGGAGGCCACATTTCGACAATGGACAATACCATAACCGCGTAGTTTGCATAGGAGGCCAGAGTGCCAAACCCTGTCGAAAGCCTTGGAGATGTCCAGAGCAACCGCGCGAGCCTTGTCAGACTCATCAAGGGCCTGTAGCATGTACTCTGTTACGGTTGTTAGCAGGTCGGCCATGGACCTGGCAAAGCGGAATCCATATTGCCTGTCAGAGAACAGTTTGTGGGTGGTGAGATAATGAACTATTTCAGCATTGATTATAGCCTCGAATACTTTCCAGAATATCTTGTAGAAGACTGATAGGGCGATAGTTGGATGGGTCCGAGGGTTCACCACAATTCTTAAATACAGGAACATCTGAAGAGAACTTCCAGCATGCAGGAAAGCAGGAAGCAGAAAGGCAGTAGTGAAATAGTTTAGAGAGGCCAGGGGAAAGTTTAGGAGCACACCTCTTAAGGACTATCACCGGGATTCCATCATCTCCACACGCCTTATGGGGGTCGGGTTTTATGTCAAAATCATCAAAGGCTGTCAGTGTCTCTATTACTATGTTGTTTGGTCCAAATGCTTTATTTAAAATCATTTTGTCTAGTGCAGCTTCAATTCTGGATTTTAACATTTCTGGTCTATTAGTATCTCTGTGTATTGTCAGTTGTTCTCTTTTGTCATGGAAGAGATCTCTTATATATTATCTCCATTGCTGAAGTATTTCCTCTTTCTCTAATATGAGTGTTCCAGATGAGGAGCATGTCTTTTATCCTCTTAGTTTCCTAATTTTTTATGCATGTTTCTTTTATTAGTTCTGATCAATCTGAATATTTCTGCACATTTGTTATTGTGCCATTCCTTTTTAGCCTGTCTACATTTGCTTTTTATTTATTGTGTAGTTTCTGTATTCTGTTACATGTCTTGGCATTGTTTTCTGTCTCCTTTGTATCATGTCAAGAATCTCTTCCATGATCCACTCATCTTTTCATTATTGTCTTTTTTTTCTTTGAGACAATGTTGTCTCTAATGCTTCCTTTTGTGTGTCCCATTTCAAGTTTCTATTTCCAATTTGTAATTTATTTTTCATGCTGTTTGTGTATTATTCCTGCAGTGTGAGATCATTCAAAAGTTTATTGCACTGCAGTCTTGATTCTGCACTAAGCTTCTTCAGTCTCCAAAATTTCATCCTTAGTTTACATATGACAGGGAGGTGGTTGCTTCCACAGTCAGAACTTGTATAAGTTTTGCAATGAACAGCTGTGTTCTTGAATCTCCTGTTTATAGTTATATAATTGATTTGGTTTTTCATGTCACCTCCTGGGTTTCTCTATGTCCATAATCCTCTCGGGTGTTCGTGAAACCAGGTGTTGCTTATTACCTGGCCATTTACTGTGCCCTATGGACCCATTTTTCTTCTTGGTCATTGTGGTTTCCTAATTCAAAGTTTCCCACTGTTATCCTTCCTCTCTCCTTATCTACCTTGGTATTCAAGTCTTCCATGATAATTCCAATTTCTTGGGTTTTACAGTGGATATTGGCATTGTCCAGTATAGAGTAGAAAGATTCTCTTTCCTCCTCAGTGCTTTGTGTTATTGTTTGGTGCATCAGTCAGTCAGTTAAATGCCATACATGATACACTCTTTGGATGATCATGTCTTGAAAGAGACATGACTGACCGGGCAGAAGATTATCCCCCAGTATAATGCCATTGCATTCTGCAGTAGACTGGTTGCTAACCAAGGCTATAGAACCCAATCTGTTTTGTTATTTAACCCATAACTGAACGGAAGAGGCTGTTTAATGCCTTTCCCAAGGGTATTTGTGCATAAGTGAATGCAAGCAATTCAACTGGAATTTGAACTCGGCTCCCCAATTTGTTGTTTCGAGTCAATATTCACTGCACCACAACACACATGTTGGTGTATAGATTACTATCATAACTATATTGAAAAGCTTTCCTTTTATTAGTTAGACCAAGAAAACTTTTTTGGATAGCTGGCAGCATCCTAGAATGCCTTTCTTCATTTCTTTGTCCAGTATTAAGCCAACTCTTTTTTCATTATTTTTATCCCCTCTGTATACGATCTTGTTGTTGTCACTGACAAAATCTCCATTTTTTGACCATCTAGTTTTGCACACTACCACAGCACTTATATTCAATCTGTTTATCTCCTGCTTGACATCCTCCAGCTGCCCACAGATGATCAACATTTTGACATTGTACGTTCCTAGAGTAGCTATTAGGATAACATAATCACCACTGTTAGAAAAGACATGAACTGAATTTTCCCTGTGTTCTATCCCATCACTAGATATCTTAATAATATCTCTTGTTACTGGCATGCTCTAATGTTTGATAAAGAAGAGCAGGAACAAACCACTCTCCCATAATTATCTTATTGTATGTCATTCAAAAAGTTAAAGAGTTTCTTGGAGTGCATATTTTTTATTTAAATTGATTATTTTTCTTGAAAGTTTTCCATTTTTTAAAAATATTTGTGTTCTTCACAATTTGAAGATGTTCATTAATGCTGTAGGCCTTTTATTTTTTGACAGCGGATCTCGTGTCTTTGAGACTCTGCACTTTATCTTCTCAATGTAACATCATACCTGCAAAATATCTCATCAGTTGCTCCAGGACAATCATTAAAAACTTGAATCCCTGTGCTTACAGCTACAACTCTGTAGAACACCAGTTCCCATACAATCACTGGTTAAGCAACATCAAACCTGGTCAGTAGATGGGTAACCGATTTGGATGATCAAATGCTGTAAGCTTGGATATGCAGGTGATGTTTAATGGTTCAGAATTGTTAATTGTTAATCAAAGTGCTAGTTCCCATTGGACTCAATATTTTCAGTTATACATTATCCTTAGAAAAGGTATGAATCTACCTACTTTCTCCCCAGCTATGGGTTCATTAGTAAGAACTGCATCATTAAGCCTTGATTATTTAAAAGAATTTTGACAATCTAAAAGTATTTTCCTGGCTTTGAATATTATAACAGTGCTTCTGTACAATATACATGACAATTTTTCCATACAATATATATTACAGAGTTTAATCATGATATGCCTGACAGTTCTTTAGCACAATGTGCCTGACAATACTTCCATACAATATGTATTACTATTCATAATCATGATATGCCTGACAGTTCTTCAGCACAATATGATGACAGTTCCTCTGTACAATGTGCTTGCAAATTCTTCCATACAATATGCATAACAGTATTTAATCATGATATGCCTGACAGTTCTTCAGCACAACATGATGACAGTTCCTCTGTACAATGTGCTTGCAAATTCTTCCATACAATATTCATAACAGTATTTAATCATGATATGCCTGACAGTTCTTTAGCACAATGTGCCTGACAATACTTCCATACAATATGTATTACTATTCATAATCATGATATGCCTGACAGTTCAACAGCACAACATGATGACATTTCCTCTGTACTATATGCATGACAGGTCTTAATTATCATATGCCTAACAGTTCTTTTGTCCAATATACATGACCTTCTTACAAACAATATGCATGAGAGCACTTATACCAACAATTCTTCCAGACATGACATTTCTTCAGCAGTATATGCATGACAGATTTTCAATACAATATTGATATACAGTTCTTTAGAACAAAATGCATGACAGTTCTTCATGATATTCCTTGCTGTTTTTCTTTACTATATACATATATTTTACAGTATTCAAACATCACACTTTTTTCATCCAATATACATGGCAGTTCCTTAGCACAGTATTTACAGCATTTCTTTGTTTGTGCAGTTAGTTTTATTGAATATGTGCATGATATAGTGATTATCAACATATAAATGAAGTTGACATGCAGAGTCCAAATTCAAACCAAAGTCATTGCATTCACCTTCAAACAAAGAAACACTGGAAAACTATAAATCTTTTCAAACCTACTTGATCTGGAAAAGATTTGGTTGTTTAGCCTTGCTTAGCACCCAGTTTACAAGAATACCCACTTTGAATTCAAAACTGCTTACACAAAGACCTAGCATCTCCATTCTGTGAAAGCATACACCTCGTATAATAAAGATGTGGGAACCCAAATCCACAAGGGGATATAATGACACTAATGGGGAATGAGCAGGGGGGCATGACTAATCTTTCTAGCCTTGGTTGACAACCATTTTAAGAGAAAGACAACTCCAAATTCCAGAATGATTGAGTGTGAGACTAGTAACTCAGCTCTGTAAAAATCTGATTCCTTCAAAACCACAAGAGCAACACCTAACATGTTTAGGCTGTGGCACTATAATATATCGAGAAGAAAACAGGGTTAACAGTAAAAATCACCTATTTTATATTAGGTGCTGTCAAAACCACATTTGTCAGCAGGAGATATAAATATTAACACCTTATGAAAATACGTAAAATCAGAATCTATGACCAAGATGGGAAGATTAAATTACTCTGTTATAAGAAGGACATAGTCACAGGACCTGTCAGCCTGTGACATCTGTGAAATAACTTATCTACTGAGTTAAGACAAATTTCTTATTAAATTTTGTGTCAGTCGATTCCAAATGGTTAATTTATTTCTGATTATTTTCTTTAAACTACTACTTCTGTTGTTTTATTAATGGAGTTGTTTCCTTTATCTATAGGGAAATATATGTGTAAATATATATATATATATATACATACATTTCCCTATAGATAAAGGAAACATATATGTATGTATGTATTGATTGTTTAATACTTAGTTTTTTGGTCAGAATAGGGTTAGACCAGTATACATTGAGATTAAAAAGTGTTCAGTACAATTATATTGTAGAGCTTTTGAATATTTTCTATTTGTAAATGAGTTATTTTGCTACCCAGGTTTTCTACAATGAGCAGTGTCTTCAGGTGATTCTTATAACTTAATAAATAAGTTATTAATAATTGCCTGAAGACACCACTCATAGTAAAAACCTGCGTAGTGGAATCACTTGTTTAAAAATGGAAAATATATAGTTTTTTTCCATGCTTGTGATAAAGTTTATAAATTAGGTATGTTAACCAACAATAACTAATTATAAATTTATTATTGATGTATGTTAGATTCATTCTTTCCTTAGTTCTTATGAGGTACAATAAGAGACAAACGACAAGAACTAATAATTGTGTCTAGAGATTATATGCAAAAGAGATATTGTCAAATGTATTATGTAAAATTCATAGATATGTGTTATCCAATGAAATAATTTGTACTATTATGAATAGCAAGTAAGTATGAAAGCAGTTAAGTCCCAATTTTCAATTTCAGATTGATATTTAGCATTTTTTCAGGAATTATAGCAATTTGCAGTGTCAAGAGATTATTTGCAAGAACTAGAATTTAGTATTATGGCTCGTAAAAAAGAACTAACACTGAATGAAAAGAACTATATAATCAAAGAAATTAGCAAAGGAAAGTCTTCGCTTCAAATTTATAAGGATTTGAAAAGGGATCATCAAACAATCAAGAAAATATGTCGAATGGGAATTCAACCAAGAAAAAAGTTTCAGGTTGAATTAAGGAATTTAACAGAGCGAGATCTATCACATATCCGAAGAGAATTAATAAGAAACCCATATGCGTCAAGTGTATTCATATTTGAGGCCGCTGGAGCTCCTATGGTGACAAGGGAAACAAGGTCTAAAGCATTAAGGAAGTTTGCTGATGTAAAAAAAATGAAATAAAGAAACCCATTTTAACAAAAAAACAGGGAAGAATATTGCAGTGGGCAAAAAAATGAATTAAAACTGATTTCAGTAAAGTGCTTTTTACAGACGAATCAATGATCACCCTCGATGGGCCCGATGGATGGGCTCATGAATGGGTTTGCAAACAACATAACTCAAGAAAATATTTTAAATGCTAACAAGGTGATGATGGGATCATGATATGGGCTGGGATTATTGGTAATGAGCTTGTAGGTCCATTTAAATTGAAAGATGGGGTTAAAATGAATTCCAAAAGTTACTGTGATTTTCTAGAGCAATATTTCTTTGAATGGCTTCATATCCAGTCTTTAACCAAGCGTAGATCTATGATCTTTATGCCAGACAATGCACCAAGTCATGCATCAAAGTTTACTAAATCCTAGTTGAAAGAAAAGGGATTTGTTGAAGATTCTCTTATGGACTGGCCTTCAAATAACTGTGATTTGAATCCCATTGAGAACTTGTGGAGCATCCTCAAGAGAGATATTCTAATGGAAGGCAATTCAACAGTGTGACCTCTGAGAGGCAGTTAAAGTTGCTGCAAACAACTTACTGGCTGCTAAAATTGCAAATCTAACATCAGATGTTGACTATAAGCTGCTAAGAGTTATTGAAAAGAAAGGAGAATTTGTGCATTAAATTTTAGGAGGTTCTTATTATTTTTTGTTAATATATCTTTTATTTTTAAAATAAAATGTTTTTTTATGTTTTTCCTTTAAGAAATTGACAAATTTGTTCTAAAATCTTTTCATATTATTTTTTTAAAAATTAGTTTTACAAGGTATAATAATGTAAAAGTATCAAAATAAATAGTTGCAAATAAACTACTGACAGTCAAGTTAGTCTGTTTTGCTAACTTAGTAAAATTTTTTTCTAAACCAAAAACAATAGTTTTCTCTATCACTATATATCTAAGTTAATAATATTGAGTAGAATCTAAACAACATCATAATAGGACTTTTAACATTATAGACGCAACTCTTAATACCAATTCATAACTTGCATATAATCTCTAGACTTGTTTAAAAGAGAATAATTATAACAATAAACTGTAATAAAAGTTATGTGATGGATAGAAGATTCGTTCCTACCGTAGATCTTATTAGGCACAATAAGAGATTAACAACAATAACTAATAATAAAATAGAACAATTATAACAATAGACTGGAATAAAAGTTATGTGACGGATAGAAGATTCGTTCCTACCATAGATCTTATTAGGCACAATAAGAGATTAACAACAATAACTAATAATAAAATAGAACAATTATAACAATAGACTGGAATAAAAGTTATGTGACGGATAGAAGATTCGTTCCTACCGTAGATCTTATTAGGCACAATAAGAGATTAACAACAATAACTAATAATAAAATAGAACAATTATAACAATAGACTGGAATAAAAGTGATGTGATGGATAGAAGATTCGTTCCTACCGTAGATCTTATTAGGCACAATAAGAGATTAACAACAATAACTAATAATAAAATAGAACAATTATAACAATAGACTGGAATAAAAGTGATGTGATAGATAGAAGATTCGTTCCTACCGTAGATCTTATTAGGCACAATAAGAGATTAACAACAATAACTAATAATAAAATAGAACAATTATAACAATAGACTGGAATAAAAGTGATGTGATGAATAGAAGATTCGTTCCTACCGTAGATCTTATTAGGCACAATAAGAGATTAACAACAATAACTAATAATAAAATAGAACAATTATAACAATAGACTGGAATAAAAGTGATGTGACGGATAGAAGATTCGTTCTTACCGTAGATCTTATTAGGCACAATAAGAGATTAACAACAATAACTAATAATAAAATAGAACAATTATAACAATAGACTGGAATAAAAGTCATGTGACGGATAGAAGATTCGTTCCTACCGTAGATCTTATTAGGCACAATAAGAGATTAACAACAATAACTAATAATAAAATAGAACAATTATAACAATAGACTGGAATAAAAGTGATGTGACGGATAGAAGATTCGTTCCTACCGTAGATCTTATTAGGCACAATAAGAGATTAACAACAATAACTAATAATAAAATAGAACAATTATAACAATAGACTGGAATAAAAGTTATGTGACGGATAGAAGATTCGTTCCTACCGTAGATCTTATTAGGCACAATAAGAGATTAACAAAAATAATAAATAATAATATAGAACAATTATAACAATAGACTGGAATAAAGCTTATGTGGCTGTGAGAAGATTTGTTCTTACCGTAGATCTTACTAGGCTCAATAAAGTAATAGAGCACTACTTGTGAATGCATACCAGATTCCAACAAGATCTTGAGATCCTCAAGAAAGAATGTGCACCATTTTGGGACCTTACTTTTGACATGTTCAGTACACTGGCACTCCTCCCCCTCACTGATGTATTGTTGATGTAGCATATATTCAACTCTTTATCTAAGTGTCATCATTTTTCTTCAACCAAATTCAATGGCTTGCCTTTTCCACAGAAGTCTGTAGATCCTTCATTAGTGCTATTGCATTCTGCTGTTGAAGACCAATTGACAGCACCGATCTCCTCCTTCTGTGTCCAATGTAACCTTTGCAGCCAACTTGTACTGCATAGTGAATCGCCTCCCATCCTGCTTTCTCCAGTTTGTCAAGTAGTGTCTGTTGTCGCTCATTCTTTCTATCAGATGCTGCATTCATATTATCCTCATTGGGAACTGTCAGTTCCACCAAGTAAATAATCTTTCTTTCTTCACATCAATAGAAAAGGTTCACCTTCTTCGCAGTTAGGATTGGGAAAAATCATCATAACCTGTGAAATCTTCTGTCGTATTCCAATTTTCTTTCTCTCTCTCATCCTCGACTGTTCTCTTCTTTCACTTGTAGAGGCTATGTGTTTTTTGCCAATGGAAGTTGATTGATGTCCTTGGGGTTTGCTTTCATGGTCTATTTCCACTATTAAGACTATCAAGTTGTTTCTTCAAGGTATCACACAAAATCTTCAGTACCTGGTTGTGTCTCCATGTATACTTATTCAGGGCTAACTGGCAGTTTGATAGTATGCACTTCAATGTAAATTCTGCTCTCCATCTGCAATTGTCACCCTCCGATACATGCTATCTCATCAGGTTACTGGATGTGGGTAACACATAAGTTGCACAGATCAAAAAACTTAACCCTAACGTGTTCTACTCCTGTACCTCTTTCCAGCCGATCTTCCTCTAACTTCTTCATTTGTCCTTGCACCAACCACTGCACCCGGTGTAATCTTCTTCCATCCTCTTTCTTTTTTACAATGCTGCATCTTCTCTTTCTACTGGGTTCATTATCGCAAAGGGCTCGATCAGGTTCACACCTAATCCTGCTCAACCATTTTGTGTTGCTCAAACTATGTCTTGCTGTTCTTGTTCTGACAAGATGTTTTCAGTTTCCGTTCAATGATCTTCACACTTGACAATGCAATGTCACAAATCTGCAACGGCCAGACAAGACAAGGATGCAACCCAAACTGCAACATCCAAATCTTAAACTTTCCTGGTAATCTTGGTAGCTATTTACAAATTAAATAATAACTTTCCTTCACAACAATAGGAAATGTCCAGCTTCTTCTCTGTTGTCATTAGAGAAAAAAACCGTCATAATCAATCTGTGAGATCTGTTGTCTTATTTCAGTTCCCATTCCATTGCTCATCATCTGCTGTTCTCTCTTTTCTCTTGTAGAGGCTATTTGTCCCTTGCCAATGGAAGTTGATTGATGTCCTTAGAATATGCCTTTGTGGTCTATTTCTACTCTTGATACTATCAAGTTGTTTTCTTCAGGTATCACACAAAACCCTCAGTTCGTGGTTGTGTCTCCATGTACACCTATTTAAGGCTAACTGACAATTTGATAGTATGTGCTTCGTTGTACCTTCCGTTCCACATTTGCACCTGTTACCCTCATATACGTGCCACCTCACCAAGTTACTGGGTGAGGGTAATGCACAGATAAGCAACTCAAGCCATTCCCATACCTCCTTTCAGCCAATCTTCCTCTCTACGATATCCTCTTCCCACTTCCAAGTGTAATCTTCTTTCATTTTTTTTTAAAATGCTATATCACATTGAATACATCAGTTCTCACTCGATCACCAAAGTTAAGCAACGTTGAGCCTGGTCAGTATTTAGATGGGTGACCGCTTGGGAATACCAGGTGCTGTAAGCGTTTAGTGACGGATGTGCGTGCTTATGGACATATCATGTTGAATACATCAGTTCTCACTTGATCACTGAAGTTAAGCATTGTTGAGCCTGGTCAGTACTTAGATGGGTGACCGCTTAGGAATACCAGGTGCTGTAAGCGTTTCGTGACGGATGTGCGTGCTTATGGACATATCATGTTGAATACATCAGTTCTCACTTGATCACTGAAGTTAAGCAACGTTGAGCCTGGTCAGTATTTAGATGGGTGACCGCTTGGGAATACCAGGTGCTGTAAGCGTTTAGTGACGGATGTGCGTGCTTATGGACATATCATGTTGAATACATCAGTTCTCACTTGATCACTGAAGTTAAGCAATGTTGAGCCTGGTCAGTACTTAGATGGGTGACCGCTTGGGAATACCAGGTGCTGTAAGCGTTTAGTGATGGATGTGCATTGTGGTGCAGTGGATATCAGCTCGGAAAGAGAAATCGGTGAGCCAAGTTTGAATTCCAGTTGAATACCCTGTATTCACTTAAGCACAGGGAAGCCTTGGGAAAGGTATTAATCTGTCCCTTCCCTCCAGTCATGGGTTAAATAACAGAGTAGGATTTGGGGACCATGCCTTTGAAAACAAATCCCAATGAATCTTAATACTTTGAAAGAAAAAAGTATTGCTAGACACAAAAACGTATATTAAAAACAACAATAAATTGTTGAAAGAAAAAGGTATTACCAGCAATAAATAAAAAAAATAAAAAAAATTAGTTGGCAATAAATGACCCACTGAGGTTGATACACCATAAAACAAAACAACCAACCAACTAAAATGCTGCATGTTATGTCTTTTTTTCTGCTGGATTCATTGTAGAAGAGGGCTTGATCAAGTTCACACTTAATCCTGCCCTGCCACTTTGTATTGTTCAAACTATGTCTTCATGTTCCAGTTCTGAGAAAAGGTTTTCAGTTTCACTTGCAGCATCCCACGTCTTTACTGTCTTTCTTAGATCAAATTCTTTAATCCTTTGAGTCCCATAACATCATCAATTTTTACTTTCCCCTGCTCATATACTTGATGTCAAGTGTAGTTCAAATGAACCCCCAATGCCATATAATGCTGATGTGTTTGTTATTTTGGCAAGCCTAGCCACATTTCTTAAGAAAGTCAGCAGTGGATTTGAAATTATATTTGGATTTTAAAAAATCGTGCCACTGCAAGTCGCTGAACTCTACCTGATAATTTCTTTGCCACTTTCTCAGCAAATTAATTCGATAATTAGTATTGAGGTCTTAAGTTGGAGGGCCTGACAAAACTTCTTTTCAGCTCGGATGTGGCATGGGGGACCGGGGTTTGCCGACCCCTGTTCTAGACACCTCTTTTAATTCCTTGCAATTTGAGTTGTAGAAACAAAACTTCCCTCTGCCATTCTTTGACAGATTATTTACATAAATATATCAATTCTTCTTGAGAGTCACTTGTCTTAATCAAATTATCACCAAAAAATTAACTTGTAACATAACAATGCATAAATCATTAAGGTATTTGTTAACATGGTGTTGGATAATAAAATTCAATGTAAAAGGCCTTGCTATAAAATCAAAGATAACATATTTGCAGGGCCTGATAAGGTGGATGACGGAATGGGGGTTGCAAGGTTTTACAGGAGAAAACATACTAAGAGCCACCAGGGTTAGGGAGACATGGAGAACCATGATCGCTGATGTCCTGAAAGGATAGGGCACATAGAAGAAGAAGATTCAGTTTGTTTTTTCCCATTGAGGACGTGGCTGTTAGTTGAAAGACTGACACTAACAATATCCATGATCTCTCTTTAAGGCTTGCCAGTGTGTTCATGCAGTGTTACAAATTTTGTACACTTTCTTGGGATAACAATCATTGCAGACAGTGGTTATTAGGAGAACAAAATAATAGTTAAGACAATATTGTCTGGGTGTGATAATAATTTGATGCAATCACCAATGACGCAATATTTTTCAAGGCCAAGCAAATTTCATCATAATCACTGAAAACAGATTCATGTTACTGTAAATCACTGCAAATGACCTAATCTGAGAAAAAAAAACAGAAATCAATTACACCCTCTAACACTATTGGGTCTAAAATTGACTGTATGATAAAAGAAAGGAAACTAAAAGCAGTTGTTTCAATTGACTTGCACAAGGGAGTGAAAGAAAAATATGGAGTCTAGATTCAAATGAGATAAAATATAACTCTGGGATTATATTTTTTATTTATGTTTAGCAGTTTTCTTTTTTTTTTCAATAACTTTAAATACGATGTCCCTTCAAGGCATAAGGCTCTTTGCAAATTTTATTTCTTTATTTCCCGACTGTGGAATTCTCTTCCACATGTCTGCTTCCCCGATGGCTACAATCTCCAGGAGTTTAAATGTAAGGTCAATAGACACCTCCTAACAAACTAACTCCCATTCTTTCAAACACACTAACTCCCATTCTTTCAAACACACTAACTCCCATTCTTTCAAACACACTAACTCCCATTCTTTCAAACACACTAACTTCCATTCTTTCAAACACACTAACTCCCATTCTTTCAAACACACTAACTCCCATTCTTTCAAACACACTAACTCCCATTCTTTCAAACACACTAACTCCCATTCTTTCAAACACACTAACTCCCATTCTTTCAAACACTCTTCCCACCCACCCAACTATCTATCACCCCCTTTTCTGACATTTCCTATATCTAACCACTCTTTCTATTTACCTCCCCCTATGTAGCCCCAAGCGCAATAGTGGCAGTGGAATGCCTTGCTTGGGATGAAATGATTAAAAAAAAAAAAAAAAAATTCATTTTGTATTTGTTTAATCAGATTACTGAGAGTAAAGCGACTAAGCGATAAGAGGTTACTGGAGATGAAAGAATTAGAAATTAAATTTTTAAAAATTAAATTTAACAAGAAAGTATAAATTTGGAAGTGAGTTTTACAAGTGAGAAGTGTGAGAAAAGAAACAGTATATTATTTACAGTTACATCTCGGCAATTCAACTGTGAATTGATGAGACCTTGTTGCCAATCTGGTCAGTTAATTAAGTACCATACGTGATAGATGCTTGGGCGATCATGTCTCAAAAGAGACATGACTGACTGAGTAGTTGATTATTTTGCAGTTGGTTGCCATTGCTTTCTGCAGTAGATTGCTTGCCAGTCAAGGTTATAGAACCCAATCTGTCCTATTATTTAACCCATAACTGGAGGGAAGAGATGGATTAATATCTTTCCCAGGGGTATTTGTTTATAAGTGAATGCAAGGAATTCATCTGGAATTTGAACTCAGCTCCCCAATTTCTTGTTTGAAGCCGATATCCACTGTACCACAATGGTACCAATCTGGTACAATGCTTAAATTGGTAAAGTCTAGGTATCATGTGCCAATCTGGTGCAGTGCTTAAATTCGTAAAGTCTCGGTATCATGTGCTATTCTGGTCAGTCAGTTAAGTGCCATACGTGATACACGCTTGGGCGATCATGTCTCGAAAGAGACATGGCTGACTGGGCAGAAGATTATCCCACAGTAGGTTGCCGTTGCTTTCTGCAGTAGACTGGTTGCCGACCAAGGCTATAGAACCCAATCTGTCCTGTTATTTAACCCATAACTGGAAGGAAGAGACAGATTAATACCTTTCCCAAGGGTATTTGCACATAAGTGAATGCAATGAATTCAGTTGGAATTCGAACTCGGCTCCCCAATTTCTCGTTCCAGGCCGATATCCAATGCACCACAACACACATCCTGGTACAATCTGGTACAGTGCTTAAATTCATAAAGTATAGGTATCATAGCAAAGAGCTTATCTGAACAATGACCATGAAAGTACTTACAGAATAGGCACAAGAAGAAACTTTATGGTGGTTGGAAAGCAACTGAATCTGAGATGCCAGATGAGGACCAATAATATCACTGATTTTTCTTTAGATTTTTCTCATTAATTTTTCCAACATTTTGAATATAAGGCAGTCCTTCTCCTGGAGTCTTTACCACTTAATGTTAAAAAGTTCAGTCTGCAATCTTATTCATATTAATCCATATTTAATCATTTAATTTTTTAAAATGTTTTGATATTTAAGCAATAAACAAAGAATAAATAAATTCAAATAATTAATTTCTTATTTTCAATATTTTATTTAATTTTTTAATACTTAATCCATATTTGAGATGTAGCCACTTTGATAAAAATGTATATGCATCACACTGCCTAACAAGGTTATGGAGTGCAGGTTTAAATCTTCCTATCAGATGCTATTTGTTTATTTCTTTACTAGCAGTATAGCCCGGCGTTGCTCGGGTGTAATGAAAGCTTTAAAACTAATCCATGGTCCTCGAGTTCAGACTCGGACTAAAGAATATTTGTGTGAAGTTTGGTGAGAATCGTATAAAAATTGTGGATTTGTATAAAAAACATACAGGCAGATAAACAAACACACACACAAACATCTTGCCTTTTATATATATATATATATATATATTATTGATTTTCTGCACTATTGTAAGAACTGCAGCCTTGAAAATTCTGAATATCGTTTCCTATGTCTTTACCTATGATTGTATCAAATTTGATTAAAATCGGACCACTCCTTCTATAACTTGATGTTTTTGATTATCAATTTTTGATATTTATCAGGGTACCTTGACACAAAAACTAGCTAAGAACACTTACAGACTCTTATAGTACAACTGTGTAAATTTTCAAGAAAATTGGTTCAGCCATTTTGGAGTCTATAGGTAACGGACACACACACACACACACACAGACAGACAGACAAAGTTCCATTTATAAATAAGTTTAGATTTTCTTCTATTACTTGTTCTTGTTGATTTCAGAAAAGACAGAAAATATACAAAAAAATCCTGTGAATAAAGAGAAAATAAGTAAAACATGTACTAAAAAGAAAATGTATAACATAAGGCTTTCTTTTCTGTCTTCCATAATTTATGATATTGTTGAAGTTTGATATTTACGCTATTCTCTCTTTTGTTTACTTTGAATGCTTATTGACAACTCTTTGTTGTAAAAGTGTTCTTCTTCAATTGAAATGTACTACAGGGACATGTCAGGGACATGCCAGAGGTCAGAGGTTAAGTGCCTAGTATTGTGTAGGACCTCATCTTGCCCTGCAAAGTGCAGCAGCTTGAAGTGGCATCGATTCTATGAGCAGTCAAGAGAATTTCTGGTGAAATGCTGCCCACATCCACTTCCTTGATATTTAGAAGTACAGAATCATATGTGCAAATACACTTCTCCAGCATTTGATAGGAGTAAATAAGTTCATCGATCATCCGGTTCTCACTCTTTCCTGGCTTTTTTAACAAGACTAGAGATTTACCCCTCTTTAGGATTCGGTATCCAGCTACTTTTGAAGTCTTCTCATTCTCTTTCACTAACAATAACCCCTTGCATTTTAGTGGCTTTATCACCTTGCTTGAGGTATATTGATTAAAAAACAATGTCCCACAGGTGCTCAGTTTGTCCCATGTTGGGTAAATGTGGTGGCCCACACTATTTTTTTTTTAATCGTTTTACCCCAAGCAAGGCAGTACCACCACTGATGTGCAGGGGGCTACATAAGAGTAAAATTTTAGACAAGAGTAGAGTGAAGAGAAAGCCAGACCAGTTACAGGGGGTGTCAGATAAAAGGCAAGAGAAGGATGGGAACACAGGTGTGAAGACAGTTGCGAAGGTAGAGAGAAAGGAAAAGAACAAGATATATGGGGTGATGTAAAAAGGACTGGAGTCAAGTGCATAAGAAATGGGAATTGACATTGCATTTAAATTCCTGGAGGTTGTAGTCCTCAGCAAAGCAAGTATATGGAAGGGAGTCCACAGGCAGGAAGTGCGAGAAAGGAAGCTGCTGGAGTAGAATTGACATCTGCAGGATGTTGGTGGGTTGGTTGCTTTGTTTTTATGACATATCAACCTTGGCGGGTCATTTATTGCCAACTAAATTTTATTTATTTATTGCTGGTAATACCTTTTTCTTTCAACAATTTATTGTTGTTTTTTCATAAGTTTTTGTGTCTAGCAATACTTTTTTCTTTTCGAGTATCAAGATTCATTGGGATTTGTTATTTTTAAAGGGCAGGGTCCCTAAGTCCTACTCTTGTTATTTAACCCATAACTGGAGGGAAGGGATGGATTAATACCTTTCCCAAGGGTACCAGTGCTTAAGTGAATGCAGGGTATTCAACTGGAATTCGAACTCGGCTCACCGATTTCTCTTTCCGAGTAGCTATCCACTGCACCACAACGCACATCCGTCACTAAATGTTTACAGCACCTGGTATTCCCAAGCGGTCACCCATCTAAGTACTGACCGGGCTCAACGTTGCTTAACTTCGGTGATCAAGCAAAAACCAGTGTATTCAACATGATATGGCCATAAGCACGCACATCCATCACTAAATGCTTACAGCACCTGGTATTCTCAAGCGGTCACCCTTCTAAGTACTGACCAGGCTCAACGTTGCTTAACAGCTGGATTAGACCATGCTTTATTTTGTCAGTCCTCTAGAATCCAATTAGCAACAACACAAGATGAAGCACTGTGTTGTGGTAACAAAAGCACACTCTGGTAGATATTCTGTTTAGAGATCCTTAGGTGTATCTTACCATATCTGCAATGTTATTAATCCTGACCTGGCCCCTAACTTGAGTTACTTTCCCACCACACATCATAAGTTCTACGCGAACATCTTTTCACGCACATCTTACTTGTGGAACTCTCTTCTAACTTTCCAATCAAATTTCATCTTCAGAAATTTAAAGGCAATGCTCATTATTATCTTCTGACTTCTTAATTCCTGTTCCCTTATGCTTTGCTTTCCTTAATACCTTGTCGTATAGCAGATATTGGCTTGGAACAAGAGATTGAAAAGCCGAGTTCAAATCCCAGTTAAATTTGTTGCATTCACTTATGCACAAATACCCATAGAAAAGGTATTAATCCATCTCTTCTTCCTCCAGCTTTGAGTTAAATAGCAGCACAGATTAGGTTTCATAGCCTTGGTTGGCAACCTACTTTGGGAAAATCTTCTGCTTGGTCAGTCATGTCTCAAAAGAGGCATGATCACCAAGTTTGTATCAGGTATGGTACTTACTGATTGACTCCTTCACACTGTTTTTATTCTCTTTTATATTCTTTCCCACTTAGTAACCCCTTGTATCTTAGTGACTTTGTTGTCTTGCTTGGGGTGAAATGAAAAAATGCATCAGGTTATGATTATGAAGGACCCATGGTCAGCTACTGTGCACTTTACCATGGGCAGTAATGCTTTCCCTAACATATTCTCAGTATACACAGATCCACTGATCAGAGGATGTCAGTTGTCTGCTCAATTTCAGAAAGGATTGTTACTTAGTGTCATGCTTTCTTCTTCTTCTATGTGCCATGTCCCTTCAGGACATAGGTGTTCATGGCCTTCCACATTTCCATATCCCTAGTGGTTGTTACTCCTGTTACACATCCCAAACCTCACTCCGTCATCCACTTGCTCATGCCCATCAAGTATGTTACACACTGCTTTCCTATGTCTCTTTTTTCCACTATCTGACCTGTGAGTATCAGATTCTCCAAGCCCTCCTTGTTCATTACATGTCTTAGGAACTTTTTTTGTCTTTTCTTGATGTTAAAACTCATCATTGCTGACATGCTTGGTCCATGGTATCTGCTGCATCCTTCTGTAGAACCACATTTCTGTTGCTTCAAGTCTTTCCTTCATCTTATGCTTAGAAAATTACCGTGCCAAACAGCTGTTATTCTTATAAGTAGGGGAGATCAGGTTGTTAATATATTACCTATTTTATGCAAGATTTCTTGGGATATTTTTATCTTTAATAATTTAGAAACTTATTCATATTTATGACAATTATATAAAGCATAAATTTCTGTCTGAATTTATGGGAATAAGAGTTACCATCATTTTCATTCAGACGTTTTTGTTGTTATTATCACCTGATTGACTTCTGTTTGAAATTCTGAAATAAGGAATTATTATCATTTACATTATCTAGTTTTAGACTAATATCCTCATCTTTGTTATTATAATTCCCTGATTGCCTTCTGTTTTGGATGAGGTATTAAAATTTTTTACACATAGAAAATGATAATCAAAATTTTGGGGATACACAAGGGAAAAGGCATGGAGATTGGAATATAAACCCGCAAAAATATGTGAGAAACAAAAAAAAAAAAATTCAAACTTAAAGAAAACACACCTATGGAATTGTCATTATTTCTATTAATTTTAAAAATTTAGTTAACATAAGTAGCCCCCAACTTGGCAGCTCAGATACATTCACTTTCTCACCAGTGCAATGTGGCTTCCCTGTGTCTCTTCTACAAATACTTTCACGGCTTCTGCTCCGATGAACTTAGCTCACTAGTGCCCCCTATATATAAATTTACTCAAGCCACAAAATTAGCAACTAGGTCCCACCCTTTTACTGTGAAACTAATAAATTGTTAACACAAATTCTACTCCAGCATCTTCTTTTCTTGCTCTTCCCGCCTGTGGAATTCACTTCCGTTTACTTGTTTCCCAGACAGCTACAATCTCCAAGAATTTAAATGTAAAGTCAATAGTCAGCTCCTATCTCACTAACCTGCATCCTCTCTCTCATCCTTCTTTCTCCGTCCACTCCACTCTCATCAGTATACTTACCCTTCTCTTACCCACTTCCTAACATCCCCTGTAACCTGTCACTCTTTCTAATAACTTTCCTCTTATGTAACCCCCTGCAAAACAGTGGCAGTATAATGCCTTGCTTGGAACGATATGATTATAAAAAAAAAGAAGTCATCTCCTATTTCACTAACTTGCATCTTCTCTCTCCATCCACTCCAGTCTCATCAGTATTCTAATCCTTCTCTTACCCACTTTCTGACACCCCCTATAACCGTTCACTCTTTCTCATAACTTTCTTTCTATGTAACCCTCTGCAAAACAGTGGCAATAAAATGCCTTGCTTGGGGCAATATGATTATCAATAAAAAAACATTTGGCATCTGGCATATTAATTGAAGTACCCTTATTTTCATTGATTAAAAAAATAATACATGTGACCCTCAATTGGTATCTGACATACCTAAACTGGAAAAACGCATGCTCATTGAAGTACCCTTATTTCTATTGATATCAAACTGTGATTAACAATTGCTTTAATTGAATGATGGATTGTATGAATTAGAAATTATGGACATTTCAGGTGACAATCCAGGTATTCATCTTTCTTATAGATATAAATTTTGAATGTTTTAACATCGTTAAGTTTCTTTGAAAGAAGTTACATCTCTTTGGCCCTAGCCTCACCTCACCATTAACCTGTAGAGAATGACTGCAGATGTTCTTTTTGCATATCAAGGACAAATTCTTGTAAGGTGCCAACTGAAATCACCAAACAAAAAAAAAGTAAGGAATTTTTACAGTTTTTAAAGAAAACAAAAATGACTTTATTTCACTCAGACAACATTAGCTTTTGATCTGATCTTGCCTGTTTCCTATTATTTCATATGGTATTCTATTTTTTTTAGTTGAGTTTTGTTGAAAAAATTTAAGTTATTATTTTTCTGTCATATATATATTGTCTAATGATTGTTTGTCCATAGATATATAAAAAAATCATTAAGTACTTGTTTGAAATAAATCACTTCTCTTTGGCTGTAACTACCCTGCACCTGCACCATCAGCTTGTAGGTGATGTCGATTATAAGGAGTGTTTGTACCAACTACAGCACTTTTTTTAATCTCAATATTTCAGTATAAAAAAAGCAAAATACAATGTAGGCTAAAATGTTTAGATAAATATAACAAAAAAAGAGAATACATTATTTACATTGTTCGGACTCATTTTTATTGCCATGTATACAATGTTTCTTACATTGTACACTCCAGCATTCTTCTAGGAATTTCAAACCAAATCCTTTATTTTGATCACTCAAGGGCACATTGCCCAGTGGATATAGACGTTGGTTAGTATCAGTGACTTAACCAAAAAAGTTGCAAGTTCCATACCTGGCTACAAAAGTGGGGAACAAAGAACTTAGAGAGTTTAGTTAAAGGGAGATAAGTATATGGCTATTGGAAGTGGCATTGCACATGGAATGAGAATGATATACCCCAGTGATTGAAAAAAAGGGTTATATTTAAAATTTCTAGCGTCTGAAGACGGCCAGAATGTACAATGGCCGAAACATCAGAAACAGGGCAATAAAGGCAATGGCAACAGTTTCAACAATGTAAATAATCTAAATACTACCTCATCTCAGAAGTAGAGACAAATACAGAAATTAAGATCAGTCAGTCAGTTAAGTTCCATATGTGAAACACGCTTGGGCGATCATGTCTCGAAAGAGACATGACTGGGCAGAAGATTATTTTGCAGTAGGTTGCCATTGCTTTCTGCAGTCAACTGGTTGCCAGCCAAGGCTCTAGAACCCAATCTGTCCTGTTATTTAACCCATAACTGGAAGGAAGAGATGGATTAATACCTTTTCCAAGGGTATTTGTGCATAAGTGAATGCAATGAATTCAACTGGAATTCGAACTCGGCTCCCTGATTTCTCTTTTTGAGCCGATATCCACTGCACTACAATGCACAATGAAGATACTTGTCCTAATAATTAATACCATAAGGATAATATTTTATTAGTATAAAACCATTGCAAACAGTTTTGTTCTAATATTGATAGTCAGCCAAAATTTGTCACTGAAACAGATACTTAGACAATATTAATAAAATCTGATCAATATTATCTTTTCAACATTATCTTTTAGTTTCCCTATGCGCAAGACCTCGCTGCCCATTGTGCTTTTGAGTGTC
>JBBBDQ010001538.1:1815000-1920000 GCA_037127315.1 Ascarosepion bandense
ACCTCAGAAATATAAAAGTATAGAAATTGCTGTGAACACAAAGTGAGGGGTCAGTTTATATATTGATTGTAAGATGGAATTGATCCCCCACTTTATATCCAATATGCTTCTTTAAAACCACATTTCGGTTGTTTCAAGTCTCTCCTTCATCTTTGATGAGCTTGTCCAGTATTCACTGTCAGATTGAAGAACAGACATCACATAGCAAATCAGTACTCTCTTCTTTGTTTCTAGCAAAATTTTCCTGTCTCTTAATACTCTACTCAGCTTCTGGAATGCATCTTTGGCTATGCCAGTATACCTTCGGATGCTTTGAACGCAGCAGACTAAACTAGAATTAGAACCTAGTTCAGCAGTCCCACTATCCATGCTGATATCCATGAGACTACTCCACACATTTCTCCTCGGGACTTGTACTTAACGAAAACAACTCATTAAAAAGTCATTACACATGAGGCCTAGAACAATTTTATCCTTGTAATATCATTTGGCCTTTTAAATAGGCAATATGGAGAGCACTGAACTCTTAATGGCTCTAATAAAATTATTAATGATTTTAACAGCAACTCGTGTCTACCTTGATGTCTTACATGCGCTAATGACATAACCAGTGCTGTATATCACCATTTCAATATGTCATGTGGTGAGCATCTTGTGGTTCCTCTGCCATATGCCATAATCCCACCCATCAGCAGCTGTGTAAACTTAGACTTCATGTCAAAAGTATGCGAACATTAAAAGATGATATCTTTGATTCTTTTGACTTAATGTAGGGGGTGGGCATTTGAGAGGAACAAGGAATGTAGATGGGCTTTTATATATCATTAATGTAGGAGGGTGGATTGATATGTCTATATACTGAATTATTAGTTGAATTTTCATTCAAAAATTTAGCTATTTAAGTATTTACCACTGAATTAATTGTATTGACAAGAAAGAATATTTTTTTGAACATTTGTGTGCTTTATTTGATTCTTAGGCTGAAGACTAATTGAGAAAATACCTACCTGAACTATATAGAGGGTGGTCCAAAAGTAGATGGAGAATGTACACACACACACACACACACACACACACACACACATATATATATATATATATATATATATATATAGTCATTTACAGTCAACCTAATTTTGGATCAGTCAGTATATATATATATTTTATAATCATATTGCTCCAAGCAAGTCATTTTACTGCCACTTTTTTGCAGGAGGTTATATAGGAGGAATGTTATGAGAAAGGGTGACAGGTTATAGGGGGTGTCAGGAAGTGGGTAAGAGAGGGATGAGAATAATGATGAGAGTGGAGTGAACAGAGAAAGGAGCATGAGAGAAAGGGATGCAAATTGGTGAGATAAAAGATGACTATCTATATATATATATATATATATATATATATATATATATATATATATAATCATATTGCTCCAAGCAAGTCATTTTACTGCCACTTTTTTGCAGGAGGTTACATAGGAGGAAAGTTATGAGAAAGAGTGACAAGTTATAAGGGGTGTCAGGAAGTGGGTAAGAGAGGGATGAGAATACTGATGAGAGTGGAGTGGACGGAAAAAGAGCATAAGAGAGAGAATGCAAGTTAGTGAGATAGGAGATGACTATTGACTTTACATTTAAATTCTTGGAGATTGTAACTGTTGGGGAAGCAAGTAAATGGAAGGGAATTTCACAGGTGGGAAGTGCAAGAAAAGAAGCTGCTGGAGTAGAATTTGCGTTTACAATTTATTAGTTTCACAGTAAAAGGGTGGGACCTAGATGCTAATATTGTTGCTCGAGTAAATTTATATATATATATATATATATATATATATATATATATATATATATATATATATACGTGTGTGCGTGTGTGTGTGTTTGTAAGAAGTGGGTTTTTAAGAATATATTTGTGATTCTGTGTAAGTATATGCTTATAGAAATGTATATAAACATACATGCACAAGCAATGGTACATACATACATACATACATATGTACAAGGTGCGCTGGGTAAATTGTCACCATTTTATGTATTTCATTTGAAACTAGTGTGTCGTTTGTTTATGACTTTATCAATTGCACAGTATAGTACTAAGTTAGCACCATCTGTGAGAAAAAAAAACACCATGACATAAGTCACTATCCCAGAAATTTGAAAACAGCTGTACTGTTTGAAATTCACACTGAACTCTCCAATACAAACATTTTAGAGCCTTTTGATGTTAACCTGATGACAGTTAAGAAAATTTTGGAAGGAGTTGGATGAGTCTAATGGTCATTAGGAAGATGCCTGTAGTCATTGTTAGTGACTCTAACCCTCACCCCACAGGCCCTCACACTTTACACAGAGGCCTACATCAAGTGCCTTGAGGAGAAAATGCTGCTCTGGACCAAGACGGTGGTTGCTGGAAGATTCTATGCTTGGCAACAGGACTCGTCACCATGCCACATCAGCAGGAGAACCAAGTCATGGCTGTCAAACAATTTCTGCAAGCTTATCGCCACATACCTGGCCATCTAACTCCCCCGACAGCAACCCCCTTGATTATGTATGGAGCGCAATTGAGCCAGAGACCTAAAAATCTTTTTGTAACTCCAAAGATGAACTGAAGACAAAGATTGTAGCACCAACTTAAATAAATTGATTGTCAAGAAGAGATGCAGGAGATTGCAAAGTCATCTGAAGGGCATGTTTGAAGACAATGGCTATTTAATTGAATAAAGTTCATCTTTAGTTTTTCATGACATTTTTGGGTAATTTTGGGAAAAATATCTGTTAAATTAAGATGTCAGTGTTATTTTCATTTTTATGTAAGTTAGATGAAAATTAATCACTCTCACCCTGTATAAATATATAATTTATCCATTGCATCTTATATATACATATATATATATATATATATATATATATATATATATATATATATATAAATTGTAACATGAATATGTTATAATATCAGTACAAATGTAGCTATTTTGTTTCGATACCTCTTGTGTCTTATCAAGTGATGAGGTTTATTTCAAGTTGAAATATATATATATATATATATATATATATATATATATATTGTAAACATATTGTAAACATTGTTTTACTAGATATCCATATTTGCATAGAAATTTTATTAAAAAAATGTCAAATCTCTGACAGAATAAAAACCTGCGCTTTTGCAGTAGAAACTGTTATTAGATACAGTGTTTTTTTAATCTACACAACCATGAAGAACATCACTGGTTAATAAGATTTCTTAAATATTTAGGCAGGCAGATACAAATTGCATATATATATATATATATATATATATATATATATATATATATATATATGCTCAAGCAGGTACTGGTATGGCAC
The DNA here is from genome assembly GCA_037127315.1 of Ascarosepion bandense. Classification (NCBI taxonomy): domain Eukaryota; kingdom Metazoa; phylum Mollusca; class Cephalopoda; order Sepiida; family Sepiidae; genus Ascarosepion; species Ascarosepion bandense. The sequence continues at coordinate 1,818,348 of JBBBDQ010001538.1, forward strand.
TCTAGTAGAGCCAACTTTTCCTGAAGATCCAATTTGGTGAAACCTTGGTAGGTTCGTTGGCTCTCGAGGTTAGCTACTTACTTGTTTGCTCTACTAGTGTATTGAGCACTTTATGTGTTAGGTTACTCATCTCAGGGTTTTTTCTTCTGACTACTACTTTGATTAGTGTTCAAGTGCTTCATTTCTTTTTTTTTGTTTCCATTTTTTCCCCTCCACTGTTATACTCAGTGGGTTTTTCAAGAACGTATTCAAAGACAAATTTACAGTTATATATATATATATATATATATATATATATATATAGTCATCTGCAGACAGATCTGTTTTGCTGCATCACAGCTCATCAGTATAGTTAGACTCCGATTGCTTTTAACCCAGGATTGAAACTTGACCGAATTGGCATCAGTCAGCAATTCTACCTCTGGGCTAGGGGCGCTCAATAGAAGAAGGCAGACTTTTTAGTGCATATATTATCATTATACATGCCCAATAGCCAAAGTGCTCTAATTCATTATTGATTGAGCAATGCATACATGCCAGAGTAGCTACTGTTTTTCAAAGTCTCCCATTCTTCCAGAGTGCTCAATCAGGGTGTGAGAGTATAAATAGTCATCCGCAGACAGATCTGTTTTGCTGTATCACAGATCATCAGTACAGTTAGACTGATTGCTTTTAACCCAGGATTGAAACCCGACCAAATTGGCATCAGTCGGCAATTCTACCAATGGGCTATGGGCACTCGGTAGAAGAAGGCAGACTTTTTAGCGTGTATATTATCATTATACATGCCCAACAGCCCGAGTGCTCTAATTTATTATTGAATGAGCGATATATATATATATATATATATATATATATATATATACACGGGTTTTGATAAAGATGACTGACAAGTTACTGCTGTTCAGCCATTTATTTAATTTTTCTTGAGTGCATACAAACGTTTTCTTTTCTGGATGCAAAGCATGCAAAAACTGCTAAAAAGTTCTGCATAGCCAAACCTTTTCGGCTATTCTTTTTGCCATTATCAAAGGTGATTTTTATTTTAAACTGAATGTGTAGAATTAGTAAATCACAACAGCTAGTACTCAACTGTAGTTTTAGCTGAGACAGCAAAACTTATCCTAGCAAATTGGTCGGTGGTTTATATAACAACCTGGGAGATTCCACTCTGTCATCTAGATAAGTCTATTCTGTAGGTTCTGATTGGCTGATGATTCCAGTATGGATATTGTCCTCAATAAATATCAGCACACTATCCAGTTATTTTTTATATAATTATATTTTATATAACCAAGTTTTAAAAGAATTTATCCATTTAATATAAACATTATTGTATCACAAGATTTGATGTTTGTGTGAGTATTATAAACATTGCACGGGCAAAGCTGGGTTATGATGCTAGTTTTTATATATATGTGTTCCTTGAGGTTTGTCCAGATCAAACAGCAGTAACAGTGTAATATATAGCACTCACAGAAAGCCAATTTGTGGTTCAAACTGCAGTGACACTGATCAGACATTGATTATGGTTTTGGAAAGGAAGCACAGTAACTGGAATGATATCTTATGATTTTGGGCTGCCCGAACCGTCAACAGCTTCCATCAATTTTTCTTTACTCAATTGCACCAGTTGTGTCTGAGTTTAGTGAATATGTTTTCTATGTTTACTTTTGCGTTTTTGTTTGACATTGGTTTGAACCAGATGGTTTTTCTACTTTTTAGCTTTTTTTGTGCTATGTCATTTGTATGTGAGTGTTGTTGAAAATCTACCATCTTTGAGGGTTGTTTGATAATCTTTTTTAGCTTCACTGAAGACAGTTTTATAAGATAAATTTTCAGATAATCTACAGTTAATTGTTGTCAGCAGGTGATTGGATGATGGGTATATGTGTCTGTTGCATTTTCTGTATGGTTGATGTGTAGTTTTTCTTTGGTTCTGCATTGCATCTATGAAAATTGCTTCTTTAAAGTTTAAAATCTTTCATTAGTCTTATGCATACTCAGATTTTTGTGTTGCGTTTTCCATCCGCTGTTAAAACATTGCCCAGATGTTTGATTTTTTCTTTTTTGCTTGATCTACAATTTGTATCTTGTATCTTCGAAAAACATTGTGTGTTCATCCATAATGTTTATGAAATACATATTGAAAGAATAAAGAATATAAACAAACATCAGTTTTTAAATTAAGCATATTAAAATATGCATAAACCCCCAGGAATTTAAATGCAATGTCAATACCCATCTCTTAACCACTTGATTCTAGTTCTTTCTATACCACCCTGCATATTCTTTCCTTTCTCTCCACCTTTGCAACTGTCATCACACCTGTAATCCCATCCTTCTCTTGCTCCTTTCTAACTGTATCATCTTTCTCTTTACTCTTCTTCTATCAAATCTTTTTAATTTTATGTAGCCCCCTACACATAAGTGGCATTACCACCTTGCTCGGGGTGTTAGGGTTAAAAAAAAAGAAATTTCATTTATTTATTAACATGTGGGCTGTCAGCATCAATTTGTGTTTACAATTTATTGGTTTCACAGTAAAAGGGTGGAACCTAGATGCTAATGCTGTTGTTTGAGTAAATTTATAGCATAATGATAATCCACACATACTTTCTTAATATGTATAGGAAAAACTACTAAAAAGTTGTAAGTTAAAAATGTATTTTTTGACAGTGTTTATTTATTTCTATTATTATTATTATATATATATATATATTTGATATTTCAGACTGGCCTCGGCCTTTCATCGGAAACAAATGATTTTAAAATTTAAACTAGAAGTGTCCGTCATGAGAAGAGGCTGCAGAAGTGTACAGTAAGTATTATACCAGGATTATAATAATGATTTTAGAATTCATTAATTTGTTTTTTAATATTTTTATTTTCAGAATTTTAATTGTAATATATTTGTTATATAATTTTTAAAAATAATAGCAAATGTTTGGGAGGTAAAGAAGAATGTTTCAATGATTGGGGCAAACAGTTTGAACATTTAAGAGGTTGACAGGTTTATTATTGATATATGTTATTTACATTGCCCGAACTGTTGTCCTCATCTTGATTTTTTTTTTTTAATCATCTCACCCCAAGCAAGGCATTCCACTGCCACTATTGTGCATGGGGCTACATAGGGGAAGGTAAAGAGAAGGAGTGGTTAGACATAGGGAATGTCAGGAGGAATGAATGTTAGACATAGGGAATGTCAGGAGGAATGGGAGCAGGTTAGTGTGTTAGGAGGTGTCTATTGACCTTTCATTTAAACTCCTGGAGATTGTATCCGTCGGGGAAGCAATCGTGTAGAAGGGAATTCCGCAGTCGGGAAGTGCGAGGAAAGAAACTGTTGGAGTAGACGTTACAGTTGCATTTTATCGGTTTCACTGTAAAAGGGTGGGATCTAGTTGCTAATCTAGTATCTCATGCAAATTCGTATTTAGGGGGCACCAGTGATCTAAGTTCATCGGAGCAGAAGCCGTGAAAGTATTTATAGAAGAGACACAGGGAAGCCACGTCGCGCCGGTGGGAGAGAGACTGCAGGTGGTCTGCCAAGTCGGTATCTATCACATTACAGACCCTCCTCTGAACCTTATCGAGAAGCCCGAGGAGAATAGCAGAATTGCCATGTTTACAGCATTTCAACTGTTGCACACTCCAACTGTCTTCAGGTGCTAAGAATTTCAAACCAACCCTTTATTTCAACCACTGGGGTATATTGTTCTCATTCAGTATGCAATGCTACTTCCACTAGCCATGCAGTAATCTCCCTTTAACTCAAATCTCTAAATGATTTGTTCCCCATGGCTTCAGCCTAGTATTGAACTTACGATTCTTTGGGTCAAGTCACTGAAATAAACGCCTATATCATTATTATTGATATGTTTGTATAATCAATACATTTTATTTACATTACTATACACCTACTTTTGTCCTTCTGTATAATATATATATATAGTCATCCGCAGACAGTCCTGTTTTGCTTTATCACAGCCCATCAGTACAGTTAGACATCAGATTGCTTCCAGCTAGGATTCAAACCTGACTGATTTGACATCAGTCAGAGATTCTACCTCTAAGCTATCAGCACCCAGTGAAGGAAAGCAGATTTTCGCATGTTATATGCACAATGTAAACACATGTAAAAGTCATCCACATACAAGCCTGTTTTGCTGTATAACAGCTCATCAGTGTGGTGAGACACATCAACTTGCTTCTGGTCAGGATTGAAACTCGACCGATTTGGTGTCAGTCGGAGTTGCTACTCCCTAAGCCATAGGCACATGGAATCAGAGAAGAGAAATTTTAACATGTATATATTAGTCATCCACATACACGTATTCACTTGCTTCTGGCTGGGATTGAAACTCAACTGATTTGATATCAGTTGGAGTCACTAAACCCTAAGCCAAGGACGCATGGAATCAGAGAACGGATATTTTAGTGTTATATATAAGTGAGGTATACACATGCCAGTAACCGAAAGAACTCAATTCATGGCTAAAGAGTAATGCATATATATATATAAAATATTGTTGGTTCTAATCTTGGGTGGAATGACTGCAAAATATTTCCCCCTCTCTAAATTCATAGAAGAAACATACTGATGCATTCTGGGATATTTTCATTGCAAATAAGATAGGCCACTTCTCACTGTAAACTAATTTAGTTCTGTTCATTCTTGTCTTAAAACCAGACCATTGCAATCCATCATTTGTATCTCCTTCTGTGTGTTAACATCATTCTTAGTTTGTGAGCCTTTTGCCTTATTACTGTTGCTTTACCTTGAATATATTGTTTGCTAGCTTAATATTATCTTAATTAATATTATATTATTATTATTATTAATATTATCTTTACCCTGTTATTTTAATTCTCTTGTTATTCTTTATTACCAACTTTATTACCATCTTTATTACCAACTTTATTACCATCTTTATTACCAACTTTATTACCATCTTTATTACCAACTTTGTCAGTTCTGTTTGTTGGCCATTTTTGCCAATTACATTTAATTATGGCAAACCATTCTACAAATATCATTATCTCTCTCTCAGTAATAAATTTCTGTTATAAATCCTCCTAATTAACCCATAGCTGGGGGAAGAGTAGGTTGCTTGATACCTTTCTCAAGAGTATTTGCACATAAGTAACGATAATGAATCTAACTGGAATTGTAATTCAGATTACCAGTTCTGAGCCATTATCCATTCAGTCAGTCAGTCAGTTGAGTGCGATATGTAATACATGCTTGGGCGATCATGTCTCAAAAGAGACATGATTGACTGGGCAGAAGATTATCCCGCTGTAGGTTGCCATTGCTTTTTGCAGTAGACTGCTTGCCAGCCAAGGCTATAGAACCCAATCTGTCCTATTATTTAATCCATAACTGGAGGGAAGAGACAGATTAATACCTTTCCCAAGGATATTTGTGCATAACTAAATACAATGAATTCAACTGCAATTCAAACTTGGCTCCCCGATTTGTCATTCCAAGTATACAAAGCATAATTCCAAGCTTACAACACTAGGCATTTCTAAGCAGTTACCCATCGAGGTACTGACCAGACTCAATGTTACTTAACTACCATGATCATACAAGAAACAGTGTTTCTATTTGATATGGCTATAATCTCTGTATATTGAAGAATAATGCTTTGCAAACCTTCTTATATATAACACATATATATAAGCTCATGAAATTATGTGGCACTAAACACGAAAGCAAAGAGGTCAGCAGGGAATTATCAGGAGGGAAGAGACGGAAAATGATGTTTTCACAGGTAACACTCTGCCAGAAATAATAAATGAACAAGTGAGGGTTGAAAGGTGCTGTCAAGGATGAAATTTATTCTTTTACTTTGAACTGAATATTTTATATAATTTATGTCCTGAAAAGAAAAAATTATAAGATCACAACAAAAATTACATAAAACATTGTCATCAACCGGCATCCTTGGCTGAGATAGAACTCACTACACCCTTCCAGTATTCCCTGTGCATTTGGAACCCTGGCACAGTTTATAGCAAAATTCATAATCTTGTCAAATAGCTGAACACTTTATGCTTTGCCAGGGCTACCAAGGGTGTTTTTATTGTGACACCAACACTAGATGGGTTACCTCCAGGCACCATCCTGTTATTTAACCCATAACTGGAGGGAAATGACGGATTAATACCTTTCCCAAGGGTACCAGTGCTCAAGTGAATGCAGGGTACTCAACTGGAATTTGAACTTGGCTCACCGATTTCTCTTTCCAAGCCGACATCCACTGCATGACAACGCACATCCGTCACTGAATGCCTGGTATTCCCAAGCAGTCACCCATCTAGGTACTGACAAGGCTAATGTTGCTTAACTTCGGTGATCGAATGTGATATGGCAAAGCATAACCAAAACACTTTGTCATTTTTAACAAAAATTACATAAAAGAGGGACTTTTTCTTAAACATATATATATATATATATATATATAATTCCAAATGAAGAGGACTTAAGGTTTTTTTTATATTTTGAGTTCTCTGGCATTTATTTTATTATAAACAGTGCTCAATATAATGAGTATTATAGAGCTTAATTCTCATCATCAGGCAATGCTGGTGTGGTTGTGCAGACAATTTACATTTAAATGACAAATACTTTCGGTTTACTGTGAATGTATGTGGGTGTTTTTTTTTTTGTGTGTGTGTGTGTGCACGTTAGAAAATGGATAAAACCTAAATTAAATAACATGCTCACCGACGAATTAGGTAAAAATAAAAATGAAAATAAAAATAAAGCCAAAGATAGAATAAATTAGTTGTCCTTTTTTTTTTTTAATAATTCCCCCCCTTTGTATCAGGATAATAAACTTTACAGCAAACTGATAGATGTAGCAAAAAAATAGCAGTTCGGGGTTTACTCGAAGTAAAGCAGACAAGAGAGGAATAGGGTCAAGGGAAAAGAAAAAAAAAGAGGAGGAAAAAAGTTGGTTAGCACGTAAATTCCTCAAGGTCAAACCCCTAAGTGAATCTCCATTCTGATTAGCCAAATACACACACACACACACAAAAATACACCCACATACATTCACAGTAAACCGAAAGTATTTGTCATTTAAATGCAAATCATCTGCACAACCACACTAGCATTGCCTGATGATGAGAATTAATCTCAAAACATAGAAATTTCCATGTAGCAATAAAAAATTGACATAACCATATAATTATATAATATTATATATATATACATATATATATATATATATATATATATATATATATATACACACATATTAGAAAAAGAAATAGAAAAAGAAATGAGAGAAATTGGTATAGAATAAAAAGTGTGAGAGGCCATGAACATTTTGTTTAAAGTGTATATTTATTGTTGTTGTTATTATACATGTTATGATACTTTAAGCATCCATAATGGTATTTGTGATGCTACACGTGTTTCGAGTCTAAGATTGACTATCTTCAGGTGAAAAAATTTGTGGCTTTACTTATTGAGTTCCTTTTGTTTTTGAGGGCCAAGTTGTTGCTTATAAATAAGTAAGTAAGTGGAAAGATAGATATAAAAAATAAATCAAATCAGTAAAATAAAATAAGATAAAATAAATCAAATGTTGGCACATTGAATGGTCTGTGTTTTCTCACATCAGCACGTGTATAAATGGATAAACAGATAAATAAATAAATAGATGAATGAATCAAGTGCTTACCCCAATTTGAAATGGTTTTGTTTTGGGGTTCCCTCATTAGTATGTTAAAATTATCTTCCAGACGTCTTCTTTATCTACAAGTCTCTTCATCGGTCAGTTGTTTTTATTGCTTTGATGGTGTCTTGAATTTGGTGTGTGTGATATATATATATATATATATATATATATTTTTTGTGGTATATAACTTGAGTATTGGATTGAGTTTTTATGTTAGAAGATATAAAGAAGATAAAATATAAAAAAAGAAAACGACCAGTTTCGCTCCCGCTTGTCAAAGTTTTGTTGGGAGAACTTAACATAAAATATAAGAATTGTAAAAAATTAAATGGTCCATGATGAGAAGGAAGAATGAACTGCTAGAGACTGATCACAGCAAGTCCCAGCAAACACTCTTGCTGCTTACACAGCGAAGGTCTGCAAGACCTGATGTAAACAGACTCCAGCACCTTCAAATGAAAAAGTGAATGTTAATTGGACAACATGGAAAACCAATTCACATCAAAGTCCATGGCACACCTTCTATTCTTTAAAAGGTATTCACTAATTGAGTCAACAGAGAAGATCCTTTGAAGCCACTGCTTTGTTTCAACAACTGTGAAACACACTCCATTTCAAAGTGTGTATAATGTTTTCCTCTTTGTGTATGTAATTATTTTGGGACCTACACTTTTGTACCATAATGAACTTTTCTTATGATGATAAATACTGGGAGATGGGCCTCTCTACATGGGACTATTTGAGTTGGCTGAGTCTCCACAGTCTCCACCTGGCAGTCAGCCCAACATGTAATACTCTTACTTGTTTTTTTGTAAATAGATCTCTGTTTCACTCATATCCGAGTTGTTTTCTTTTGAACCTATACTGGGTCCACAACACTAATAAAGGAAAGAAGAAAATTAATCACCAAAATACCAGTTCCTAACTTACTGTCAGACTTGTTTTCTATGAGTAAGAAATATAAGAACTTCTTTTTTGATTTGACATTGCTGTTATAATAATGGATGTGCATTGTGGTGCAGTGGATATCGACTCAGAATGACAACTCAGGGAGCCGAGTTCAAATTCCAGCTGAATTCATTGCCTTCACTTATGCACAAATACCCTTGGGAAAGGTATTAATCCATTTATTCCTTCCAGTTATGGGTTAAATAACAAGACAGATTAGGTTCTATAGCCTTGGCTGGCAACCAGTCTACCGCAGAAAGTAATGGCAAACTACAGTGGGATAATTTTCTGCCCCATCAGTCATGTATCTTTCGAGACATGATCGCCCAAGCGTGTATCATGTATGGCATTTAGCTGACTGACTGTTATAATAAAATATTGTAAGACTTTGTAGGAGAGTAACTACCCACTCAGTAGTGTGAATGTTACGGATGTCTGCAATTGGAAAAGCAATCGGTGAGTATTAAGATCATAACTTAAGCAGAATATGAGACTTTCTTGCTGTGTATTGCACTACATAAGTGTTGTGGAGTAGCTTTCGCACTGAAGGTTATTATCGTGCTATGTCAGTTGCTAATCCACGTAACACACCCAAAATGTTAGGAACTTGGTAATCTTCCACTGAAAGCTGACTCCTTAGTATTCAGCTGCTGACTAATATCAACTGCCTAGTAGTTCTACTGAACTCTAAAGAACTCGCTAGAGCTTCTAAGAACGCTCAAATACTTCCTGTTAACTATTATTAATATAGAAGGGAGAGTCCATTATCTGAGGAATAGGTGTGTTTCGCCATAACAATTAGACAACCTGTTATTTACCAAGATTATCTATGTATGACCTGCAGCACCACTATTAGACTACAACTTTTTGATGCATTAATTCTATCCAGGCGATACCAGGCATCCTTGCTGGTACATAAATACAATTTTCTCTCTACTGTTTTAATTAGATTAACAGTAAAAATTGAAGCAGAAATAGTTCAATATATTTAACACACTTCATGGAGAAGACGCCAAGAATATTTTCATGAATAATTTAAATTTTTCTTTATTTTTTTTTCACTTCATAATAATAATAATATAATTAAACAAAAAAATACTTCGTTTCTGTTATCTTTTATTAAACAACTTCTTAAATTTTCATGAATGTAATTTTGAAATTACTGAGGTGAAAGTACTTCAGACATTTACCAAATTTTTGCACTTGGATATTTTTATCCAACTGAACATCGGTCTTTTGTAGTATACATGGCCTTATCTGAATGATTTGCTTGCAATCATTGTTGTAAGCTCATAATACAGTGGGTGATATTTTAAATATTTAAATATTTAAATATTATTAGGTTTTCTGGTGTCCCACTTATTAATTTTTGTTTTTTTGATAATTGAAAAATGCCAGTCTGTCATTCATCCATGCATTTAATATTGCATCCACATTTGGTCTGGTGGTTCTTCCACATATTTAAAAATTCTAGATAAATTACAAAGAAGAATCTGCAATGTTACTGATCTTCACCTGGCATTTCTGCTTCATTTACTTTTTGCCACCATAATGTAGCTTCTATGTGCTTTTTCAAGAAACATTTTCATAGTAATTGTTCTCATGAGATTTTTACAAATAAATTGATTTTTAGTTGCGTTTCAACTTTGCCCCTCCTTTTTCCAGTTTTTCTTTATAAATTGATTAATTCTTCTGTCAATTAATCATACCAATGGTATCCCTGGATGAAATGTTGCCCGAAAGGATCCTCAGGGTTTTTGTAGGAATAAATATAAAAAAAGGTTTCCTTTTATAAAACTATATATTTATATAAATATATATATCTGATGATGATGATCATCATCATCATCATTGAACATCCAGGTTGGACAAGGTTTTCTTGATGACTCTTTGGCTTGAATTTATGTAAAGCTTGGCTGTAATCTCAATTCTTTAAATCCTCTTTGATAAGCGGAGTCCATGTTTTACATGGACTACATATCATATATAATTAAACCATCATGAAATAATGGAATGAGTTTTACAGCTGTATGCCCTTACCAACACCAACCAATTTAGAGGGCTGAAAACCCAGTGCTTTTATTGAGACACCATCTCTAAGAAGATTATCTACCAAGGTTAAAATTTCAGCCTACCCTGTTCTATACAGAGTAGATGTAAAGAATTTTATTTCAGAGATTTCCTTCTCTTAAACAAGTTGCTATCCAAAGCTAAAGACTTTTACCCAGCCAAAGCAGTTTAACATCAAACTGAGGACACTAGTGATATGATCAATTCAATATATATATATATATATATATATATATATATATATATGGCCGTATCTGACTACCGGGCATGGGTCCGGGCACGGGCCGTGCAATCATAGTGAAAATCCAGGCAAGGAAAAATGTCTTCATCAGAAATCAAACTAAACAATTCACGAAGAAAGAAAGAAAGAAAGAAAAACGAAGAAAACATCCGAATGAACGCAGCAAAAATCTGTTTATTTATTAATTTGGGGAGAAAAGACTGGTTATACTCAGAAAGTCCAAACCCAATTTCCTGCTTTAGCTCACGTTCTGTGTCTAATTTCCATTGGAATAGCCAGAAAAAATCCGCAAAAATCATAGTTTCTAGAAACAGATGACACTGATGACGTCATCACTTGTCAACTAATAAATCCGGGCACAAAGAAAATTTTCTTTGTGCCCGGTGTTTTTTAGCATCAGCTACGGCCCTGTATATATATATATATATATATAATTAAAATTGTTTTTAATTTAAAATTAATTTACATTGTGGCTCAAAAATTTCTGTTTCAAGATTTAAAGCTTTTACCTAATCATCAGGCAATGTTCAATAACTTATGTTAAAATGATTTATATTATTCTTTAGTATTGGTTGAAAACCACTGATATTTCCAGTTAGGTGATATATAAAACAATATAAGCAATATAAATGATAACACGCTGTCATAGCATGTGTAGTAAAAAAGGACAAGTTACATGGCAATAACAAATAAGCATTTAATAAAACGAAAACAAGTACAATACATTAAGAATGTTTAAGTACATCCCAAAACAAGACGAATGTTCATGTTGTCCAAAAGGACAAGAATGTTTTTAGCAAGACTGCTGAACAATATCATCAAAGATGAAGAAAAAACTTGAAGCAACTGAAATGTGGTTCTACAGAAGGATGCTGCAAATATCATGGATAGAGCATGTGAGCAATGATGAGGTCTTGGAAATGATGGAAACTAAAAGGAAATTAATATTGAGCATCAGGAAGAGACAGCTGAAGTTCCTGGGACACGCAATGAGGAAGGAGGGCTTGGAGAATCTGATACTAACAGGCCAGATAGAGGGAAAAGGAGACAGGGGAAAGCAACGGATAACATATTTGAAGGACCTAATCAGAACAAGGATTGCATGGTGTAACAGTAGAAGGCGTGCTCAGAGCCACCAGGGATAGGAAAACATGGAAGGCCATGATCGGCTACGTCCTGAAGGGACAAGGCACATAGAAGAAGAATAAGATAAGAAACTACAAACTGTTATGCCAGCAATTGGTCCTTGTGGTTATCCCCACTTAAGCTGAGAAGGGAACTGACCCCAGAGACGAAAGAGTTCCTCAAAAGGAAAGACAACTGTTGTTCCCCTTAAGGGTAGGCAACTATTGTTTCCCTACATGTTATATAACCTATGTTGTGTTGTATTGAGCACTTTTTTAAGAAGTAAATGCCGGAAAACTCTGAATTCTAAACCTGTTTGTTCTCTTCATCTGGATATATGTATATATATATATAATCTCCCCAAAATAGGCAATAAAGCCACGAAGACATAAGAGGTTAATGAGTATTAGAGAAGATGAGGAAATGCTATTATTAATGTTATGTTAGTATTATGAAGTTTTCTACTTACAATATTTGTTCCTATTAAAAATATTAGGTTTGTTTAAGTAAAATATATAAATAAATATACAATGATACAGACTAGAGTTTATAATAGTGATTTTATATGATCATAATGATAATATTATAATATAGTTATAATATGAAATAGTAATATAATCAAAATAAGTTTATAATATTGATTAATATAATCCTAATAAGTTTATAATAATAATGTAATCATAATATAATAATAATATGATCATAAGTTTTAATATTAATATAATCATAATAATATAATAATAATTTAGTTTATAATATTGTTAATATAGTTATAATAATAAATTCATAATACTGATTAATATAATAAGTTTACAATATTAATTAATGTCAGGAGCTTGATTAAGAAGTCCAGCAAGAAAATAATGCAACAACAACCAAAATAGAAATTAACGAATATATAATAATATAGCAAAATACAATACGTGGAACTCTGTTAGTAGAACAAATAAATACAGTAATACTATAACTGGGACTTGGAATAGTTGTACAGTAGTAGTCTTGGCTATCTCTGCCTATCACTTGCCACTAGTCTGCTTATGCTGATCTCCTGCAGATCTTTCACTTTGAGCTCTCAATCTCTGATCTCGATCTGCTCTCCTCTTGTGAGGGGAAGTATATGTAGCTGTAGGAAGAGTTCAATCAATTGTAATGGGTGATGCCACCATGACAATTAATCATATAATAATAATATGTTTACAATATTGATTTATAAAACCATGATAATAACATAGTCATAATAATATGTTTATAATTTTGATTAGTATAATCCTTCTGCATGGTGTCAGCAGAAAACAGTAACATGAGAAGAACCAATGAGTTAGTCTCCTGCTAGTTTACATGATGTAAAGCCAAACAATTCTCTCAGGTGATTAAAAGAGAGTAATATCATTTGCATAAAAATTAACAAGTCATTTCTTGCCCCAGTTAGCAATAGATTATAGGTAAATTTTTAAAAATAAACTGTCAATTTTACCTTATCAAACTGATCAGACTTGTTATCAAGACTGATGAAAACAGTTTTATCCCTAGCATCAATATCAAGCTGAGAACTGAACACATCAAGAAGTTCATTGATGAAAATTAGGAACAATGTGGGTCCAAGGGTATAGCCCTGCGAGTCATCTGCATTAATGCTAAAAGATTTAGAGGAGCGGTCATTCAAGATAACTTTCATTTCACAATTTGATAAGAAAGATTGAATCATTAAAAAAATTTGTCCAAAGCAACAGCCCAAGCTTCCTCATTCTTATCTGAAGAGAATTTTTCAGCAATAAGTGCTAATACATCAGCAGCTGGACTAGAGAAACAAAAGCCATATTGTTTATCTGAAAGAATGTCCTGTGAGGTGAAATGTCTAACTAATTAAAAGTTGATTAGAACATCTAGTACATTATCAAAAGGGCTTACTGCCATATCACGTTGAATACACCGGTTCTCACTTAATCACTGAAGTTAAGCAATGTTGAGCCTGGTCAATACTTAGATGGGTGACTGCTTGGGAATACCAGGTGCTGTAAGTGTTTAGTGATGGATGTGCATTGTGGTGCAGTGGATATCAGCTCGGAAAGAGAAATCGGTGAGCTGAGTTCAAACTCCAGTTGAATACTCTGCATTCACTTAAGCACTGGTATTCTTGGGAAAGGTATTAATCTGTCCCTTCCCTCCAGTTATGGGTTAAATAACAGGGTAGGACTTGGGGACGCTTCCCTTAAAAAACAAATCCCAATGAATGAAAGATATCACTTACCTTGGAATTCAAAACGAGCATGAATGGGTCTTGCCTGCAAGGTAATAACGAAAAAAGAAAGATGGCCGCTATTGAAACACAATTTATGCGTGCCTATTGGCTGTCTTGGAATGGCATAAAAAGCGGGTGCCAGTGCTGCTATGACAGCAGATTTTTTCAGTGGATTGTGTGTGTCGAAGATGCAGATTAACAGTCAGACTGACAAATAGGAAGGAGAAGCAGCTTAGTGTCTGTTTCACAACTTCCCTGTGTAACGGGCCGAGAAAGGGGAACCTGAAATCCTTTTTTTGAGGTGACCAAAGAAAGAAAGAAAGAAAAACAACTGGCCTACCTGCAAGCGAGCAAGAGTTGCTTTGCACCTTTTGATGCTTTCATTATCAATTATTGTAGAGTTTAGAAAGAACGGCTAGTTCAGTAGCATATTTCTTGAAGGATTATTGCAGGAATGCCATTCAGTCTATATGCTTTGTAGGGATTCTGTTTAGAGAAGATAGCAGGAACTGTGGAAGAGAATTTACAAGCAAAACATTGTTTTATCATCACAAAATGAGTGAAAAGAGGAAGAATAAAAAATCTGCTCTTATTTAAGATATCATTTCAGAGCCATTGGTAAGGAAAGATCCTCTGAGATCATGTTTACAATTATTATAAGCAGACACAAAGAAACATCTGTTGTGATTGGAATAAATATGTTCGTACATCCAGAAAAAAAAAAGATTCCTATGTATACAGAAAATTATATATTGCAGGAATGCTCAATTTAATTTTTTATGCTTTAGGTAGGCTAAATTTTAAATTGGAATTTGAATTCCTTGCATCCACTTAAACACAAATACTCTTGGGAAAGGTATTAATCCGTCTCTTCCCTCCAGTTATGGGTTAAATAATAAGACAGATTGGGTTCTATAGCCTTGGTCAGCAACCAGTCTACCACAGAAAGCAGTGGCAACCTACTGCAGGATATTCTTTTGTCCAGTCAGTCATGTCTCTTTCGAGACAGGATCGCCCAATTGTGTATCACAGATGGCACTTAACTGACTGAAATTTTAAATGACAAAGATTTTTGATATCTGACATGTCTAGATAAACAGGATGAAACATGTTATGGATAATTTTTTAATTTTGTCATTCATTTCTCTAAATTTGTTATGAAATATTAAAATTTATATCTCATATTCTCTCATAACTACACAGATATGGACAGACTGGAATAAATACTAGATTAGCAAGTAGGTCCCACCCTTTTACAGTTAAACAAATAAGATGTAACTGTAAATTCTACTCCAACAGCTTCTTTTCTCGCTTCCCACCTGTGGAACTCCCTTCCACAAGTCTGCTTTCCGGACAGCTACAATCCAGGTGTTTAAATGTAGGGTCAATAGACACCTCCTATCACTCTAACTTCCAATTATTCTCAGAACACTCTCATCTACCCAACTCTCATTCTCGGTATCCTTACCCGCCTATCACCCGCCCTCTGACATTTCCTATATTTAATCATCCTTTCTCCACTCTATGTAGCCCCCTGCGCAGTAGTGGCAGTGACATGCCTTGCTCGGGGTGAAATGCTTATAAAAAAAAATAAAATTGAATAGAAAAACATGCATAAATAGATATCTACAAAGTGGAAAAGATAAAAACATATATAGACATGAAGAAATTATGAAATATTCACATATAGAAATGAGATATGGCAAAAAGCAATGATAGAAAAAACAGTATTGTAATAATGAAGCAAATGTGCATATTTTCAGAGGATCATGTAAAACGCGATCATTATTTTGGAATGTTGATAAATATGCAAAAAGAGCAAAGGATATAAAAATTATATATATATATATATATATATATATATTTACTTATTAAATATAAGAGACAATGAATGTCTTTTATGTTTAATCATGGGCCGTTCTAAACATCATATTTTGGCTTTAATTTCAGGTGAAAATAAAGACAAAAATTCTCCAACATTTGGATATCTTTTTATTATGTTGGTTCTAAGTTTTCAGCTCACATGAACGATCTTCAGAGAGGTTACAGGGACATTAACATAAAAACATCCACCATCAGCGATGATTTTATCTTGTGTTGACATGATGATGGCTCATGTGAACCAAAAGCCTAGAACCAACATAATAAAAAATTATCCAAATGTTGGAGAATTTTTGTCTTTATTTTCACCTGAAATTAAAGCCAAAATACAATGTTTAGAACGGCTCATGATTAAATATAGACATTCATTGTCTCTTATATTTAACAGCGTATGTTTAGAAAATTATCTGCTGCCTCGATACAATAAATGTATATATAAATATATAGACACACACATACAAATATATTATGTATACTATGTATATAATGCATATACATCTTATGCCAATAAGTGTATAAATTTATATGATGTATATAGATTTTTCTGTCTTTGTGTGACAGCGGAAAATTACTTTGTATGATTGTTGCTTTTTTTTTTTTTACCTCTCAACATATCCAAGATATGATTGGTTCTTCAGTATCAGTGTTTATTTGTTATAACTCTCCTCATTTGGATCTTTTTCTTGCAGATCTTCACCATCTGTTTGCCTCCATTGCTGTTATGGCAGGAAATGATCTTCAGATTTTGGGAAATTTCACCCACCGCTGTAGTTTTGTATCCAAAATAAGAAAATCCAGATCAGTTTTGTTTTTCATGAGTGTAATTCTTGAAACTTTGTTTATCTGCTGCAGATTTCTTTTATTTTAAATCCTGACGATGTGTAGCAAGATTTGGTTATTGACAGACTCTGACTTTTAAGATTGTTCAGGGTTAGTTATTCATTATCTATCTATCTATCTATATTTGTCTGTTCATCAATCTATCTATATCTATATATACAGTACACTAAATCTAAAATTGAGCCAACACCAACCGAGGTTTCACACAACGGATCGTCAGGACCAGGCGTATAGAGCACTTTACTGTTAAGGTTTCGTCTTGGGTTTTTTTTTTCTTTCAAACAAGCACTTGACGCATTGTTCTTGTGTGTGATTTGTTTCTTCTTTTTCTTCCTCTTTATTTAACCGTTGAGGTAGTCCTCATTGGGTTATTGATGATTTAAGTTACTGATAGGTTAGCATTGGTTTTTCGGACATTAGTCTATAATAATTAGTGCTGCTTTAATGTAATTAAGTATATTAATATCATATATATATATATATATATATGTATATATCCACACACACACACACACATATATAGGAAAAGCTACTAAATGTTGTAAGTTTAAAAATTTATTTTTTTACATTATTTATGTATTTCTATTATCAAATTTTAAAATCATTTGTTTCTGATGAAAGGCTGAGGCCAGTCTGAAATATCAAATATATATATATAATAATAGAAATAAATAAATACTGTCAAAAAAATACATTTTTAACTTACAAACTTTCAGTAGCTTTTCCTATACATATTCAGACAGTATACATGGATCATCATTATGCTATATATATATATATATATATATATATATAAATCAGTATGTTTGTATCTATTTATCTATCTATCCCAATTTGTTTATATCTTTCTCAGTCTACACATATCTATCTATCTATCTATCTATCTATCTATCTATCTAATAACAAACTTATAACTATGCTTGTGTCGAAAAACCCTCCACGAATTTACGTGGAAGGAAAAATGGTTATGAAAAAAGAAAGAGCTAAGCACATGAACACCAGTCAAAAGGGTCTGGACCGAGTCAGCACGTAGCCTAAAGAAAAAAACCCGAGACGAGTAATCAACTAACAATAAAGCACTCAATACTTAGGTAGAGCAGAATAAATAAAGTATACCTCGTGAGCCAACACATCTATCAAGGTTTCATCGAAGCGGATCGTCAGGGAAAGCTTGGTAGGTTTGTTGGCCCACTAGGTATACTTATCTCTCTCTCTCTCTCTCTCTCTCTCTCTGTATATATATATATATATATATATATATATATCAGTCTATTTATCTATTTATACCAGTTTGTTCTGTCTCAGTCTACACAAATCTATCTTTGTTCATATATCTATCTATCTATCTAGCTAGCTAGCTAGCTATCCCTCCTATTCTTTTTATATGTCTTTGTCTATTCATCTATCTACCTATTTATCTATTTATCTCAGTCTGTTCTGTCTCAGTCTACACAAATCTATCTTTGTCTGCTTATCTATCTATCTATCTATCTATCTATCTATCTATCTATCTATCCTATTCTTTTTTATATGTCTTTGTCTATTCATCTATCTACCTATTTGTCTATTTATCTCAGTCTGTTCTGTCTCAGTCTACACAAATCTATCTTTGTCTGTTCATCTATCTATCTATCCCTCCTATTCTTTTTATATGTCTTTGTCTATTCATCTATCTACCTATTTATCTATTTATCTCAGTCTGTTTATATCTATTTATCTATCTGTCCCAGTCTACTCATGACTATCTTTTTATCTTAGTTTGTTCATATCTACCTATCAGAGATAGAATTTTTGCAAACTGAAAAATTCATGTATGATCTGAATTGAAAACACTGCTTCTTGTTAATCATCAAAGTTAAGCAGCATCAATATCTTAGATGGGTGGGGGTTCTTGGAAATACTGGGCACTGTAAACAACTTCATACGACTGAAATATGTTCTGCTTTAAATAAATCACAAAGAGTTGACAAACCATGAAAAAAAATCAATAAAGCATTATTTTTATTGCTAAAACTTCTTTAACATATCAAGGCCTTTCAGAATGTAGATAATCATGGCTCTTCACAACTTCTTTTCTTTTGTTAATCCAAGTAAGTTCTTATTCTTTTGCATCTCTTTCTGTACTTACTCACTTCTTCATCCACACAACCTCTTTGAAAAGGTTCATTACGGTTTCAATAATACTTTTCTAATCTTGTGTATATCTTTGATTGTTAAATGTATACTTGCAGTTTTCTGTTGAGT
Source organism: Ascarosepion bandense (assembly GCA_037127315.1). NCBI lineage: Eukaryota > Metazoa > Mollusca > Cephalopoda > Sepiida > Sepiidae > Ascarosepion > Ascarosepion bandense. Next base: position 1,837,633 of record JBBBDQ010001538.1, read on the forward strand.
ATGGGGCTACGATGTGAAGTGTTCGTGCTGTGGTTTTTATTGCATTAGATCTTTACGAAGTAGAGATGCTAGCCTCAGACTCAACTTGTTTTGAATTAAGGGTTGTACTTCTCCCAAACTCATTGCCAATCAAAGCTAACCCTGCTGTTAACTTTTGTCTGTGGGAAGAAGGGATGAACTGATATCATCCTAAGGGTAACTGAGCAAAAGTGAGTACAAGAGTTTTTCATACGGCCATGCTGCTTTTCACACAAATAATCACTATGTTATACACATATCCAGTGGTCCTGGGTGTGACAGTAAACTGAATCCAGTAGCAAAACCTCTGATTGTGAGGTTGTGAGAAGCATAGAACCACCTCTTTATTGCTGTTGTTCCCAGGTCCAAACTGGGGTCAGGACACTATAAAAGTATAAAAATATACATTTTGAAAGAAAAATATTACCAGCAGTACATTTTTTAAGAAAAAAATTGCCGTAATACATAATTATGACTAGTAACACATTTTTTAATATAAAACTAGAAGATATCTTCAGTTTTTTAAAATAAAAAAAATTAAAAACTTTCCATCAAAATCTGACAAAACCAACCTTTTCACTATAACCAAACTTAAAAAAACAAACACCTTTTTTGATATTAGTTAAACCACAGAGGTTGATATTTTTTTTTAATCATCTCACCCCAAGCAAGGCATTCTACTGCCACTGTTACCTCATGGAAAGTGATGAGAAAGAGGGGTTAGTTATAGGAAATGTCAGAAGGAGGGTAATAGACGGATGAGGACACCAAGGATGGGGGTGGAGTAGATGAAAAAAGAGCTTGTGAGAATGGATGCAAGTTAGTGTGATAGGAGATATCTATTGATCTTACATTTAAATTCCTGAAGATTGTAGCTGTCAGGAAAGGAAGTATATAGAAGGGAATTCCACAGGTGGGAAGTTCCAGTAAATTGACCCAAAGAGTTGTGAGCTCAATACCAGGCTACAGCAGTGGTGAGCAATTAACTTAGAGAGTTAAGTTAAAGGAGAAAAACTTCATGACTACAAAAAGATGATATACCCCAGTGATCAAAATAAAGGGCTCAGTTCAAAATTCTTAGTATCTAAAGAAGGCCGAAGCATACAACAACCAAAATTTTGTAAACATTTTAATAAAGATGAGGACAATAGTCCAAACAATGTAATTAGTGTAAGTTTAAATATGCTTCAAAATTATTTTTAGGCTTTGTACATCAAACACTGGAGTGTTTGATTTTAAGTTTTGTTTAATGGCATAGCGGCTGCAGTTGCTGTCTTCCTAGTGTGATGTGGCTTCCCTGTGTCTCTTCTATAAATATTTTCACGGATTCTGCTTCAATGAACTTAGATCACTGGTGCTCCCTAGGTATGAATTTACATGAGCTACTAGATTAGCAACTAGGTCCCACCCTTTTACAGTGAAATCGATAAAATGTAACCACAATTACTATTCTAACAGCTTCTTTTCACGCACATTGGAGTAGATAGACTAAACTATCGCCCGGTTCACACTCCACTCACATCTTTTGAACAGATGAAGAGGCTCATCCCTTGTTCCCTGTTTAGGATGTGGTTTCAGGCTTTCTCTTTTCCAGTCTTTTTACTCTTAAGTAGCCCCCTGCACATCAGTCGCGTTACCGCCTTGCTCGGGGTGATATGATTAAAAAAAAAACAACATATAGGCCTTTATTCAAAACATATGAATATTTATTCACAACATATAGGCCTTTATACAAAACATATGAATATTTATTCACAACATATCGGCCTTTTTTCAAAACATGAATATCTATTCACAACATATAGGTCTTTATTGAAAACATATGAATATTTATTCACAACATATAGGTCTTTATTGAAAACATATGAATATTTATTCACAACATATAGGTCTTTATTGAAAACATATGAATATTTATTCACAACATATAGGTCTTTATTGAAAACATATGAATATTTATTCACAACATATAGGTCTTTATTGAAAACATATGAATATTTATTCACAACATATCAATCTTCATTCAAAACATATGAATATTTATTCACAATATGTAGGTCTTTATTCAAAACATGAATATTTATTCACAACATATAGGCCTTTATTCAAAATATATGAATATTGACCTTTATTCAAAACATATGAATATTTATTCACAACATATTGACCTTTATTCAAAATGTATCAACATTTATTTACACATCGACCTTTTATTTTGAAACATATATACTTTAAGTCAAAACAAATAGAGCTTTATATAGTATTTGTTTTATTAAAACACATTAAACCATTATTTAAATATATGAACACCTATTTTAATTATTAAATATATTTTGACTTAATTTGATTTAAAAACAAAAATATCTTTATTCTTGTGAAACCACTCAAGATGTTGAGGTTTTTATTTTTCATAGTTTTAATGGATGATAATTGTTTAGGTTGTGCTGTCACTTGATCACCATCTTGAATCACTTGATAGTAACCTTGTTAAGATTCAATAACAAGAAAAATAATAATAATACTAATTAGTGATATGAATAAGATTACCATCAGTATATGCACTTTTGCTTCCCTTTTAAATGCTTGCAATACTGTCATGTCTGAATCAGTGAACAGTAAATATCACTTTAACTCTGAACAAATTAAGCGTTGTGTGGAAATATGTAGAAACACGAAGAGTTTATGATTGAATGAGAAAATAAAATTTGGGAGAACAAGGATAGATGAGCCAATATTTGATAAAATCCAGACCACCAAATTAAGAGCGACAGACATATTGATAGAATAATTTGTGAACTGGAAGCAAAGAAATGAGTGCAGTCAACACAAATTATGAAACAAACTAGGGGGAAAACAAATAAAAATAATTAGAAATTTTGGAATAGCTAGCCGGTTCACAGAAAAAATTGGTATCCACAAGGGTATAAGTTTAATGCCCTGCAGATGAATAAATGGTATATTAAATATAATTAAAACATATCACGTTAGACCATTTGTAAATATAAAGTATAAAACTTATTTCAAAGAAATATTGTTATATACATTTTTTTTTAATTGTTACACCTTTCACTATCAATAACCCCTTGCATCTTTGTGGCATTATTGCCTTCTTTGGGGTTTATTGATTAAAAAACAATGTCCCATAGGTGCTCAATTTGTCCCAAGTTGGGTAAATGTGGGGGCCGCACTATTTTTTTTTTATCGTTTCACCCCAAGCAAGGTGGTAATGCCACTGATGCACAGGGGGTTACATAAGAGTAAAAGTTCAGACAGCAGGAGAGGGAAGAGAAAGACAAACCAGTTACAAGGGGTGTCAGAGAAAGGGCAAGAGAAGGATAGAAACACAGGTGTGAAGACAGTTGCGAAGGTTGAGAGAAAAGAAAAGAACATGATACACAGGGTGATGTAAAAAGAACTGGAGTCAAGTGAATAAGAGATGGGTATTGATATTGCGTTTAAATTTCTGGATGTACATTAATGGTTATGTCCCAATCCTTATAAATACATTAGACACTATTGTGAGGGGGTTTGATATTGCTGTCTAGCTGTTCACCATTAGCAGTGGTTATCCAATTCATGCAACTGGTGAGTATTGTATATTTTTTTTATATTACAAAGATTACTATTTCATTTTTTAATCTCTGTTTTGGTTATTTGCCATTCAACAAATATATAATGAGAGTCAACTGGCTGCATATGAATGAGAAACAAATTGAGTGCGTTATTCAGGGTATAACGCTAAATTACATCTGATAGCAATACCACTCATCAGGAGGTTTTGAGAAGCATAGATCCATATATTAATTGGTTTTATTCTCAGATCTACCCTGATCTGGGGTGGTAGCATCTGTTAGGGTTTTAGCTATGGGCAAATGGTAAACACCCAAACTGCGTCAAAACTCTAGTGAAACTCTATCACCCGGCTGACACTCACCCACGTCTATTGAACAGGTGAAGAGGCTCATCCCTTGTTCCCTGTTTAGGATGTGGTTTCCGGCTTTCTCTTTTCCAATCTATTCACTCTTTTCTTTTTTCTTTTTTTTCAATTGGAGTAGATAGACTAAACTATCACCCGGTTCACACTCCACCCACGTCTATTGAACAGGTGAAAAGGCTCATCCCTTGTTCTCTGTTTAGGATGAGGTTTCCGGCTTTCTCTTTTCCAATCTTTTCGCTCTTACATAGCCCCCTGCACATCAGTGGCATTACCACCTTGCTCAGGGTGATATGATTAAAAAAAAAATTTTTTCATAGTAAAAATACATTGTTTTAAATGAAATTACCAATGCTCCTAAGAAAGACTACATTAGTAGCCATATATAGTGGGCACAGGTGAGAATTGTGACTTACTTCAGCAGTTACTAGCCTGCTACCAGATTCCCTGTCTTACTGTAGTGTATTCTCTTTACAATAAACCTTTCTTTTTTCATCTAAACATGTTGCTGTTCTTTCACTTGAATACCACCTTGTCTGTTTGTAGCCTTTTTAAAGGATACAACAAATACATATCTCCAAGCAACAAATGTAACAATTTAATAGTTTGCGCTACTGGGATCACGTGATCATAAATAATTACTATATAAAGTACTTAGACAGAAGTTAGAGTGTATTCTGCTTATTCAGTATTCAGTGACTTGCATCATTCCAGTGTTGTACATTGTTAAAATATTTTTTCTGAGTGAATTACTTGAGAGAATTATTACCAAAACATAATTTTGTATTATTCAAAGAATTTGTTTAGTGTGTTATTGTTAAACAAAAATGTGAAATGTTAAAACTCGCAAGAAGCGAGTTACCAAAAGTTTCCTTCAGATTAACATTACAAAACAAACATTAAAGAAGTGGGCAGCAAAAATAACATTCTTGTTTACATTATAAAACCTGTATAGCAAGAGATGTCCAACCAAGATTTTTTATTGGTGGGTGCAGTCAAAACAACAAAAGATGATACCATGTTAACAACAGATACTGAAAGAAAACCAAAGGAACTACTAGACAAGGTAGTAAAGGAAAGCAGGAAGAAAGGACTACTCATCAATTGTAATAAGAGAAACTGTATAGTTGTCAGCAAGAAAATCAGCTCAAGATGCAAGCTATGAATTGGGGATGTCAAAATTGAACAAATGCAGTCGCTATCATCAAAATGCTTTAACAGGAGACAGAAAATGTGACACTAAAATACTAAGTTGCATTGGTATAACAAAAGTTGCCTTCCAGAAACTAAACCAAATATTAAGAAACAAGAAAATTTTATTAGAAACAAAGTAAACAGTGCCAAACTGCTATTTATTATCAATCCTCGAACATGGAAGTGAATGCTGGACAATTTCCTCACAGAAAAAGAGGAGACTTGAGGCAACAGAACATGAGGAAATTTTAAGGAAAATAGAAACGAAAGGATCATTATACTTAGAATCAGAAAAAAACAGTTGAAATTTCTAGGACACATGAGGAGAGAGGGCTTGAAGAATTTGACACTTACAGAGCAAAGAGGAAAACACTGAATAGGTGAATAAAAAAAATAATCATGGCTTAGAAATATAAAGGAAGTTGTGGAGAGCATTAATTGCCCACATCCTGAAAAGAAGGTTAATCAATATTTCATTAACAAAGAAGTGTGTGTGTTTGATTTTATATCTCAGTAAACACATGTAACAGATTTATAATCAAATATTGATTACCTGGGCATAGTATTTTTCATGTAAATTTCATTTTTTACAATACTTTGTATAAAGTATGTCAGTGATTAATGTTTTATAGCTGAAATGAACTTTTTTTTGTGTAATAAACATTGAAAATACATAAAAGGTTTTTATCATTACTTTCATCTTTGAAATAAGATGAAATTAATCTTCCTTTGTTGATAAAACCGAAGTTCAAGAATTTACAAGACAAAATTGCATTCATTTCATTTAAAAGATTCTATAGGACTACAAATTTGATGATGAGCTTGATTTGTGGATAAAATTAATTTTTATACGCGGTATCCCTTCAGGGCATTTGTGAGCATGATTTTCCATCCTTTGTAGCTTCTAGTAAATTTTATGTTTTTGCTGTTTCTACTAAGCTCTCTTCAACCATTCATTTATTCAAGTTCTCTACGTAGATTATGCATTGTTTTCCTATGATCCTCTTATCTTAAATCTGCCCTGTGAGTATCGAATTTTCTAAGCCCTCTGTCTTCAAATTTCAACTCTAGCTAATATTAATATATGCACTTAACTTCCTTAAAAAACAACACATACTGAAACCAAGCATCCCTTTCTGCTTATTTTTGGAAGTTAAAGGATACAAACAAAACTCTTAAAGTAAAATGGAAAATTCTGGTAAAAAATAAAAATCTGTAAGTCACATCTGTCATTTGTGTCTGAGTAAAAAGCTGCAGATTTTATGGTTCCCTAAAAATGGGGAACTATCGAACCATAGAGATGAATTGACCGTTTTAAGTAAGCATCGCAAATGTTTTTTATTAAAATTTAATTAATCATAATGTTTCATTTATAACTTGTGCTCCAATATAACTTAAAAATTGAAATTTATTTTACTAAAATAAATGGCCCACAAAATACTTGTTAGTTTCCTTAACTACAGTATACTTTAGTATACTAAAATTATTCAGTTCTAATTCCAACTTTAAAATTCCAGTACTTTTACTCATGAAAAAAACTTTAAAATTTAATTAATTGTAATGTTTCATTGATAGCTTATGTTCCAATATAATGTAAAATTATTTTACCAAAATAAATGACCCACACAATACTTAATTGGTTTTCTAAACTATAATACACCTTAGTATATTATAATTATAAAACTCCTGATTCTAAGCTGTACATTCCACCCTCTTTGCTCACGAGGTAGTACTAAATATAATCTGAAGTTCAGCCTGTTGTTAATGATTGTTGTCTGCCCATTTAAATAATGTATGTTCTCATAATATATCTTACCCACACAAAATAATTCACTTTTAAACTAAAAAAAAGCTACAAAATTTCATTTATAACTTATGCTATAATATAATATAAAAATTAATAATTATTTTACTAAAATAAATGACCCACACAATACTTAATTAGTTACAATATACTTTAATATACCATAATTATTTAATTCTAATTTTAACATAAACATTCCAGCCACTTTTACTCATAATGCAGTTAAAAAAAAAATGAAAAATCCAATTTGCTGTTAAAAGTTTTTTTTACCTATTTAAGTTTTGCAAGGTCCCACTATGTACCTTAGTCAGACAAAATAAATTTTTTTAGAATGTAATCAATTACAATGTTTCATTTATAAGTTATACACCAACATTATTTAAAAAAATAAAATTCATTTTATTTTACTAAAATAAATGACTGAAACAATATTTAATTGTTATTCTTAATATAATATACCTAAGTATACCATAATGACTTAATCCTAATTCTAACCAAAATGTTTCAGCCCCTGTACTCATGAGATAGTAGTAAAAAACAAAATCTAATGTCAATAAAAAAACCAACCTGCTATTAAAAATGATTGTCTACCCATTTAAATAATCTATAGTCCCATTATGTATTTAATCGAGAAACAATTAAAAAGTGACATATCTAGACACCAGGCCATTCTATTTCCTTTCATGATCCAAATGTTAAAACTCCATGGTTACATAATTCCCATTTTTGATTGAACAATATTGACACACCTAAAGCGTTTTCTTCAACTATCACTCCCTAATTTTTTAAATAACCATGAATTCATCTTATATTTTCAAAATAAATTATTTCCACCAATTATTTTAATATACCACCTGAAGAAGAACAGTATTGATTTGAAACTTGAAAATTTTTGTGTAGTGATTTAATGCTTTTATAAACCATTGTAATAAAAAAATTGCAATATTAAGCTCTACTCTGTATTGAACACTCTTTATAAAAGTAAATGCTTTAACAGTGGGTTTTGATCTAAACTGTGATATATAAAGTAGAAAAAACTTTAATGCAATCGTACATATTTCTTCTTCTATAAGCTGTTGTGTTTGTTATACTCAGTTGCAAATACCCTTGGGAAAGATATAAATCCATATCTTCATCCACCAGCTATAGGTTAATTAGTAAGACTTGTATCACTAAAAATGATATTATCTTAAAAACAAAATTGCATACAAAATAATTAGATTTCCGCATTAAATAGCCCATACAGGTTGATATTCCACTGATTAAAAACGGTCTTATTGATGCACCTACATATGTACTAAAACACAAGGGGTTGATCTGAAAATTTCATTGTATAATTTTTTATGTATATGATTAATATTCACCATGAAATTAAGAGCATTAAAAAAGAAGGATATTAGGTTGAAAATATTTGGCAATCAGATTAAATGCTTTTTTTATCTGTTGTCTGAAGTCTTGTTGTTTATGGCCATTTCCCATTGTTACATATGTTCCTGTACTGCCACCAAAGTTAAGCAATGTTGAGCCTGGACAGTACTTAGATGGGTGATCACTTGGGGATACCAGGTGCTGTAAGCTTGAATGGGTGGGATAATGGATAATGGCTCAGAATTGTTAATCAGAGAGCCGTGTTCCAATTCAAGATGGGTTTGTTATATTCCCTTACATGCAGGTACCCTTGGGAAAGGTATCAATCCACATCTTTGATCCAAATCTATGGGTTCATCAGTAAAAATTGTATCTACGGTCTTATTGTTGCACCTACATATGAACATGATTCCAGTTAAGTGCCATACGTGATACACACTTAAGGAGATCATGTCTCTTTTAAGACATGACTGACCGGACAGAAGATTATCCCACAGTAGGTCGCCATTGCTTTCTTCGGTTGACTAGTTGCCAACCAAGGCTATAGAACTTAATCTGTCCTGTTATTTAACCCATAACTGGAGGGAAGAGATGGATTAATACCTTTCCCAAGGGTATTTGTATATAAGTGAATGCAAGGAATTCAACTGGAACTTGAACTCTGTAAACCGATTTATCATTCCAAGTCGTTATTCACTGCACCACAACACATATCCATGAACATGATTACGAGCCTCAAAATGTTTATCTAGTCTTATAATCAGATATTTCTTGAATGAGAAAATTTTAAATCAAACTATCCTTCTTTGTCATATGCTGGATTTATAATTTTAAACCAAAATAAATCCTCTCACGGGCTTGTTGTTTTAGTCATAATTATACCTTTTTTTTTTAATTATTAATAACAGTGTTTTATTATCTTGCTAATTTTGTCCCCAATATATTGGCACTCTTTTGATTCAACCATTTGGAACTGGAGCCAAAATATTTTGGGCTTAACTTGACAGTTTGATGTCTACTTATTTTGTCTAATGTTTTAGGGATACAATCTGTCATGGGCTTGATAAAGATAAGTGCTTTTCAACTGCACACCTGAGACCATCCAACAACAAATTTAGGTCAGTCGGCTACAGAACAATCTGACACAAATATAAAAGAATATTACACTAACATTACCACACACACACACACACACATATATATAGATTGATTGTTTAATTACTTAGTTTCTGGTCATAATAAGATTAGACCAGTGTACATTTGTATTAAAAAGTGTTCAATACAATTATATTGTAGAACTTTCAAATATTTTCCATTTGTAAACAAGTTATCATGCGACCTAGGTTTGTACCAGAAGTGGTGTCTTCAGGCGATTTTTTATTGAAAAACACCTGAAGACACCACTCATGGTAGAAACCTAGGTCCCGTAATAACTTGTTTACAAATGGAAAAAATATATATATATATATATATATATATTTAAATCTAAATCTAAACTTATTTATAAATGGAACTTTGTGTGTGCGTGTGTGTCCATTACCTATAGACTCCGAAATGGTTGAATCGATTTTCTTGAAAATTTACACAGTTGTACTATAAGCATCTGCGAGTGTTCGTAGCTAGGTTTTGTGTCAAGGTACCCCTGATAAATATTGAAAATCGATAATCAAAAAGTTGGGTTATTTTAATCAAATGTGATACACTCATAGACAAAGACATAAGAAACGATATTCAGAAGTTTCAAGGTTGCAGTTCTTACAAAATCGATAATATATGCATACATATATATATATATATATATATTACTATACGTACCAACAATACAGTAGCACTAATAAAGACCAAAGTCAGAAAATACTAACGCTAACAAATTAGTAACGTAAGTCGTCAACAACCCAACGCGGACTACCAAGTGGGTTAAAGGGGGAAGAAAAAAGAAACAAACAAAGCCCAATAACAATGAGTCAAGAGCTTGTTTGAAAGAAAAAAAACACAAGACGAAAACCTTAACAGTAGAGAGCTCAATACAAAAGTACGAAAGTAGAGCAAAAATACAAAAACTAAATTTAAAAGTGAGCCAAAAGTCAACCGGTTTCACTCAACGAATCGTCAGGACGGCCTGACGATCCGTTGCGTGAAACTGCGGTCGACTTTTGGCTCACTTTTAGATTTAGCTTTTGTATATATATATATATATATATATATATATATATATATATAAAAGGCAAGATGTTTGTAGAAAAAAGAACAAAAGTTAATTGAAATAATTCAGAAGAAAGCAGAAAAATTCTTCAATTTCTTTCACATTAGACGTCGTGGCAAATAGCAGAGCTAAATTCACATAAAATTCAGATGATGAAATTAAGCTTTTCTGCTTATTTTAGAAGATACAATCAACATTACAGAGAAGAAGGCAGTGACTGAGAAGATGAGAAAAAACAAAACTTTTGTTAGGAAAGTTAGCACTTGTAGAACATGAAAAATAATGTAATTTTGTACAACTGAGAAGAGCAGGAGAAATTTGCTTTCAAGAAAGAGTAAATATTCTGGCTAAATTTTTTAGTGAGAAAGGTTTGTTATACAATACTCATTGGAAGTGTATGAATCTAAAGAAAAAAGAAGTCAAAGATTGTGTTATATATGCTGGAAAAATTAACCCATTTTAACCCAAGTTTTTAATTTTTTTATTTTTGACCTGATTTCAAGTACAGTAGCATAAAACAGGATTAAAAACAGACTGAAACATTCAAGAATCCTTTATTTCAAGAAAAAAAACTTGCCTCTCCCAGACAGTGCTGAGCATGTTCCAGACAGTGCAGAGCATGTTCCAGGCAGTGCAGAGCATGTTCCAGACAATGCCTTGACATTACATGATATTAGCAGTATCAAACACGTTATGTTCGGGGCTTGTTTTTCTCCAAGTGGCATCGAGCATGTTTTCAATATGCCTTGCCTATGCATTAACCCAGTGTCGTCATTTGAGGACAACAAATTTTATATTGCTATATATCCTATAAATGTAATTTTTTTAAATAAATAAGACAAACGTGATAGAAATAAACACTTATTCACACAAGTCTTTCAAGAGCAGCATACGGAGATCAAAATATGAGAAAATATTGGTAAGCATCTAAGTAGGTCTATGGAGGTGTATTTTGTCAAATTTGCTGTGAATGTTTCATGTGTTTTAAATTAAATTTTTGAGCAGTTTTTGTCATAAATTGATGAATCAATATGTCCTCACTACCGATATATAATAATAATGATTTTATATCATGATTTGTACCCATTATTTTGTTTACAGTTTTTCATGCTGTCCTCGAATGGGTTAATAAGTGTGAAAGATTCAGATAAACGAGCTGACTTTCAATATGTTTAAAGAATTAATTTTTGTTCAGTGGTTAACAGTAAAAAAAGACATATAAATAAATGCAATAATTCTAACAAAACTAAGAAAATCCTAAGTCTAAGACATAATATGGAGAAAATTGGAGACAAGGAATACACATATATGAAAGTCGGTTCTCTGTGCAGGGCCAGGAAGTTTTTCCCACCTGAGTCCATCCGCCCATATATTGAATACTGCTGCCACATATGGTCGGGTGCCCCTGCTATTCACCTCGGGGTTCTGGACAAAATCCAACAGAGAATCTGTAATGTGATTGATACCAACTTGGCAGCTTGGCTGTAGTTGCTCTCTCACTGGCGTGACATGGCTTCCCTGTGCCTCTTCTATAAATACTTTCAGAGCTATTGCTACAATGAATTTAAATTACTGATGCCCTCTAGGTATGAATTTACATGAGCTACTAGATTAGAAAATAAGTCCCATCATTTTACATTGAAACCAATAAAATGTAACCATAATTTCTACTCTAACAGCTTCTTTTCACACACTTCCCGCCTGTGCAATTCCCTTCCATATACTTGCTTTCCCGATAGCTACAATCTCCAAGAATTTAAATGTAACGTCAACAGACATTTCCTATCACACTAACTCACATCCACTTTCTCAAACTCTTTTTTTCATCTACTCCACCCCAATCCTCAGTATTCTCATCTGTCTGTTACCCTCCTTTTGACATTTCCCATAACTAACCCCTCTTTCTCATCACTTTGCCCTGTGTAACCCCCTGAACAACAGTGGCAGTGGAATGCCTTGCTTGGGGTGAGACAATTTTTAAAAAAAAATGCAAGTCTAAGAAAAATATGAAAAAAATATATCCAAGTTTAAGATGTGAAAGACTACATCTCAGAGACAACTGTCCTTTAAGAATTTAAAGTGCTACAAGTATGGAAAAATAGGATATAAAATTGACTGTAAACCTGAAGCAAGCAAAAGTACACGTAGAAAAAAATTGTAAATAGTGTTGAAATGAAAAAATAATTACAGAAATAATGTGGATATAAAAATGCCACGAGACATCAGTAGTGATATCACAAAACAAAGTCACGTGAAAACCACAGGAAAACCTACATTAAAAATCGAATGTGATGTGTTGGATGAGAAATCATGAGTTACTGATGAAATGACTTGCAATGTTTCATTTAATAACAAGTGTGTTAAAGCTAAGGCTTATGTGATAAAAAACACTACAAACTTGGCACTGACTGGATGGAATTGTTTGAATTACGGGATTTACTTACAAATATTTATTGTAAAAATACCAATGGACGAATGACCAGTTTAAAAAAAATGTGAAAACTTAAAGGAAGAATTGAAAAAATGTTTTCCAGATGATTTGACAAATGAGTTGATGTTCCTAAGTCAAAGCAAAATTTCAGGTAAAAAAAAATGGTCTGTACCAGTGTTTAAACCAAAATGTAGTGAATCAAGCCATTGAAGAATTAGACTGACATGAAAAAAAATGTAGTGAACTATTTGCAGCATTGAATCAAGCCATTGAAGAATTAGACTGACATGAAAAAAAAAAAATGAGCTTCACCAGCAGTGCATATAAAGAAAACAATAAAATTCGTTTTAATGCTCTTTTTTCAACTATTTTTTTTTAATAATCATTTCACCCCAAGCAAAGCAGTATTGCAATTAGTGTTCAGGGGGTTACAATGAGGGGAGATGGATAACAGAGAAGAAAACAATATAGTTGATGTTGTAGAAAAGGTAAGAGATGTGGGAGTCACAAAGATAGAAGATGGTAATTGACATTGCAGTTAAGCTTTTAACCAAAGCTTACAATTACATTATTATACATTACCAAATTCAGAGGAAATTCCTTTAAAAGTAAATGGCAGAAAAATGTTTTTAAGCTAGATATTTCTGAGGCATATTTTCAAGTACAGATTGAAGAAGAATGTGAAAAAAGGAAAGAAAAAAAGGACAAGATTTTGTGAAATGAAAAAAATAAGAGCAAAAGGCATTGAAATCAGTTAAAGAACAGATTTACTGACAAAAAGAACTACAAGATAAGAAGAATCTATGAAAGTTCTATATATCTTTGACATTCCAACATCCCAAGAATTTATTGAGCATACAATTATAAGTACCAGAAAAACGAAAAATATGAAAAAAATCGTTCTTGACCCCAAATTAAAAAAACACAAAGTTCTGTACATGAAAGAGGAGGGAGTGAATACTAAGAAATAAAATATGTAAGAAAATAAAAAATCACAAAAGTTAGGATGTTGTAAAATAAGTAAGCCCTGATAACATAAATGAACAAGGCACGACAACTTAAATAAGGATTTTAGTATTAGAGTTCTGCAAGGGCTTGAAATTATCAGTTAACCCTAGAACACAAACCATGCCTATATAGTACCCAGTGCAAATTTTCCTGCTTTTAATTACCATTTTCAGTACCTGATTTTCTAAACTAAATAATGTATTTTTCAGTTCTTATTAATTTTAATTCAAAGTAAGAAGTTCGAAGTACCTGCAAGTAAAATATTTCAAATAAAGATTTATATTTAATATTCTTTTTTATTATTTTGAAATCGGGTATGATTAATGATTAACCATGGTTAGTAGTAACTTTAATTGATGGTTAGTGTTCTAGGGTTAAGCTTTCTGTTTTAAAGCATAGTTCTACTCAGTCAAAGTTTGGTTTACAAACCAAGATATAGCTAATAAAAATAAACAAGCATAGTGCCTAATCCCACTTATGTGGGGCACTGGAGAAATTTTGGCCCTTGGCCCAAGTGTACTCTCTCAGGTTCCTCACATTAAACCCAAACTTGTGTCACATACAATCACAATGGGGAGACTTTGGGTTCCAAGAGAGCTTTTAATTGTCAAGCTCTTTGTCTTCAACTAGAGAATAACTTAGTCAGGGCTCAGTCTGTAGACAGAGACATGGCTGAGAAAAATAGATAAACTTAGTGCCCAATCCTGTGTATGTGGGGCTAGGCAAATTGCAAATTTTCACCCTTGACTTGAGTGTATGCACTCAGTTTTTGATTGTTAAACCCAACCTTGTGTTCAAATGTTCATGGTTGATTTCAAAGACTTGAATTTGCTACATGAAAAGCTTATATTTTTATATCCACTTGTTTTCACTCTTGTCGCGGTTTGGGAATGTCAGGTGTTGTAAACTTGAATGTGTTGGGGGTGCAATGGATAATGGCTTGTAACTGTTAATTGGAGATTCGAATTCCAGTTCCTGTTGGGTATTATATATTCAGTTACACACAAATACCCTTGAGGAGGACAAAGATCTACCCTCTCAATTAGTAAGACTTGTATCACTAGACCTTTATGACCTTCCCCAAAAATGCAGTTATCATAATCTCAAAATATTTTCTGTCTTTAAATAACTTGAAATCCATAGAAAATAAATCAGTCAATACTCATGCTTGCAGGGGGAAGTAGGGAGGGCTGATAGAATCAGCTTGACAAATGTAAGTTTATAACAATTCTTTACAGTACAAAATCACTTCTGAATAAAATATAAAAAATTATAAATAAATAAATATCCTAATCTACTTCTAAAATAAAAAGGTAAGATTTCTAACCCACTATTCCAGTAATTAACTCATACCTCACAACTACAATTTCATTCTATTTTTTTTTTTTTTTATGAAAACAATAAAAAAATTATATGGCTTGGCTATTCTATTTTTTTTTTTTTTATGAAAACAATAAAAAAATTATATGGCTTGGCTCCTTTTACTTTTAACCAAGTGAATTGAAAACTTTTTGATAAGCAAATTATGAGGAAAAAAATAATGGAAAGCAATAACATTACTGGCATGATTGTTGTGGATCTTCATCAAAATTTCACCGCAAAGTTGTAGTGACTGGTTTTTGCCATAAATAAGACACGAAACAAGGTAGGTATGTTCAAAACAGTGTATTAGTATAACAAGACATTCAAAAAATGTTAATAAATAGTAATATAGAAATATATCTGACTAGTAGCTGTTGTTAAATAATGTACTTGACTGCTCTCAACTCCTCTTCACTTCTCCTTAGAAGTTACGCAGGAATATAACAAGAGGAAGAGTTCATTCCTCGTAGAAGGGTATCATAACAGTTATGCACTGCTTTCCTCTGTAGCTCTTGCCTTCAAGTATTGTTGTTGATCCTTGTCGCCAATTTGTTGTGGAATTGTGGTGGCGAAACTTCGCCGAAAAGTTGTAGTGACCGGTTTGTGCTGGTAGTAAGACATGGAACAAGAAGGTAAGTTCAAAACAGTGCATTAGTAACACAAAGAAACAAGATATTCAAAGAAGCATTAATAAACTAGCTGTACCCAGCCATGCATTACTGTGGCTCAGTTTGGTTAAATTGAAAGAAATGATTTACTAAACCAACAAAATAAATGGGATATCGATGATAATCCATTGAAAAAAATGAATAGAAAACTTTTTTTTTGAAAAAGGAAAGGATTTCTGTTGTTTCCACTCACCAAAATAGAAATTATAATAAAAAAGGGCTTAGGTTTCAAAAAATAAAACAGTAAATTTATTTACTAAAACAATGAAATGGGAATTGTGCACTAGATTTGAGAATCGTGTATAATTATTTATATAGATTTTGTGTGTGTATAAGTATTGTATTTGCTCACAGAAATTCTAGAATATATTATTTGTTTACCTTAAATGTGGAGTTTGCATATGTTTTCTAGGAACTAACAAAGTTGTCTGTAAAGGCGTCTATATTGAAAATGAAAGTTTTTTTGCTCCGGCTCTCATCGAGTTTGCAAAATATATATTTTTTTAATATTGTAATATTTTTTTATATTAGGTATATAAAAACATGCTGGTATTCAATTAAAATCCTAGAGTAAAATTTCAAAACTATGGGTGCAGCCATTTTCTAGATTTGTGGATAGTAACAGACAGGCAAGTAAATTTTTATTTATGTAGATAATAATATAGAAATAAGTAAGTCCGAAGGTATTATTATACTGCCTGACTAGTAGCTCTGCTCCCTAGAAGTAATGCAGATAATTTATTTATATCCAGAGGAAGAGTTCATTCCTTGCAGGAGGACACCATAACAATGTATACTTTTGGCAAAAAAAAACCAAAAAACAATTGGATTTCAAGAGAAATCCTGATATTAGTTTAGCAATACCAAAGTCTATTTAACAAAGCAAACAAAAAATTCATATTTTTTCTTTATCTTAGCTATAATAATTTACTGTTAAACACAATGACAAATATTCCTATATGCACAACCACCAATATTTCATAAATTATTCAGATTCCTATGTGCCCCTAAAATAACACACCCAAAATTTTTCAAATTTCTATCTACCTTCTCACACAAATCTCCCTCAAGATATTCAGATCCCTATATGCTCCCACCAATAATGCCCAAATTATTCAGATTTCTAAATGCCCCCAAATGACACACCCAAAATTATTCAAATTTCTGTATACCCTCTCACACAAATATCCCTCAAGATATTCAAATTTCTATATGCCCCCACCAATAATGCCCAAATTATTCAGATTTCTATATACTCTATCACACGGATATCCTTCAAATTATAAAGAATTTTATATGACCTCTCGTACAGATACCCTACAAATTATCCATATTCTTATATGTCCCCACTAATACCCACAAAATTATTTGGATTCCTATATGCTCTCTCACTTTGATATCTCCAAATTATTCACATTTCTATATGAACTCTCATACTGATATCCCTCAAATTATTCAGATTCCTATATGCCCTTCACAAATACCCACAAGTTATTCAGATTTCTATGTTCTTTCACACTGATACCCCTCAAATTATTCAGATTACTATATGTCCCTCACCAATAAGCTGAAATTAGATTTCTATATGCCCTCTCACACTGATTTTCCCCACATTATTCAGATTCCTATATATCCACTTATACCAATATCACCTCAATTATTCAGGTTCCAATATGACCCCTACCAATACTTCAAAATTATTCAGATTCCTATACAGCATCTTACACTGGTATCCCCAAATTATTCACATCTCTATATGTCCTCTCACACTGATATCCCCCAAATTATTTAGGTTTTTGTATGGCTTCTTACACCAATATTCTCAAATTATTCTGATTCCTATATGCCTTCTTACGCCAATATCCCCAAAATTATTCAGATTCTGTTATGCCCCCTCCAATATCCCCAAAATTATTCAGATTCTGTTATACCCCCTCCAATTACCCCAACATTATTCAGATTGCTATATGTACCCGCTAATAACCTTCCAGATTATTCAGATTTCTATATTCCCCCACCGATATCCTTTAAATTATATTTTTATATGTTCCTACTAATAGTCCCCACATTTTTCAGATTCTTATATGCCCCCCCGCCGTCCCCGATAACTTCCAGAGTAATATCATCATTTTAATTGTTTCCATTTCAACATATCTGCTTTGTTTATAGAGCCTTTCCAAGGTAAATATCACTGTCATAATTTTAAAAATGTTTTCTTATTGTTTTTCTTTCATTTTGCTATTTTTCTTTTAGTTTTTGTAAACATCACCTGACAAAATGCAGTCAGTGTTGTTTCAGGAACTTTCCCTCTTCCTTATTTTAGTCTTTATTCTTCTCTTAATCATATTAAAGTTTTCCTGTTGGCTCAAATCTGTTATGCTGCTTGTCAAAATTAATGCAAATCACTGACTTCTCAGCTCGTCTTATTTATTTTGATTAGATTTTATTAAATGTTCATGTTTTATCTGACACTCAAGAGCTTGATTATTGTTATTAATTTTTGAAGATTTTCTCTTTATTTTACCTTGAATCTACATCCTTTACCTTATCTGAGTTTACAAGAAAATTATCATGTTTCTATGTTTCCTCTTTAATAAACATTAGAATATTTGTATGTATTTTCAGTTTTATTTTATTTGTCTTTGAAGTTGACAATAGGTATTTTCCGTTATATTGAAAGCAAAGTTTCCTTGAAAAAATTATCTTTATAGTTGACAATAGACATCTTGTTATATTAGAACGAAAGTTTCCTTACTAAAAAATCATTGAAATAATGTATAATTCACTTTCTTTGTGTAAGTAAATTTGAAATTTTCTCATGATATTTTCGTTAAATTTAATGCATAAATTATTGCCTAATTTTATAATTTTTATAGATTCTTATTAATCTTATATTGATATTCAAAACATTAAACCTGAAAAGCCAAATTTGTTGTTAAAATTGAAAAAAACAGATTTGGGATTTTACTAAATCCTGAAGAAAGTAGATTTGCTATTGTCTTTTAAGCTGATTCTGTCATGGAAATAACAGACTGAGTGATGTTCACATAACTCTGTCTATGGGCTCTGTTATCATTTCAAAATTAGATTCCCCCAAAGCTTTTTTGACAGTATCCCTGCAATTTTTCTAAGGAAATTTTCTCTTTAACCAACTTCTGTTCTCTCTAAACCCTATAAATAATGGCTCACTGCTTCTTGCTTTCCAGTTTTGCAGAGACGAAAAGGAGTAACCTGGAAAGCAGAACCTTGTTGTTGTTACTGCTGTAGAGGTTAATTCCTTCTCTGCCCCGGCAAATGTAAATCTAAGCATCAAACAAAAGAGGATATTTCTATGCATATGTTCTACCCTTGATATTGAGCACTTTTGCTCATAAGTATAGCATACCATAAGACTATACTTTTTGCCATATTTTACTATATATCAGAGCTGATTCAAGGGTCTTTTGTCCCCACCCCTGAATCTCATGATACAGACCTACCAATTTCAGTAGTCATAAGGTAGTATTCATATAAAATACAAATTTTATTGTAAGCTAATTATGTACAATAACAGATCATATTCAGTATAGGTAAACAATTCAACTAGAAAAACTGAAAATAAATACACTATATCTAAATACGAATTCAATACATGTCATAAATAATCGATGTTTTGCAACAACTTTTAATGTCAACTTGAGATTTTTCTTGTAAAAAAGATAAATAATTTAAACACATTCAACATTATGTATAAAATATAAAATGAATTTTATATGATGTTTCCTTTATTAGATTAACATGAGCAAAACAAATTCACAGATATGGAAGATCACAGAATGACATTAAAATATTTAAAAAGATTTTATCCTTTAATATTTAGTTGTGCTAAATTAATTTTGTAATCTATATAAATATAAACAGAAAAAAGCAAATGTTGATAAGATAGAGAGTCACAATTCCCTGCCTGGGAACTCTGACCAGGTTTACCCTTGCTCAAGGGTTTGTAAGTAGGATGCACCAGACCTACTATACATATATATATGTATAGATACATATATACTAGCAGTATAGCCCGGCTTTGCTCAGGTGTAATGAAAGCTTTAAAACTAATCCATGGTCCTGGAGCTCAGACTCTCTGGACGTTGGCACGAAAGACTAAAAAGCAATAGTTGTTTCTAGTTAAAGTGAAACCTTAGACTGAAAGAAAAATGAATGGATGTAAGTCAAATTTTGATTTCCTAGTATAGATATCAAATAAGTTTTTTTGTTGTAAACTGAATTTTGAAGGCTAAATGAGTCCTCTGAGTAAATGGTATCATGGCTGAGACTAAGAACTATAATTATACCTATTTAGAGCCAAACCTGAAGCAAAAACTAAAATAAAAGGGCTGAAAAAATACAGACATACAGGCAGATAAACAGACAAACACACAAACATCTTGCCTTTTATATATATATATATATATTATTGATTTTCTACACGAACTGCAACCTTGAAACTTCTGAATATCGTTTCTTATGTCTTTGTCTATGAGTGTATCAAATTTGATTAAAATCAGACCACCCCTTCTATAACCCGATTTTTTCGATTATCGATATTTACCAGGGTTACCTTGACACAAAACCTAGCTAAGAGCACTCGCAGACGCTTATAGTACAACTGTGTAAATTTTCAAGAAAATCGGTTTAGCCGTTTCAGAGTCTATAGGTAACGGACAAACACACACACACACAAACACACAAACATATTTCCATTTATAAATAAGTTTAGATGAGATTTAGATTAGATATATACTGTTAAATATAAGAGACAATGAATGTCTATTATGTTTAATCATGTACCATTGTAAACATCATATTTTGGCTTTAATTCCAGGTGAAAATAAAGACAAAAATTCATCAACATTTGGATAATTTTTTATGAAGTTAGTTTTAAGCTTTTGGCTCACATGAGCCATCTTCAGAGAGGTTACAAGGACGTTAACATAAAAATGTCATAGAACTGCATTATAAATTTATGAACTGCATTTGCTATTTGGTAACTATTATCATTGCTTAGCTAAGTTTTGTGTCAACACAAGATAAAATTGTCTTTGATGGTGGATGTTTTTATGTTAACATTCTTATAACCTCTCTGAAGATGGCTCATGTGAGCCGAAAGCTTAGAACCAACTTAATAAAACATAATCCAAATGTTGGTGAATTTTTGTCTTTATTTTCCCCTGAAATTAAAACCAAAATACGATGTTTAGAACGGCTCATGATTAAACATAATAGACATTCATTGTCACTTATATTTAACAGTATATGTTTAGAAAATTATCTGCTGCCTCAATACACTAAATATATATAAATATATATTTACATTCGTGAAAATCCTTTGTACAATAAAAATGGAAGCTGATGATGGTTCGCCTGAAATAGGCCTAA
Source organism: Ascarosepion bandense (assembly GCA_037127315.1). Lineage (NCBI taxonomy): Eukaryota > Metazoa > Mollusca > Cephalopoda > Sepiida > Sepiidae > Ascarosepion > Ascarosepion bandense. The sequence goes on from JBBBDQ010001538.1 coordinate 1,859,032, forward strand.
ACTTCCAATTCACCATGAAATAACGTGTCTGCTTTAATTTTTCTTATATTTGCTCTATTTGTATTTATATACGTCTATATTTCGAGCTCTCTTAGAGTGTTATCTTACCACTGTATGTACAGGATACTCCTTTGGATTCTTCTATATCTACATTGCATGCTGATATATATATATATAGAGAGAGAGAGAGAAAGCTTTTATTGCATGTGGCACACATATAAACAGACATAAGCTTTTTCTACATTTAAAAATGATCATTGATTGCTTTATTAGATGTGACATGTATCTGACCAATGAAATGAAAACTCAATCAACATACTGTCTCTCTGGATTTTAAAAAATATTTAAATCATTCATCTTTAAAATACTCTTTGAAAAAGCTTGTTAAAGTGAAACATGTTAAAAACACTTTTTCCCTACCTGTTCTTTACTTATTCTATTCATTCATATATATATATATATATATATATATATATATATATATATATATAAAAACAAACAAATTAGTTTTGCTGTACCACAGCTCATCAGTACAGTTAGATATCTGATTACTTCTAGCCAAGATTGAAATCTGACCGAATTGACATCAGTCAGCGATTCTACCTTTGAGCTATGGGCACTCGGTAGAGGAAGGTGGACTTTAGTGTGTGATATACCATGTAAACATACGTCAATATACATATATATATATATATATTTTTAATTTTTTTTTAATTTTTTAATCATATCACCCCAAGCAAGGCGGTAACGCCACTGATGTGCAGGGGGCTACGTAATAGTGAAAAGATTGGAAAAGAGAAAGCCGGAAACCACATCCTAAACAGGGAACAAGGGATGAGCCTCTTCACCTGTTCAATAGACGTGGGTGGAGTGTGAACCGGGCGATGGATAGATCTATCTACTCCAATTGAAAAAAAAAAAACAAAGTGAGAAGACTGGAAAAGAGAAAGCCATATATATTCAGAAGTCAGTTGATCATGTAACCTTGATTCAAACTTTCAGTATCTTCAGATGTTTTCTATCAACTGTATACTAGTCTAATTTAATTCTGACCAATAACTGCTTGATATATACATAAAACTGGGTACTGTAAAGTTCTCTGTGTTAGCCAAGAAGAGATTAAAAATAAGTTCTGAGATTTGGTCATTTAATCAGATTTTGAGAAGTGGGTCATCTAAAGAATTTTTCAGCACCCTAGCATAGAATAAATAGATATTCTGTCATGGTTGGCTGAAAACTGAACATATTTGCTTGTTTCTTTTTATATTATGAGATATCGAAAAGATAAAAGTCGTCTTTTATTCTTTGTGCATGTGAAAAAGGCTTAATTCTGTGATTCCAAAGATAAGCAAAATCCCCTTTTCAAAAAAAAAAACAAAAAGAAAAATATGGAAGTTAAATAAAATAATAAATATTTCTATTAATCTTCTAAAACTTAAAATATCTTTTTGGCTGTTTGAATATCTGTTTATCTTGTGAGCCTCTTTCTTGAAGTGCCAAAATAATATATACTGCATCTTTATATTGTGACAGCCTCATCTCACCAACATAGTCTTCATAAAAATATCTAAACTTATTTATAAATGGAAATATGTCTGTGTGTGTCCGTTACCTGAAACCACTGAACCGATTTTCTTGAAAATTTACACAGTTGTCCTATAAGCATCTGTGAGTGTTCTTAGCTATGTTTTGTGTCGAGTTACCCCCAATAAATATTGAAAATCGAAAAAATGGAGTAATAGAAGGAGTGGTCTGATTTTAATCAAATTTGATACACTCATAGACAAAGACATAAGAAACGATATTCAGAAGTTTCAAGGTTGCAGTTCTTACAATAGTGCAGAAAATTGATAATATATATATCTATATAAAAGGCAAGATGTTTGTGTGTTTGTCTGTTTATCTGCCTGTATATCTGTATTTTTTCAGCTCTTTTATTTTAGTTTTTGCTTCAGGTTTGGCTCTAAGTAGGTATCATTATAGTTTTTAGTCTCAGTCATGATACTATTTACTCAGAGGACTTATTTAGCCTTCAAAATTCAGTTTACGATGAAAAAACTTATTTTATATCGATAGCAGGAAATCAAAATTTGACTTACATCTGTTCATTTTTCTTTCAGTCTAAGGTTTCACTTTAACTAGAAACAACTATTGCTTTCTAGTCTTTCCTGCCAGGTCCATGTATTAGTTTTAAAGCTTTCATTACACCCGGGCAATGCTGGGCTATACTGCTAGTTTTCAATATTTATCATTCATTTACAAAACACTCATAACAAACCAATCATAACAGTACTTTTCTTCCCTTCAACTGGATGAGTCCAAGTACCGTTTTATAACTGTGCTTGCCTTTCCCTTCGTTAGTTTGCATTACTGTTCTACTTTTTCATGTGCCGTGTCCCTTCAAGACGTAGGCCATTATGGACTTCCACTTGGCCCTGTCTCTTGTCACTCTCAATAATTTTTCTCTTCGTATCTCTTCTAAGCCCCGCTCCATCAGCCATTTTCTTTAAGCCGATAAATCTAAAATATAAATGGATAAAAAAAATAGCATGACCACAAAGTGAGGTATCACTTTATATACTGATTATAATAGAGACTTGATCCCCCACTTTATATCCACATTATAATTTCTGTTTTGTTTATCAAATTCTGATTAGTTATGAATCCACCTTTTCTCATTACTGGTGAGCTACACAGAAATGCTTTTAGTTTTATTTCTTCATTTTTTTCTTCATGTGCCATGTCCCTTCAAGACGTAGGTGACCATGAACTTCCACTTCGCTCTGTCTCTTATCGCTCCCAATAATTTTTCTCTTGATATCTCTTCTAAGCCCCATTTCATCAACCATTTGCTCAGACTTAACAAGTACATCTTGCACTGCTTTCTCCTGTCTCTCCTTCCATTTATCTGACTTGTGTGTATCGAATTCTCCAGGCTCTACTTTCTCATTGCATGTCCCAGGAACCTCATTTGTCTCTTCCTGATATTTAGTACTAATTTTTTTCTTGTTTGCATCCTTTCCAACACAGCATCGTCGCACACATGCTCCATCCATGGTATCCTCAGCATCCTTCTGTAAAACCACATTTCTGCTGCCTCAAGCCTCTCCTTCATCTTTGATGAGATTGTCCAGCATTTGCTTCCATACAGAAGAACAGATATCACAGAGCAATCCAGAACACTTTTCTTTGTTTCTAATGAGATTTTCCTGTCTTTCAGTACTCTGGCTAGCTTCTGAAATGCGTCTTTGGTCATGACAATGCATCTTTGAATTTTCATGTCGTACTTTCCATCCTCTGTCAAAACACTTCCCAGGTTTTTTTACTCGTTTTATTTTAGATTCTCCAACTTAACTTGCAGTTGGCATATTGATCTCCTTTATTTTGCTGATGACCATATATTCTGTTTTCTTGAGGTTTACACTCTGCTAATACCTTATAAATAATGGTCTGTTTCATTTTGATCCCATTGAAACAGGGAAAAAGATAGGAGAGATAGAAGTGGAAAGAGAGAGAGAGAGATCAGATTAAGCTGATAACAGATACTACACCTTGATCTTAGCCAAACAGTAAAGAATGGTGACCATGGTAAAAGTACTATTTTTCAGATACACATTATCGAATGGTGGAAGCAGAGTAAGGCATCTGCCAAAAGTCCAGTTATCATAAATAAAATGATATTGTCTGCTGAATTATTTTTAAATCATTATTCAGAAAAAAGATTTGGCTTGAAATACAGAAGAAAGAAAGGAAGAGAAACTTCTTTAACATCTCCTAGCAAAACCTCAGTAATTATGGACTATTATGTTTTGATTCTGTGGCAAAACAAAGCGCATATTAGATACATTACTTGTTCTCATTTGACAAAATACGCCACAAAGAAATGATGGAGATACTCAGCAGCCTCAACATATTTGGAAAAGACATAACAGTAATCAAGAATCTCTATTGGCAGCAAACCGCCTGCATATCGACAGGTAATGGATTCAGTGTATATACAACGATAGAAAGGGACATTAGACAAAGATGTGTCTTTTCAACGGATCTATTCAACTTGTGCAACAAGATTAGTCTGAGGATCCTAGATGTTATGCCAGGATTTGTAATCAGAGGACACAATCTGAACAACATAAGATAGATACACAGATGATGCAGTGTTGATAGCAGACGCAAAAGAAATTACAGGACCTCATACAGAAGATAGCTGAAGAGAGTGACAAGAAAGGACTAAAATAAAATGCAAGAAAACCGAATACGTAATCATCAGCAAAAAGAGCAGCCCAAAATGCCAAATACAGTTGGGAGATAGTAAAATCTAGCAGGTACAAAAATTTAAATACCTGGAAAGTGTTCTAACGGAAGACAGAAAGTGCGAAACAGAGATCCGAAGGTGAATTGGCATGGTGAAGGATGCATTCCAGAAGCTGTCTAGAGTATTAAGAGACAAGAAAATTTTGCTAGAAACAAAGAATGTACTGGATTGCAATGTGATGTCTGTTCTTCAATATGGCAGTGAATGCTGGACAATATCATCAAAGATGAAGGTAAAACTTGAAGCAACTGAAATGTGGTTCTACAGAAGCATACTGGACATAAAGTGGGGGATCAGTTCCATATTACAATCAATATATAAACTGACCCCTCACTTTGTGGTCACAGCAGTTTCTATACAATTATATTCCTGTGATCCAAATGCACAAGGATTCATTCCAGGAGATGAGAAGAGTGCTAAGAAAGAGGAAAATTTCACTAGAAACAAAGAAGAGAGTACTGGAGTGCTATGTGATGTTGGTTCTTCAATATGGCAGTGAATGCTGGACAATATCATCAAAGATGAAGGAAAACCTTGAAGCAACTGAAATGTGGTTCTACAGAAGGATGCTGTTGATATGGATCAAGAACGTGAGCAATGGCGAGGTTTTAGAAATGATGGAAACTAATTAATACTGAGCATCAGGAAGAGACAGCTAAAGTTTTTAGGACATGCAATGAGGAAGAAGGGCTTGGAGAACCTGATACTAGCAGACCAGATAGAGGTAAGGAGAGACAGAGGAAAACAGCGTGTGACTAGCCTGAGCAAGTGGATGGCAGAAGTGGGATTGCGTGGTGTAAAGGGAGAAAGCGTGCTAAGAGCCACCAGAGATAGGGAGACATGAATAGCCATTATTGCCTATGTCCTGAAAGGGCAAGGCACATAGAAGAAGAAGACGACTTGTTTTCAGTGAGAAAATGAATGAAAGAAAGAAAGAAGGGAATAGAGAAATGTTTAACGTCTGTTTCAGAAAACTGGAAAAAGTAGTCAATTTCAATTCTTTTCATTTGTACCCTCTTATTTCTTAAAAAAAATGACCAGCATTCATATTTATGATTGTTATCGCTATATTTTGTTGAAGTTGTTAAGCTCAAATATTTAACAATATAATAGGATAATTTCTACTGCCATAGAACATATCATAAGCTCAAATATTTAACAATATAATAGGATAATTTCTACTGCCATAGAACATATCATAAGCTCAAATATTTAACAATATAATAGGATAATTTCTACTGCCATAGAACATATCATAAGCTCAAATATTTAACAATATAATAGGATAATTTCTACTGCCATAGAACATATCATAAGCTCAAATATTTAACAATATAATAGGATAATTTCTACTGCCATAGAACATATCATAAGCTCAAATATTTAACAATATAATAGGATAATTTCTACTGCCATAGAACATATCATAAGCTCAAATATTTAACAATATAATAGGATAATTTCTACTGCCATAGAACATATCATAAGCTCAAATATTTAACAATATAATAGGATAATTTCTACTGCCATAGAACATATCATAAGCTTATTCAATTATTAAATGAAGGATTAAGATTCATAAGAAAATTCAGATAGGAAAACCGTGAAATTTTCATGGTCCTTTTTAGTTATGATCTGCTGGAACTTTGAGGAACAAAATAAACATGAGTTCATATATCTGAAAAAGTATTTTTTAATCAATTCCCTTCCATTTACCTGCTTACCAGACAGCTACAATCTCCAGGAGTTTAAATGTATAGTCAATAGTCAACTCCCATCTCACTAACTAGCATCCGCTTTCTCATGCTCTTTTCTCCATACACTCTTTTCCTTCTCTTACACACTTCCTGACACCTCCTGTAACCTGTCACTCTTTTTCATAACTTTCCTCCTCTGTAACCCCCTGCACACCAGTGGCAGTAGACTGCCTTTGCTTATGGATGATTTGATTAAAAAAAAAATTTCACTCCATGCAAGACAGTAAAGCTACTAAGACATCAGAAGTTACTAAATAAAAAAAAGAGAAACATTATTAAAGAGTGAAAACAGAAGGCGAGCAATCATGAAGACAGTAGATAGGGATTGACATTGCACTTAAATTTTGGAAGATTGACGTTGGCTGGAAGGCATGACATCGAATGAAAGTTCCACAAGTAAGAAATGCTATAGAATAAACTGTTAGCATAGAACTTATGATTGCATGTAGTCATTTCAACTGTAAAATGAGACCTTGCTGCCAATCTAGTACTGCATTTAAATTCATAATGTCTAGGTATCAAAGAGGAAAGTTCATCATAATAATTACCACTAAAATATTTATCAAGAGTGAAAAGGAAAGAGAAAAGATCAGTGAAAACAAAGGTTCACAAAATAAGAGGAGACATGAAGATAGAGGCGGCAATTTCATTACATTTTAATTTTTGAAAATCATAGATGGCAGGGTAACAAAAAATCGGAAGAGGATTTCACAAGTGAGAAGTGGAAAAAATGTTTCAACAGTAAATATGAGACCTAATAGCCAATTCAGTAGCATTCTTAAATGAATGTTTTTGAGGTACAAAAAAGGGTCAAGGAGAGTCAGTAAAACCACTGCCATGAGAATATTTGGCAAACATGTATGACTGGCACCCTCCCCCGTAATGTTTTACTTTTTCATTTTTTTTACTTTTTTCAGTGCATTCTTATTGATTACACACTAAACTTTCAGATTAGCAAAAAATATTTGGAAAAAATTCAATATTTAAAGATTTTTATGGGGTGCTCAATTTCTCATACAACGTTTTAATAAATTGATCCCCCATATTGGAAACACTAGCTTTGAAGTTAAGTAAAAGACAATGACGAGTTGTTGTAAATAGATCCCCCATGAGGTGTTAATATGCCAGAAAACAAACCCAAATTCTGATCTACAAACTGATTTTTTATGAAGAATAGATAACCTATTCGTGCAAACTTATTCTAAAATTTTGTTTACATTAAATAACCCATTAAGGTGTTGATATGCCGGCAAACAAAATAAACCCAAACCCTGATCTACAAACTTATTTCTCACAAAGAAGAGATATTCTATTTGTACAAACCTACCCGAAAAGTCTTATCAGCATTAAATAACCCATTGGGGTGTTGATATGCCGGAAAACAAAATAAACCTAAACTCTGATCAACAAACTTATTTCTCACAAAGAATACATATTCTATTCATGCAAACTTATCCTAAAATCTTGTTCATATTAAATAACCCATTGAGGTGTTGATATACCGGAAAACAAAATAAACCCAAATCCTGATCTACAAACTTATTTCTCACAAAGAATATATTCTATTCATACAAACCTATCCAAAAAGTCTTGTCAGCATTAAATAACCCATTGGGGTGTTGATAGGCCATAAAACAAAATATACCCAAACCCTTTTCTACAAACTGATTTTTTACAAAGAATGATCAGTATAAGCAGTACCCTACAATATGACAACTACCTGGGGTACATGACGACAGCTTCAACAAACATTGACGAGAGGTTGCATGATGTTAACAACACTCAGAAAGCAACCACGTTCTGCCTATTCTATGCAAAGTGATTATCAGAGAAGATACAAAGGATCTAGGGTCTGTATAACGTCAGGACGACTTTCAAAAATGGTTTTACACTTCTTAGATATTTCTCCCAAGTAAGATTCCGTAATAGAGTAGAACATGACTAAGGACTGTGTGAAAATCATGTCATGCAGCTGAAGAAAGAAATATAAAGGAGAAACGGGTTGCCATCATAAGGTAAGGCTGCAAGAACACAGCAAGGTCGTAACACGAGGGGAAATAGAAAAATCTGTCACAGCTGACCACATATGGAGGGAAAAGAAGGATCATCATCTCTTATGGGATTAAGATGAAATAACAGAGATTGAGTTTTGTTTAATGGCATATCAACACCTCTGTGGGTTATTTAATGCCAAAAAAGGTGGAGTTTTAAGGTGTTTTTTTAAATGTTCGGTTATAGTTGGAAGGTTTTTTTAGTCACATTTTAATGAAAAATTTATTTCTATCTTAGAAAACTGAAGATGTCTTCTAGTTTTTTATTAAAAATGTATTGCTGGTAATATTTTTTTTTTCCTTCAAAAAAGTATTGTTGGTAGTATTTTTCCTTTACAAATGTATATTTTTTTTATAAAAAGTCTATTTTTATGTACATATTTCTATAAAAGTCTATTTTTATACTTCCTTAGTGTTTTGACCCCAGTTTGAGGATTAACTATTTGTCCATAGCTGAGACCCTAACAGGTGTTACCACTCCAGGTCAGAGTGGACTTGGGAACAACAGCAATTAAGAGGTGATTTTATGCTCTTCACAACCTTCAAATCAGAGGCTTTGCTGCTGGATGCAGTTTACTGTCATACCCAGGAATAATAGAGAATACCACTGGTAATTACAAAAACTTAGTGCATATGCTAGGCCACAAAAATCTCCTAAGCCAGCCAAGCATAAAAATGAATATATTATGTGAATCAATAATACAGAGTGCTTGAGAAAATCATTAGCTTCAAGATTACAATATGAGCTCTGGTAGAAGATGGTTACTGATACATTAGATTTATAAGTTCCAAAAATTCATACACCGATAACCTCAAGGACACATGGCCCACTGAATAAAAGTGTTGGTTAGATCTATTAACTTGACACAAAGTGTTTTGATTTCAATAACTTACATTTAGGAAATAGAAAATAACAAAGTTTTATAGTGCAACACCAACATTAGGTTAGAACGTTCTTACTCACTGTCACATCAGGTGAGAAATAGGGGCACTTGATTAATCAGAAGAAGAAATTGTTTCCAAGAGGGGAACAACCAGCACCCATTTCCCAATGGAATCAGTTGAACAAGAAATTCAAGATCTGTGTCTGATAAAGTAGTATCGGGACTGAGTGATGGGCGTGGAAAAATCGCTATCCATCTGTTTGAACTTCTCCTTAGTCAATCTTGTGTTGTCTTGCTAAAACTCGATTGACCTAAGCTGGATAGTTCTTCTTTAGTTTGTTATATGCACAGTCCAGCTGCTGGTAAAACATTTTAATGTCAATGGTGCAATCATGTAGAACAAATTCAAAATGTAGTATTTTTTGGAAATTCTAAGTGATTATGGCCTATTCCACTAAATGAAACATTTTCTCTGTGACCAGTGATGCAATATTGTTGTAGCGAAACATCCCATCCTACCCTGTAATGGATATGGTCTAGTCTATAAAAGACTGTGACTGGGAGCATATGTCACTAGACGGGAGCATATGTCATAGGCAGAGACATTTTCAACTTGATCGTTATTCCTGTTACTGTACGTCGATTGTTCTTGTACGTCTATTGATTTACTGTACTGTTGTATAATAAATCTCTTCTAATCAATCTTCAGTGTTAAGTATTATTCTTATATTATTCTTTTCGCTGTTATTCCTTCCTGGGATATAACAAAGACTTTTGATGATTTGAAGAGAACTTGTTTATTTTATTTTTTTTATTCAAATCCAACAGACTGGTATTTGAGACAGATTCGGATGCTGTTCTCTTGCATGCTGATTTGCTCAGAATTGTCTGGTAGTATAGCTTGAATGTGAAAACACATTCTTACACCCATTTCTATCAATCTAATTTTATTTATAAATGGAACTTTGTCTGTGTGTGTGTGTGTATCCGTTACCTATAGACTTTGAAACGGCTGAACCAATTTTCTTGAAAATTTACACAGTTGTACTATAAGCGCCTGTGAGTGTTCTTAGCTAGGTTTTGTGTCAAGGTACCCCAATAAATATCGAAAATCGATAATTGAAAAAATCAGGTTATAGAAGGAGTGGTCTGATTTTAATCAAATTTGATGCACTCATAGACAAAGACATAAGAAACGATATTCAGAAGTTTCAAGGTTGCAGTTCTTACAATAGTGCAGAAAATCAATAATATATATATATATATATATATATATATATAAAAGGCAAGATGTTTATGTGTGTGTCTGTTTATCTGTCTGTATGTTCTTTATACAAATCCACAATTTTTATCCGATTCTCACGAAACTTCACACAAATATTTTTTAGGCTGAGTCTGGGCTCCAGGACCATGGATTAGTTTTAAAGCTTTCATTACACCCGAGCAACGCTGGGCTATACTGCTAGTTTTTGTATAATGCTGATCTTGTTTCCTCTTTGTATGCAGACAGCCTGCTGCCAGCATGTGTTTTTGATCACTTAAAGGTTCTCTTTGAATATGTTAAGGTTGCTGAGCACCTCTGTTAAGTCTTTGTGGAGTACTTTGTCAAAACTTTTTGCGTAGTCTATGAAACACAGGTACACGTCCTTCTGCATTTGTATTGCTCTTTCTGATAACATTCTGAACATAAATATCATGTTCCTTGTTCCTGGCTTACAACCACATCATGTTGAATACGCCGGTTCTCACTCGATCACCAAAGTTAAGCAACGTTGAGCCTGGTCAGTACTTAGATGGGTGACTGCTTGGAAATATCAGGTGCTGTAAGTGTTTAGTGACGGATATGCATTGTGGTGCAGGGGATATCAGCTCAGAAAGAGAAATCGGTGAGCCAAGTTTGAATTCCAGTTGAATACCCTGCATTCACTTAAGCACTGGTACCCTTGGGAAAGGCATTAATCCATCCCTTCCCTCCAGTTATGGGTTAAATTACAAGGGTAGGACTTGGGGACCCTGCCCTTAAAAACAAATCCCGATAAATCTTGATACTTGAAAAAGAAAAAAGTATAACTACACACAAAAACCTATATAAAAACAACAATAAATTGTTGAAAGAAAAAGGTATTTACAGCAATAAATAAATAAAAAAAAAATTTAAAAAATTTAGTTGGTAACAAATGACCCGCTAAGGTTGATATGCCATAAAAAGAAAACAATCAACCAACCTTCTGTATTTGTATTGCTCTTTCTGATAACATTCTGAGCATAAATATCATATTCTTTGTTCCTGTGTCCTTGACAAAACCACACTGTTCTTGTCCTATTTCTGGTTTGATTCTACTGTGCACTCTGTTCATTCGAATCTGGATGATAAGTTTTGTTATGTGACTCATTAAGCTGATTGTTTTCAGTGGAATTCCCATTTATTTGCACCTAGCTTCTTAGGCAGTTCTATCAAAATTGATCAGTTTAAGTTTTCCTGGATATTACCGCTGTTGTAGATTTCATTTATTATTTCCATAATTTTGTCTCCGCCCAATTCATCTTAGACAATCGGCATCTCTATTACAATGCCATATGGTCCTGCTGTTTTGTTTCTTTTTAATTTGGCCAGTGCAGCTTCCATTTCCGTCGTTAATATTTACGTCCAGTTGCCATTTCTGTGTATTGTCAGTTGCTCTTTCTCGTCATGGAATAGACCTCTGATATATTCGTCTCATCGCTGAAGGATTTTTTTCTTTTTCTAATATGAGTGTTCCATCCTTGGATTTTATACATCCTGTTAATAAGCATGTCTTTTGTCCTTTTCATTGTCTTATTTTTTATGCATGTCTCTTTTATTAGTCATGATCAATCTCTATTTCTGCACATTTGTCGTTGAACCATTCTTTTTTAGTCTGTCTGCATTTCCCCGTTATTTATTTGTATAATTTTCTGTATCTTTGTGTCAAATTTTTGAATGCCTTTGCAAAGTCTACAAAACACGGGTGCACGTCTTTCTACACTTACATTACTCTTTCTACTAATATTATGAGCATAAATATCTTGTTCCTTGTTTCAGTGTCCTTGACAAAACTGCACTCTGCTTGTCCTATTCTACTGCATGCTCTGTTCATCAGAGTTTGAATGATGAGTTTTGTAATGTAACTCATTAAGTTGATTGTATGGTGCAGTTAAAATTTCATTGCATTTAAACAGTGCTATGAAAATTGATCTGCTCAGGCCTTCTGGTATATCACCACCATTGTAGATTTAATTTATTATTCCTATGATTTTTGTCTACACCAAATTCGTCTAAGGCTGTCAGCATCTTTATTGCAATACAGACAGGTCCTGCTGCTTTGTTTCTATTCAATTTGTGTACAGTGCAGAAATATATGCCATTGACTTGTCACTAAATATTATAGTGCCCAATGAACACCCAAAATATCTCATACTTATAGACTCTTTATCAGTGCTTATATCACTGAAAGAAAAAAATGACAGATCCCCTGACTATAAAACTACTAAATAGAATAAACAATCTAGCAAAGAATAAAGACATAACTTTCTGTTGGATCCCAGGCCATATCGGTATCCATATGAACAAAAAAGCCGATAAATCAGCAAAAGAGTCATTACAACTAAACCCCACAACAGAAAAAATCCCTAATACAGATTTAAGACCAAAAATAAATACATATGCCCTCAAAAATTGGCAGGAGTCATGGAACTCCTGTACTGACAATAAACTACATCAAGTGACACAAACTATCGAAAAAAAAGAAACCAATAAAAGGATGTCAAGAAGAGAAGAAGTGGTAAAGGTTAGACTCTGAATAGGACACACCTATATCACCCACTCATACTTATCGAAAGGAGAAGGAGTACCAATCTGCATACCATGCCAAGAACCCTCCACAGTACACCACATACTGACAAACTGCATAGACCTTGAACAGATCCGACTAAAGCACTATCAAGAAAATAATCTGAGGGATATTTTCAACAAGGTCGATCCTAAAAATATTCTCAGATTCCTAAGAGAGACGAAACTATACAACAAGATTTAGTCAAAAAGTTCCTCTGAATCATAAGCAACATTTAACTTCTACCCATCATACCACAACAACTAATGTTTTGGCATTAAATAACCCATAAAGAGTTGATTTGCTATAAAACAAACCAATCAATCTATTCAATTTGGCCAATGCAGCTTCCATTTCGGACTTTAATATTTCCAGACCATCAGTATTTCGGTGTACTGTTGGTTGCTCTCTCGTCATGTAAGAGTTCTTCAATATATTCATCCCATCGCTGAAGTATTTTCTTTTTCTCTAATATGAACGTTTCATCCTTGGATTTTGTACATCCTGTTGATGAGCAGGTTTTTTGTCCTGTTCTATTGTTTTTTATGTATATCTTATTTATTATTCATTCTCAATCTATCTACACAAGCATCAGCCACATATAAAAAAGGCTAAAATAATGGAATTATTATTAAAAAGAGAAAAAGGCAACACTCAATAATATTAACAATGAACATGGCCACTATGTGCTGATCATGATAAGAAAATAAAACAAAAATAATTATATAATTATCTTAACCACAGCTCCTTGTCTGTCATTTTTAACAAAACTTGCACACACACACACACACACACACACACACACATATATATATATATATATATAGAAAGAAAGAATAAATCTAAGTAAGGGCCAACAGATCTACCAAGATTTCACCTTACGGTTCATCAGGGTAAGTTGTCTTTACTGACTTACCCTGACGAGCCGTAGGGTGAAACCTAAGTAGGTCTGTTGGCCCTTACTTAGATTTATTCTTTCTTTGTTGCTCTACTATTGTATTGACTGCTTTAGTGTTAGGGTTCTCCTCTCAGGAATTTTTTCTTTCCTACGAGTATTTTGATGTATGTTCAAGTACTTAGTTTGTTTCTTTTTTTTACTTGCCCTTTTTTCCCCTCCGAGTTTGTTCTCGGTGGGTTTTTCAAGACGAACTGAAATATATTATAACAATTATTAGTATTAGCATTATTATTATTGTTATTATTCTCATTATTGTTATATATATATATATATATATATATATATATATATATATATGCAAGTTTTTATTATTAATATTATTTTTGTTATTTAAATTTTAAATTTTTTATTCTTATTATTAATTTTTTAGTTATTATTATTATTATTATTTTTATTAAAAATAATAATAATTATTATTATTATTATTATTATTGTCATTAATAAAAATAATAATAATAATATTAGGTTTCTAAGTTAAAATTATTTTTTTGTATTTTTTATGTTTTTTATCCTCATTAACATTTTTATCATACTCCATTCTCAAGAATAGTATTAATATCCTTGTCATGGAACCACAACAATTATATTTATAAAACAAAGATATTATAATTGCCATCAAAATTATAATAAAAATCTAACCATGACATTTGCATTCAAAAATTAACATTGTATGTCTGACTCCCTCTCCCAACAACAAAATATTTTCCTTCTTCCCCTTCCCCCCACTATTCTTTCTGTCTGGATAAATCTAACCCTTTCATTTTTGTAAAAATTTGGTCTGATGAGTTGAAGACTTTTGTAAATATTCATGAAATAAATTATCATTGATAGATTTTTAAATTTTCTATTTTAATTATATATATATAAATATATATATATAATTATTAACCAGTTATTTGTCAGACTCAAATTAGACCAGTGCACAGTCGTATTAAAAAGTGGTCATTAGATATATAATTTAATGTATAGATTTTCAATATTTTCATTTAGAATTCAGCCAATTATACAACCTTGGTCTCTAAAATGCCTGAAGATACTGAATTATGAATATATATATATATATATATATATATATATATATATATATATTGACGGATGTGCTTTGTGGTGCAGTGGGTGTCAGCTTGGAGGGGGAAATCGGTGAGCCGAGTTCCAATTCCAATCAAACACTTTGCATTCACTTACGCACTGGTACCCTTGAGAAATGTATTAATCCGTCCCTTCCCTCCAGTTATGGGTTAAATAACTGAGGTCTGTTGTTCATGCGATCTGTGGCAGATTTCTGCACCTATTGTTTGTTTATCATCAGTTTCAAAAAGTGTAGATGGTGCTACACAAGCCTTCACCACTTTAAACAATTCTTTGTGTGGTAGTCTAAGTTAGACGCTCATACGTCAAAATCGACAGGAGAGTCCATGATAATAATAATAATGATATATATATAAAGGAAAACTCAATATTTAGCTCATTTCATCAGACCGCACTATATTCATTTCATTTGGTTCAAATATTTTCCTGGAATATCATGAAATGAGCTAATTTAACTCATAGAAATGAAGTATAATTTATAATTAATCTAAATGAAAGTGTTGAGTTTTCCTTTATAAACATCATATTGCTCTGGATAACATCCATTGAGCTCTCTATACAGATATAACAATATTTTATATTAAATTGATCTTGTTAGATTATCCTCCTTGCTGTTTATGGACTGGACATCTGTACCTACATATATATATATATATAGATATATAATTTTACCCTAAGATGGCTAGGAGCACCACTATCACACAGAGGGTTACAGTGAGAAAAAAGACTGGGTTCGGGTAGAATTGAGGAAAGGATAAAAGAAGAATGGGTTTCACAAAGATAGAAGATGGCAATTAATGTTGCATTTAAATTTTTGGAGATTGTATTTATCAGGGAAGCAAGTTAATGGAAGGGAATTCCACAGGCAGGAAGTACAAGAAAAGAAAATGTTGGCATAGAAGTTAAATTTAACTATTTCAATGGTAAAAGGGTGGGACCTAGATGCCAATCTAGTAGCACACTTCAAGTGGTCAGGGCACTGGAGAAATATATGAGGTAACTGAACGATAAAAGTTGGGAAATTCTGTGCAATGCATTTTTCTTATCAAGGGACATCATTTGACTGAAGTATTGTTCTTATTGATGGAAATTTATGTGTGTAAAGAAAAACTATATAAATACAGATGGTTAAAATTATTTACCAAAGAAAAGCACTAAATTTTAAATTTCTCAGTTTTAAATTTTCAATTCAATTACCTGACATTGTTTTGATGAATATAAATTTATATATCATATTATTCTAAAGAAGTAATGAATTTTTTGTTTATTAACTTGACTTATCTTTATGACATTAAATTTTTATTTTTGCTAAATACTAATATTTAAAGAGACATTCCATTTTTTTTAAAACAGTATAATTATTTTCATCTACAGGCCTGAATATTTGAGAACTCTTATTATAGAAAAAATAAAGTGACAAAATATTCTCCAATATATATATATATATATATACTAGCAGTATAGCGCAGCATTGCTTGGGTGTAATGAAAGCTTTAAAATTAATCTATGGTCCTGGAGCTCAGACTCTCTGGACGTTGGCACAAAAGACTAAAAAGCAATAGTTGTTTCTAGTTAAAATGAAACTGTAGACTGAAAGAAAAATGAATGGATGTAAGTCAAATTTTGATTTCCTGGTATCGATATCAAATAAGTTTTTTTCGTCATCAACTGAATTTTGAAGGCTAAATAAGTCCTCTGAGTAAATGGTATCATGGCTGAGACTAAGAACTATAATTATACCTACTTAGAGCCAAACCTGAAGCAAAAACTAAAATAAAAGAGCTGAAAAAAATACAGATATACAGGTAGATAAACAGACACACACATACAAACATCTTGCCTTTTATATATATATATATATATATATTATTGATTTTCTGCACTATTGTAAGAACTGCAACTTTGAAACTTCTGAATATCGTTTTTTATGTCTTTGTCTATGAGTGTATCAAATTTGATTGAAATTGGACCACTCCTTCTATAACCCGATTTTTTCGATTATAAATTTTCAATATTTCTTGGGGGTGCCTCGACACAAAACCTAGCTAAGAACACTCACAGACGCTTATAGTACAAGTGTGTAAATTTTCAGCAGTTTCGGAGTCTATAGGTAACTGACACACACATACACACACACAGATAAAGTTCCATTTATAAATAAGTTTAGATTAGATTAGATACATATTATTATACCTACTTAGAGCCAAACCTGAAGCAAAAACTAAAATAAAAGAGCTGAAAAAAATACAGATATACAGGCAGATAAACAGATATATGTGTGTGTATATGCTTAAATATTCTCTTCTATAATCTGTTGAGAAGAACAATATGAGTAAAAAAAGAGACAATTGGAAAACTGTATTTAATTTTAGCTGACATATTTTATCCACTGACAGACAATATCAAGGCAAAAAATGAAATGAATTGATTTGAAATAAAGTATCTATAAAGAAAAACAAAATGTTGGTTACTAGAAAATTATAAAATGCTCTCATGAATATTTATGAGCAAGTGCTTTATAATTTACTTTTTTTTAATCAAATATTGACCATAATTATTAGGCCACCCCAGTGTTTTAAAAAAATAATGTCTTTCAAACTATTTTTTAATATTTATTACCAAGTGAATAACTGTAAATGAAAATAGAATGGTTCTTTTGCTAATATTGCACAATAACATGTGAATCAAATGAATTTATAAATATTTAATAATTACCTATATTGCAGTTTCATCACTGAAAGAATGAAGAAAATTTAGAGTGATTCAGACGAGTTCATCTTTGCTTCCTTGCCTTGTAAAATTTTGCAAAGTAATAATAACAAAAGAAGGATTCTATTTGCATTTGGCAATAAATACTAAAAATAGTATGAAATACATCATTTCTTTAGAAAAACTGGGGTGGCCTAATAATTATGGCCGGTAGTGTATATATTTAACCGTACTGGTGAGCTGTGATACAGTGAAACAGATCTGTCTGTGGATGACTACTTACACTCTCACACCCTGATTGAGCACTCTGGAAGAATGGTAGACTTTGAAAAACAGTAGCTACTCTAGCAACTATGCATCATTCATTCAGTGATAAATTAGAACACTCTCAGCTATTGGGCGTGTATAATGATAATATACATGCTAAAAAGTCTGCGTTCTTCTACCGAGCGCCAATAGCTCAGAGGTAGAATTGCTGACTGACACCAGTTCGGTCGGGTTTCAATCCTGGGTTGAAAGTAATCGGTGTCTAACTGTACTGATATGCTGTGATACAGCGAAACAGATCTGTCTGCGGATGACTGTATATACATACATATATATATATATATATGTGTGTGTGTGTGTGTATGTGCATTGTGGTACAGTGGATATCAGCTCAGAACGAGAGATCATGGAGCCGAGTTCGAATTCCAGTTGAATTCATTGCATTCACTTACATGCAAATACCCTTGGGAAACGTATTAATCTGTCTCTTCCTTCCAGTTATGGGTTAAATAACAGAACAGATTGGGTTCTATAGCCTTGGTTGGCAACCAATCTATCGCAGGAAGCAATGGCAACCTACTGCAGGATAATCTTCTACCCAGTCAATCATGTCTCTTTTGAGACATGATCACCCAAGCGTGTTTCACGTATAACACTTAACTAATTGATGGAGAAATATGGTTCAATATCTTAGGACAGTTATACAGGGTGATTGAAAAGTAACTTCCCAATTTTAAAATACTAAAAATTTATTTCTTAACTATCATTTTTAAAATTCAGTATGCCCATTAGATTTTGCTACCAGTTTACAAGCTACCATGGAATTACGTGAACTGATTTCACCAGGAACTCTTATGGCATGGAAGACATAACTTCTTGAATTTGCCCTACATTTTCTTTCAAATTCTTGGTTTGGTATAGCAAACTTGTTTTTATTAATCAACCCTGAAGAAAAAAAAGTCACAGGGTGTTAAGTCAGGATTCCTGGCTGGACACTCATACATAAAAATGAGTGTTATTTTCCAATCACCCTGTAAATATAGACAGATTGAATTCTATGTCAGCCCTAATTTGTACGTTCATTCAATCATGTTTCATTGAATAATACAGGCATCTCATGTCTATTTAATTTTATAATAATCTTTTCCAGTTCTCTAAAGTAAGACACTGTAGTTTTTTCCTACCCAAGTACTTTTGATCTTCTCCAAAAGTACCATTATCCGTCCCTTCCCTCCAGTTATGGGTTAAATAACTTTATAAATTGTAGGGAATTATAAACACAAACTTACTGCAACTGTGATAAAAACTGCATTTCGTTCTGATAGAGTTTTTTGCATTTCTACCAATTTCTGGTGAATTTCCTTTTATTGAAATGCTTGATTTGCAAAAATTCTGTACTTACAACATATAAATTAAAAATTTTAGAATAATTATAACAAATCACATTCAAGCATTTTAAAAAAATACAGGATATTGAAAGTACATGGGTGGGAAAAGGTATGGTGCTTTCCTTGACGAATTTCATTCTAACATCAAGGGACTGATTAGAGAACTGGAAAGGATTATTATAAATTTTAATAAACATAATATGCTTATATTATTCAATAAAACATCTACGTGTGTTTGTATGCGTGCGATGGATAAATTGTCGTCTAATTGATGCAAAAAAAAAAAAAAAATTAAAATAATACTGACATGTCATTTTAACATATATACATTTACCAAAATTACACAGAAGCTATCTTGAAATACTAAATCGTAAATTTATTCAATAAAATAGCCATTGGCTTCAACCACAGCCTCCAGATAACTTTGTAATCTCCTACATCAATTCTAGACGGTTTACTTGTTTAAGTTTTTGAATGCTGGCATAATCCTTGCCTTCAGATCATCTTTGGTGTTACTAGAAGTTTAGTTAGTCACTCACTCAACTGCATCCCACATAAAAATCATGGGGGTTTCAGTCTAGGGAGTTAGGTAGCCTAGATGTAAGGGTGGTGTGGTTGCAGAGATTGTCTAACAGCCTTGACTGGCTTCTTCTGCTTGTGTGGTACGGTGCAGAGTCCTATTGCTCGACATCATGTTTTCAGCAGTCACCCTCTAGACCTAGAGCACCACTACCCCTTGAAGACACTTGATGTAGACACTTGTGTTGAGTTTGAGTCCGTGTGGGAAGATGAATTGAGTCATAACATCACCACTACTAGTGGTTACTCAAAACACTTTCCTAATCACAATAAGACTCATTGAACTCTTTCTGAATTCTTTGCACAGTTTTCAGAATGCATGTCTTTTCCATATTTATAGCAGAGTGAAGTAATGTCATATTTATGATTAGGATGCTCTCTGAAAGGGCAACAGAAATAAAGAAACTTGTACCTTGGTTTTACTAGCAGTATAGCCTGGCGTTGCTCGGGTGTAATGAAAGCTTTAAAACTAATCCATGGTCCCGAAGCTCAGACTCTTTGAATGTTGGCAAAAAAAAAAAAAGCAAAAGTTGTTTCCAATTAAAGTGAAACCGTAGACTGAGAGAAAAATGAATGGATATAAGTCAAATTTTGATTTCCTGGTATCGATATCAAATGAGATTTTTTCATTGTAAACTGAATTTTGAAGGCTAAGTAAGTCCTCTGAGTAAATGGTATCATGGCTGAGACTAAGAACTACAATTATACCTGCTTAGAGCCAAACCCGAAGCAAAAACTAAAATAAATGGGCTGAGAAACTGATTTTGATCAGACCTGGTAGAATATCAGTGTATGATTTTATAATATCTGAGTCAAATAAGTCATCCAAGGATAAACTAGCCTAAGTAAATCCATGAAAACTTATCATACCCATCAGGAGTAAAAGTGGAGAAAATGAGCCATATTGATGGCTGAATATTGGTTTTTGATCAGATTTGATAGAATATCGGGAGTATTGATTTTCGATATCGGGGTTATTATCGATTTTCTGCACTATTGTAAGAACTGCAACCTTGAAACTTCTGAATATTGTTTCTTATGTCTTTGTCTATGAGTGTATCAAATTTGATTAAAATTAGACCACTCCTTCTATAACCCGAATTTTTCGATTATCTATTTTTGATATTTACCAGGGGTACCTTGACACAAAACCTAGCTAAGAACACACGCAGATGCTTATAGTACAACTGTGTAAATTTTCAAGAAAATCGGTTCAGCAGTTTTGGAGTCTATATGTAACGGACACACACATACACACAGAGACAAAGTTCCGTTTATAAATAAATTTTGATGAGTTATGCAAAGGCATTTGACAAAATACACCACAAAAAATTGATGGAGATGCTCAACAGCCTCGGCATTTTTGCGCAAGACATCAGAGTAATTAAGAATCTCAACTGGAAGCAAACTGCCTGCACACAGACAGGTAACGATCTCAGCAGATATACAAATTTAGAAATGGGTGTAAGACAAGGATGTGTCTTTTCACTGGATCTGTTCAACTCAGCAAGTCTATTTTGAGGATCTTAGATGCTATGCCAGTATTTGTTATTAGTGGCCACAATTTGAACAACATAAGGTATGCAGATGATACAGTGCTGACTGCAGACATGGAAAGGAAACTACAAGACCTCCTACAGAAGGTAGCTGAAGAGAGGGACAAAAAATAAACTGCAGGAAAACCGAATGCATGGTCATCAAGAAAAAGAACAAGCCAAAATGGCAAATACAGGTTGGGGATACTAGAATCAAGCAAGTACAAAAATTTAAATACCTAGAAAGTGTTCTAACAGGAGATTTGGGAAGTGCAACACAGAGATCTGAAGGCGAATTGGCATGGTGAAGCTGAGTAAAGTACAGGAAACTTTCACTAGAAACAAAGAAGAGAGCACTAGAATGCTATGTGATGCCAGTTCTTCAATACGGCAGAGAATGTTGGATAATATCATCAAAGATGAGGAAAAAACTTGAAGCAGCGGCAATGTGGTTCTACAGAAGGATGCTGCGAATATCATGGACCGAGTATGTGAGCAATGACAAAGTGTTGGAAAGAATGGCAACGAAAAGGAAATTAATAGTGAGCATCAGGAAGAGACAACTGAAGTTCATAGGACATGCAATGAGGAAGGAGGGCTTAGAGAACCTGATACTGACAGGCCAGATAGAGGGAAAAAGAGACAGAGGAAAGCAGTGGATAACATATTTGAAGGGCCTGAGCAGGTGGATAACAGAACGGAGGTTGTGTTGTGCAACAGGAGAAAGCGTACTAAGAGCCATGACAGATAGGGAGACATGGAAAGCCATGATTGCCTACGTCCTGAAAGGACAGGGCGCATAAAAAAAGAAGAAGAATTACATCATGGTGTGCTTTTTCTCACAGACACTGCCTAACTGATGTTACTGTACTGTGCAGTCGACAAAATCAAAAACAAATAACAAATAATATACTCATTGCTCTTTCTCTCTCTCTCTCTCTCTCTATATATATATATATACTATCGTCATCCGCAGACATATCTGTTTCGTTGTATCACAGCTCATCACTACGGTTAGACTCCGACTGCCTTTTAACTCAAGATTGAAACCCGACCGAATTGGCCTCGGTCGGCGATTCTACCTCTGAGCTACGAGCGTTTGGCAGAAGAAGGCAGATTTTTAGCATACAAGCCCAATATTATACACGCCCAATAGCCAGAGTGCTCTAATTCATTATTGAATGAGCGATGCGTATATGCCGGAGTAGCTACTGTTTTCAAAGTCTCCCATTTTTCCAGAGTGCTCAATCAGGGTGTGAGAGCTTAATACTATCGTCATCCGAAGACAGATCTGTTTCACTGTATCACAGCTCATCAGTATGGTTAGACTCCGATTGCCTTCATATATATATATATATATATATATATATATATATATGTATATGTTATGGAAATTAATGAAGATTTTTTTTTTTTTTTTAAATATATATATATATATATATATATATATATATATATATATATGTATATGTTATGGAAATTAATGAAGATTAACAAAACTTGGTTATAAACAACCGACAATTTGAAATGATTTTTTTAACATAATTTTTGATTGATACTCGTATTTAAGTAGATATTCTGTTTTTAATCAAACAGTATTATATCTTTATTTCTACTGGCCTGATTATTTACAATAAATTTTTTTTATGAAAATGTGTGTCATTTGGCAGGATTCGAACCACATAGGCGGGGAAACCACCAAGTGATCTGGCACATCTTAGACCCCTCAACCACGAATGACAATCAGTCAAAACGAAGTCAAATTAAGCTTATAAGACAACTTTTGAATTCATCGAAATAACCATTGAAACTTGGTTGTAAACAACTGACAATTTGAAATGATTTGTTTGAACATTATTTTTGATTGATACTCGTATTTAAGTAGATATTCTGTTTTTAATCATATATAATACATATATATATATATATATATATATATATATATATATATATCTGTATGTTGAACTTTTAAAATAATTTATCAGGGGCTGAAGTTTAGTAAAACATTATTTTCAGATTTTGAGACATAAAACTTATATTTGTTTTCAAAATATTTAAATTCCATAACTTTATAAGAAGTAAACAAAAATTTGGTTTTGAACTAGACCAAATCAAAAATATGAATCCTCCAATATTATTTTTTTTAATATATTTTTCTGAATGGTTGGTAGGATTTGATATGCTATTAGATATTTTAAAAGTATCTAAACTGAGAAAAGTTAGGTCTACATTCCTATTAACTTGTTTCAAGAACTTTCAATCCAATTTGTTTTTGTGTTTTTAGAGATAACCAGCAAACGGATCAAGGCTTGTTTCTGTATGTCACAGAAAATGGTTTTCTATCCTAAGAATTAATTTTCAGTTTTTTTTTCATTGGAAGAATGATTCTAAAGTTAAGTTGGCCAAAACAAAAATATAACAGAGTATGTTTAAAAATGCGTTCCATAATTGCCAAAAATAAAGTTTGGTTTTAAACAAAAAGAAAAAAAATTACACCTTTTAAAAATGTTTTCCCGTAGGCCAGTTTGAAATCAACTTTTTTATCAAGTAAGCATTGTTTCATAGTAAGTGTAGTTAAACTTGCTTATGAATTAATAACGATCTTTAGCTGTTTGAGAATCACATGACAAAATTGAGACACATTTTAATTTCTTTGTTACTGTTATCACATTTCAGCCTTTCTCACTTGCCAGTCAATCCAGGCAAGACCATACTCTCTGCTATTTTCTGTATTTCTTCTTCTATGTGGGTTGTCCTTTCACGATGTAGGCAATCATGGTTTTCCAAGTCTCCCTATTCCTGGTGGCTTTTAGCATGCTTTCACCTGTAAAGTCTTGCAGCCCCCGTTCTGTAATCCACCTGCTCAGGCACTTCAAATATGTTATCCACTGCTTTCCTCTGTCTCTTTTTTTTTCTATGTGGGCTGTTAGTATCAGGTTCTCCAAGACCCCTTGCATGTCCCAGGAACTTCAATTGTCTCTTCCTGATGCTCAATATTAATTTCCTTTTCATTTCCATTCTTTCTAGCAGCTCGTCATTGCTCACTTGCTTGGTCCATGATATCCACAGCATCCTTCTGTAGAACCACATTTCAGCTTATTGAAGAACTGACATCACACAACAATCCAGCACTCTCTTCTTTGTTTCCAGCAAAATCTTCCTGTGTCTTAATACTCTACTCAGCTCCTGGAATGCATCGTTGTGCTTCTAGATCTCAGGAATATAAATGTATAAAAACTGATGTGACCACAAAGTGAGGGGTCATTTATATATTGATTGTAATATGGAATTGATCCCCCACTTTATATCCATTATGCTTCTGTAGAACCACATTTCGGTTGCTTCAAGTCTTTCTTTCATTTTTGATAGGATTGTCCAGCATTCACTGTTATATTGAAGGACAGACATCACATAGCAATCCAGTACTCTCTTCTTTGTTTCCAGCAAAATCTTCCTGTGTCTTAATACTCTACTCAGCTCCCGGAATGCATCCTTGTGCTTCTAGATCTCAGGAATATAAATGTATAAAAACTGATGTGACCACAAAGTGAGGGGTCATTTATATATTGATTGTAATATGGAATTGATCCCCCACTTTTATATCCATTATGCTTCTGTAGAACCACATTTCGGTTGCTTCAAGTCTTTCTTTCATTTTTGATGGGATTGTCCAGCATTCACTGTTATATTGAAGGACAGACATCACATAGCAATCCAGTACTCTCTTCTGTGTCGTAATATTTCACTCAGTTTCCCGAATGCGTCTTTCGCCATGCCAATTTGCCTTCAAATCTCTGTTTCACACTTTCCATCTCCTTTTCAAACACTTCCTAGGTATTTAAATTTTTGTACTTGCTTGATTCTAATATCCCCTCCCTGTATTTGGCATTTGGGTGGCTCTTTTTGTTGATAACCATGTATTCAGTTTTCTTGCAATTTATTTGAAGTCACTTCTTGTCACACTCTTTGGCAGAAGGTTCTTTTGCAGGAGGTTCTGCAGTTTCCTTTCTGTGTCTGCAATCAACACTGTATCATCTGCCTATCTTACTTTGTTCAGATTGTGGCCTCCAATGACAAATCCTGGCATCACATCTAGGGTCCTCAAAATATTCTTTAGCATTCTGTATTTTTTAATCGCAAGATAATTGGTGGCACAGAAACACTCATTAATGTATAGACTCTGGGGTAGTCATTTTTAAATTTAAACATGATGCTAATTGTCCACCTAAAAATGCTAAATACATTTTTAATGTTTTATTTGCATTTTTTTTTTACATTGCATGTTAAAAAAAGATGTTTGCAATAATATTTATTTATGTATGAATAAAGCTGAATAAGAATCCAATGGAATTGTAAAAATTTAAGAGCCACTCAAGGTAGTGGACATTACTGTGTGGTGTTGCATGAGTGTAAGTAAAGGCAAGAAGTGAAGTTCATAGGTTTTTACTGGAAAGAAAATGGTTAGCTCTTTTTTGAAGAGGGCAAGATTTTAGTGATCAGGGAACACATCCTTTTAGGAGTGTTCCATAAAGCAGCAGTATTTGTGAAAAAGCTATCCAAATATAAATTACTTCAAACTATTGGAATACAAAAGAAATGTTTATGAGTTACACTTACATATGCAGCATAATGGGTCGCATTTTTAACTGCTGCCATATCTAGTCGGGTGCTCCTGCTATCCACCTAGGGGTCCTTGACAAAATCCAACAAAGAATCTGTAATGTGATCGATCCCAACTTGGCAGCTCGGATACAATCAGTTTCTCACCAGTGCAATGTATCTCTTTTATGAATACTTTCACGGCTTCTGCTTCGATGAACTTAGCTCACCGGTGTCCCCTATATATTAATTTACTCGAGCCACTAGATTAATAACTAGGTCCCACCCTTTTACTGTGAAACCAATAAATTGTAAACATAAATTCTACTCCATCAGCTTCTTTTCTCACACTTCCTGCCTGTGGAATTCCCTTTTATTTACTTGCTTCCCTGACAGCTACAATCTTCAAGAATTTAAATGTAAAGTCAATAGTCATCTCCTATCTCACTAACCTGCATCATCTTTCTCATGCTCCTTTCTTCATCCACTCCACTCTCATCAGTATTCTCATCTTTCTCTTACCCACTTCCTGACACCCACTATAACCTGTCACTCTTTCTCATAACTTTCCTTTTATGTAACCCCCTGCACAACAGTGGCAGCAAAATGCCTTACTTGGGGCAATATGTTTATTAAAAAAAAGGAGTGGAATGCTTAAAAATTGTAGATCATAAGAACACATGTCATTGAAATAACTATAGAGCAGCAAGAGTCTCATGGTTTCATCTTTGGGGAAAAGGGTTGTAGTGTGGAAAATAACTCATCACCCAAAAGGGTGTGCATACAATCTTTTGAACTCTGTCAAAACAGGCAAGTAAGAACAAGACAACTCCAGCCCAGGCATGGCAACGATACTCCATTTTTGGTCTGGTCTGGCTCTTGTAAGTACCGAGTAAAGCAGAGAGAATCAGATACTTACTGGTACAAGACAATGAACCAATCGTTATCCCAGCATGTTTCATAATAGATCAGATATTTGTCTAAATTTCTGATATGAGGTTGTATTTACAGTATTTACATTATTAGAACTATTGTCCTCATCTTTGTTGCAATTTGTCTGACGTTTAATAATAGATCATTCTATTTGTCTATATTTCTGAGATGAGGTAGTATTTACAGTATTTACATTATTCAGGTTATTGTCCTCCACTTTTTTGCCATTTGTACAACGTTTCGGCCATGGTATGCTCCAGCCTTCTTCAGGTGCTCGGAATTTCAAACCGAACCCTTTATTACAATCACTGGGGTATATGAACTCCATTCCATGCATAGTGGTGCTTCTTTTGATAATCATGAGTTATCTCTCTCTAACTCTGTAAGTTACTTGTTCACAACTGTATTAGCCTCGTAATGAACTCACAATTCTTTGGGTCAAGTCACAGGAACTAACCAACATCTATATCCACTGGGCCATGTGTCCTTGTTCGAAATTCCTGGCACCTGAAGTAGGTTGGCACGTACAACAACCAAAACATCGTACAAATGGCAACAAAGATGAGGGCAATAGTTCAAATAATGTAAATACTGTAAATACTGCCTCATCTCAGAAATATAGACAAATAGAATGATCTATTATTAAATGTCATACAGATGGCAACAAAGATGAGGAGAATAGTCCAAAAATGTAAATACTGTAAATACTACTTCATCTCAGAAATATAGACCAAATAGAATGATCTATTATTAAACATCATACAAATGGTAACAAAGATGTGGAAGAATAGTCCAAATAATGTAAATACTGTAAATACTACTTCATCTCAGAAATATAGACAAATAGAATGATCTATTATTAAACATTGTACCAATGGCAACAAAGATGAGGACAACAGTCCAAATAATGTAAATACTGTAAATACTACCTCATCTCAGAAATATAGACAAATAGAATGATCTATTATTAAATGTCATACAAATGGCAACAAAGATGAGGACAATAGTTCAAATAATGTAAATACTGTAAATACTACCTCATATTAGAAATATAGACAAATAGAATGAAAAAGAAGTTAAATGTGGTAGTCAACCAAATAACTTGGAAATCCGTTGTTGACAAGTGTTTTTTTCAAGTTATGAAGTTCTTTGAAAAAAAAGTAAGAAGATGAACTCTTATATACTCTCATGAGGAAAGTTTTGATAACATCAATTTTACATCTATCTATCTATCTATATATATATATATATATATATATATATATATTCACTTGCATCTTCTTTACCTTTTATATTAACTGTGTTGGAAAAAAAAAGACAACAGTGAAAGATTTAAAACTTCTATTGAAATTCATTATTATTGGTCACAATCTTAACAACATAAGATATGCAGTTTTAATACTAGTCTCAGAAAAGCAACTCCAGGAACTCTTACAGAATTGAATAAAGGACTAAGCATCAATTGCAAGAAGGTAGAATGTGTGGATGTCAAGAAAAGGAATAGAACAGTATGCAAACTAGGAATGAAAGATGCTAAAAGCCAAGCAAATACAAAGACTTAATTAGGTAATTGATAAGATTTGAGGAACTCTCTTGTGAATGGAGGTTATTAACCCTTAAGGAACTCTCCTAGATTATGACTTCCTGCATGCCACAAGGAAACAAAGACAGATATTTTAAGTTACTAACAGTAGTCTGTAAAATTAATTTTATTAAATCTTCTTAACTTGTAATAATTGTTGCTTATTTACAAATCCATAGTCTTTTAAAAGAAAATGAAAAATATGACCGTGAAATACACAGCAGAAGATGCCTTCCCAAAACTTTGCAAATTGTTAAAAAACTCATTTGTTATCTTATTCACTACTTTCCTTTGTCCGTTCAATATGTCGTTGTTATTGTCATAATCTCTAAGCAATCTTTCCTCATTATACAACCATGAAATTTCAGTTCTCTCTTTGTTATATATATATATATATATATATATATATATATATATATATATATATATATATTATAGCGGGTATCTCTTATTCCTTTTCTAGTTGTAGTAGGATTCCGTAGCAGGTTAACGGAATTTGGCCTTGCGGGAAGATGGCCTACTATAATTCATAAAATGCTTATAAATTCAAGAAAGGCAATTAGGGATAAATTGATGCTATTTTATATTTTAATTTCATGCAAGGAGATTTTTGTTTCTGATTTTGTCAACAGCACTGTATAGTAGGTTCAGATGAGTACAGTCTGTGAGAAAAAGAGCACCTGATGCAATTCACTCCACCAGAAATTTGGAAACGGCATGTTGAATTGCTTGGCATTCATGCCAGACATTCCAATATGAACATTTCAGAGTGTTTGAGTGTCAATCTTTGGACAATGCAGACGATTCAAAAAGAATTGAATGAGTTTCATGGTGATTAGGAAAGTGTTTAGAGTGATGACTAGGGATGGTGATTTTATACCTCTATTCATCTCCCCAAAAGGGCTTCAGAT
This sequence comes from Ascarosepion bandense, assembly GCA_037127315.1. Classification (NCBI taxonomy): domain Eukaryota; kingdom Metazoa; phylum Mollusca; class Cephalopoda; order Sepiida; family Sepiidae; genus Ascarosepion; species Ascarosepion bandense. Next base: position 1,888,434 of record JBBBDQ010001538.1, read on the forward strand.
GCAATACAGAGGCCTACATCAAGTGCCTTGAAGAGTTAGTGCTGCCCTGGGTCAAGAGGGTGGCTGCTGAAAGAACCCATGCCTGGCAAATGAACTCTGCACTGTGCCGTCAGTCAATTTCTGCAACCACCTCCCCACTTACATCTGGCCACCTAACTCCCCAGTCTGCTGCCCTCTTGATTATTATGTGAGAGGAGCAGTTGAATGAGAGATCAAAGAATCTCATTCTAACACCAAAGATAAACTGAAGGCAAGGATTATGGCAGCATTCAATGACTTAAACAAGGAGACTGTCCAGAAGAGATGCAGGAGATCCTGAAGTCGTCTGGAGGCTGTGATTGAAGCCAATGGTGATTTTATAAAATGAATTTACTCTTTAGTATTTCAAGATATTTTTTGTATAATTTTGGTAAATATGTTTGTGAAAATGAAATGTCAGTGATATTCTGATATTTGCATAATTTCAACAGCAATTCATCCATCACATCCTTTATATATATAGATAGCCTAGAGGTAGAATCGCCGACTGACACCAATTTGGTCGGGTTTCAATCCTTGATTAAAAAGCAATTGGAGTCTAATCGTATTGATGAGCTGTGATACAGCGAAACAGATCTGTCTGCAGATGACAATATATATATATATATAACCAAGTTTAATGGGCGTATGGGTGGAATAATATTCCGTATCCAAAGAAACACTATTCTTAAAAAATTGCTCAATACAAAGTAGAGCTAATAATATTTATTCAGAAATTATAACATGAATATGTTATAATATCATTACAAAAGTATCTATTTTGTTTCAATACTTCTTGCGTCTTATCAAGTGATGAGGTTTTATTTCAAGTTATTTATCAAGTGATGAGGTTTATTTAAAGAAATTTGAAATAAACCTCATCACTTGATAAGACGCAAGAAGTATTGAAACAAAATAGATACTTTTGTAATGATATTATAACATATTCATGTTATAATTTTTGAATAAAAAAATAATATATATATATATATATATATATATATATATATATATTTAACCAAGTATAATGTGCATATGGGTGTAATAATATTCCATACTATTCTTAAAAATTGCTCAATACAAAGTAGAGCTAATAATATTTTTTCAGAAATTGTAACATGAATATGTTATAATAATAGATACTTTTGTAGTGATATTATAACATATTCATGTTATAATTTCTGAATAAATATATATATATATATATATACATGTAAATTTGTTGGTGCATTCATACTACAAAAGTGTACATTACTTATATGGATTTCCATGTTTTATTGGTTTATGTAAGATTTTAAGTAAGCCAGCATTTCATATACATACATGGCTGTTGCAACAATAAATTCGACCGCACCATCAATATTAGTTCCAAAACTCACACAAATAATGCAAAAAAAATATCAGTATTTCATTTGTCTGTCTCTTTATACATGAACATACATACACACATACATATGCGTGTTGATATGTTTCCGTATGTGCGTTTACATATATTAAAAATGTATGAATGGATAACATGATAAAGACATTTGTATACTTACATATTATTTACTTATATATTTTTTGTCTTTAAAGATTTTACTTGTCATAAGAAATGCATGAAGATTTTTTTGAAATGAAAGGATTTGTTTTTGAATAGAACTGGGTGTAGCCAGGTGAAGCTTCAGAACATGTCAGCCTCATCTGATTCCCTCCCTTTTTAATAACTCTAGACATGTTGAAAGCCTTTTTATTGCTGCTATTATTATAATTATTATTATTTTTTTCTTTTGTTGTTGTCGCAAATATTGCTTGAAAACATACCTATGTCTGTATTTACATCTGTCTATGCATGTGGATGTTTAGTAAAAGGGAGAGGCTGGTTTCTTATTTTTGAAGTCTTAATTACTTATGCGATGTGACAAGGTATGCATAGATTACATGACAAGAAGAAAATCGCTGATGAATAGCAGAAAGCAACGAAATTAATGATTGAGTTTTTTTAAAGAAACGGTAAGAATCAGGATAAAATTCTTAAAGAATGGCAGTCATGTAACAAGAAAAGAAAGTGAAAATAGTAGGTAAAAACAAAAAAAAATAGTTGGTAAAATAAAAAAAAATAGTTGGTAAAAACCAAAAAAAAAAAAAAGAAAAAAAAAAAAAAGAAAAATGAGATGTTAAGAAAAAAAAAGGTAAAAAAAAAGTCCTGGCAAGAAAAGAAATCCAAAAATAAAAAGATGACTGGAAGGCAAAAACTTCTTTTCTATATGCTGTGTCCATTCAGGATGTTAGTGATCATGGCTCTCCACAATTTCCTGCCTTATATAACTCTTAGTAAACTTGTTTTTTGCTATCTCTTCTAATCCCAGTTCTGCCAATCATTTAAACAATCTCATTAGGTAGGTTATGCATTTTTACTTCAAGCCTCAATCACCTTCAGTCTGTCCTGTAAGTGTCAAACTTTCTAAGCTTTCTTTCCTCATTATGAATCCTAGAATTTTGAACTGTCTCTTTCTTTTACTAAATATGGACAAATTAAAAAAGACAGAAGAATAGAAATAAATTAGCAAAGCTAAAAGAAAAACATTTTTAAAAAAGAGCAGGAAAGAGAATTGAAATATTAAAGAGTTTTTTGTTCTGACAATTTCAACAAAGAAATTTTTGGAATGTAACAATTTTTATGGGACAGAGATTGTACGATGATATAATTTACGATTTCTGTTCCGTAAAAGCTAATACATTTAATATAAGAAATGTATATGTAAATGTAACAACTGTTATGGGAGAGAAATTGTATATCAATCTATTTCCTGGCCTCTGTCCTATAACAAAAAAGATGAGGCATCACAAGCCGCTCGACATACTTTATGTCTACCAATTCTAACCTTTATAGCTAAGAACTTCCATGCTAGGTATATAGTAGTTAACCATCCACATTCTCTTTGTATAACATTGGTGACGAGTAAGTTCCCTTTCAGTATGTTCTTCTCATGAACCACTGCTCTGTGGAATTGACTGTAGTTGTTTTCCTTACTTACAACAGTTTTAACGAGTTCAAGTCCATGGTTAACAATTATTTTACACACATATGAGCATAAACTCTATCTCTTACTCTGTAACCCTCTGTCTTGAGTGACTCCCAGGCTTTGTACAGTGTGAACCTCACTGCCTAAAGAAAAATATTGTATAACAATATAACTTACTGCATTTGTCTCATAATAACTGATCCATTTTATATATGAAATGTTTATGCAAATGTAACAGCGATTATGAGATAGAGATTTAATTTACTGCCTCTGTCCCATAATAGCTGATTTATTTAATATTTTCCCATAAATGAACAACTTATTCAAATTACTAGTGTTGCATAGAGAACAGAAAATACAACACTTAAAATCAAAGGGATCCAAAGATGCCTTCCAAAAACTAAGCAAATTATTAAGAAACAGAAAAATGTCATCAGAAAAAAAGAAAACAATGCTGTTATTTAGTGAATTCTGGACAATCTACTCCAGATGAAGAAGAATCGTGAAGCGAAAAAAATCGGGCTCTGCAGAATGATAATGACAATAATAAATCATGGATCAAATTTCAATAATGAATTTCAAGAAAAGAAAGAAGAAGAACATTTATATTTAATATCAGGAAGAGAGTTACAATTTTTAGGGTATGAGGAAAGAGGACTTTAAAAATTCTATCCTGACAGGACAGATTCAAGACAAGGCAGAATGTACCAGCCAAGCTTCAGGAAATGGATGGCAGAGAATGATTTTGGAGAGATAGTGAAAGGACGGAATTTATTTTGAGTTACAAAGGACTGAAAGTTGCAGAGAGCTAATGTTCTGAAGGAACATGGTATATATTATAAGAATTGTCAGCATAGTGTAGATTTTCATATGATGATATGAGAGTTGACTGAAAGGGCCATAGGTGGTCAAGATAGTCTATGGAATGTAACCAAACAAGGTTTGTTTTTCTGCAAAGTCCTCTTTATAGTCTATATACCCCTTTCCTTGATGTTTCAGTCCTTGGATTCCATAAGTGAAGAAGTTTTTGTTCTGTTAATCAAAAAAGTCATCAACAGTTGACATGATGTCCTCAACACCATGATACTCGTTTCCAGCCATTTTTTTTGTCAGGGAATTGATGATAGTCAGAAGGGGCCATATCAAGAGAATAGGATGGCTGATCAACCAATCCAAAGCCACAGTTACACACAGCATCCAATGAAACCAAGTACACTACTGGCCATAATTGTTAGGCCACCCCAGTTTTTTTTTAAAGAAAAGATACATTTCATACTATTTTTAGTATTTGTTGCCAAATGAAAATAGAATACTTCTTTTGTTATTACTTTGCAAAATTTTACAAGGCAAGGAACTCATCCAAATCACCCTAAATTTTCTTTATTCTTTTATTGATGAAACTGCAATATAGTTGATTATTAAATACAGGTAATTATTAAATGTTTATAAATTCATTTGATGCACATGTTATTGTGCAGTATTAACAAAAAACCCATTCTATTTTCATTTACAATTATTCACTGGCAATAAATACTAAAAATAGTATGAAATATATTGTTTTTTTTAAAACACTTGGGTGGCCTAATAATTATGGCCTGTAGCGTATATGTGTGTTGGAACATTGTCCTGATGAAACAAGATAACTTTATTCAGTTTTCCCAGGAGTTTGGTCTTGATACTCTTTTATAGGTGCCCCAGAAAGTTTGTATAGTACTCTTCATTTATGGTCTAGCCCTTTTAAAGAAAGTCAATAAACATAATTTCTTTGGCATCCGAAAAAATAAAACTGCACTTATCACATTCAGCCAGTCAGTTAAGTCCCATACATAATACATGCTTTAGGCAATCATGTCTCAAAAGAGACATGACTGGCTAGACAGAAGATTATTCCGCAGTAGGTTGCCTTTATATTTTGTGTTACACTGGTAGCCAACCAAGGCTATAGAACCCAATTTGTCCTATCATTTAACCCATAGCTGAAGGGAAGAGATGGATTAATACCTTTTCCAAGTGTGTTTGTGCGTAAGTGAATACAAGAAATTCAACTTGAATTTGAACTCGGCACCCTGATTTGTTGTTCTGAGTCGATATCCATTGCACTACAACAAACATCTGCAGATAAACAGACCTTGGCCTTATTTTTGAGCAGGTGAGGACATGTGTTTCCACTGCATGTATTGTCTTTTTGTCCCTGGCTCAAAGTGATGAACCAAAAACTCAACCTGGGTTAGTAAAGGTTCAAAGAAACCAGCTATATCTGCCTCAAACAATGTCAGATTTTTCTTCTGGTGTCATGTTATTATCTTGGCACACTTTTGACGAGGTATCAGAACAGATGTCATCCACTCAGCACAAACCTTCAGCATGCCAAGTACATTGAGCAAAATATTCTCATCTCTCTCAAGGAATATGTTAATGTTATTCGCTACTTTATTTATAGTCAACTAGCAGTATAGCCTGGCATTGCTCGGGTGTAATAAAAGCTTTGAAACTAATGCATGGTCCTGGAGCTCAGATTCTTTGGACGTTGGCACGAAAGACTAAAAAGCAATAGTTGTTTCCAGTTAAACCGAAACCGTAGACTGAAAGAAAAATGAATGGATGTAAGTCAAATTTTGATTTCCTGGTATCGATACCAAATAAGTTTTTTCGTTGTAAACTGAATTTTGAAGGCTAAATAAGTCCTCTGAGTAAATGGTATCATGGCTGAGACTAAGAACTATAATTATACCTACTTAGAGCCAAATTGAAGCAAAAACTAAAATAAAAGGGCTGAAAAACTGATTTTGATCAGACCCAGTAGAATATTGGAGTATCGATTTCCAATATCGGAGTCAAATAAGTTATCCAAGAATAAACTAACCTAAGTAAGTCCATGAAAACTTATCATACCTATCGGGAGAAAATGATCCAGATTGATGGCTTAATATCAGTTTTTGATCAGATTCGATAGAATATCGGGAGTATTAGCACGCTGTTTCGGCACTAAGTACTATTATACTCTGTTTCCTCTGTACACTGTTCCTCTTATGTAATATAATATGGTTTCCAACCAAATACTGTGTTCGAGTCTTTCTTGTAACCTTTTCTCCCAGGGCCACATCAATAAGAAAAGTTGAAATTAATGGATTTCCCAGCTTAAGCATCACTCTTTAATAATCAGCAGATAAACTTTTCAGCCCACCCTTATACATTTACGCTTACTATAAGAGATAATTTATTAAGAGACAATCACATTTTAACAATTCCTTCAGTATATTTAATATACATCTAAATCTAAACTTATTTACAAATGAAACTTTGTCTGTGTGTCTGTTACCTATAGACTCCGAAACGGCTGAACCGATTTTCTTGAAAATTTACACAGTTGTACTATAAGTGTCTGCGAGTGTTCTTAGCTAGGTTTTGTGTTGAGGTACCCCCAATAAATATTGAAAATTGATAATTGAAAAGATCAGGTTATAGAAAGAGTTGTCCGATTTTAATCAAATTTGATTTACTCATAGACAAAGACATAAGAAACGATATTCAGAAGTTTCAAAGTTGCAGTTCTTACAATAGTGCAGAAAATCAATAATATATATATATAAAAGCTTTCATTACACCTGAGTAATGCCAGGATATACTGCTAGTATAATTTAATAATAAAAATTTCCTTGGTTTTTCCTCTTAATATTGACAAAGACTTTGATGATAAAACTTTCTTTTTATTAAATTTGGGGCATTTTTCATAATTTTTCAATTATATTTCCATTTGTTATGGCAGTTGCTTTTACACTGCTGATAAAGCTGGCGTGTCATCCTTAACATAGCAGCCATGACAGCGTGGATGTCCATGGAGGCTAAACCCTATTGCTGCAGGTGTTTAACAATACCATGATGTCTGACTTTTTTCAAATTTCAAGAGAAGTCACTACTAGTTACTTTTGAAGTCATCGTTGAACAGCCAAATGTCAGTTTACCTGGAATAAACGATGCAGTTTTTAATAAGGAGAGTTGAAATTAATGTACGTGAAATAGACTATGAACTTTTCAGCTCACCTTTATTATATGATAGGATCATTTTATTTCTATTTTTTATTTTATTTTAATTGTATCACCCCGAGTAAGGTGGTAATGCCACTTATGTGCAGGGTGCTACATAAGAGTATAAAGATTAGGGGGCTATATAAGGGTAAAAAAATTAGATAGGAGGTGTGTGAAGAGAAAGACGAAACAGTTAGAAAGAAGCAAGAGAAGGATGGGAATACAGGTGTGATGACAGTTGCAAAGGTGGAGAGAAAGGAAAGGATATACAGGGTGATGTAGAAAGAACTAGAGTCAAGTGGTTAAGAGATGGGTATTGACATTGCATTTAAATTCCTGGAGGTTGTAGCCATCAGGAAAGCAAGAATATGGAAGCGAGTTCCACAGGCAGGAAGTGCTAGAAAAGAAGCTGCAGGAGTAGAATTTTCGTTTGATCTAACTGTGAATGGGTAAGACCCAGTTGCCAGTCTGGTTGCACGAATAAACACCTGTTGAAGGGGCACCAGTGACTTAAGTTCATTGGAGCAGAAGTCATGAAAGTATTTATAGAACAGACAGAGGGAAGCCACATCCCATTGGTGGGGAAGTGGCTGGAGTCAACCTGCCAAGTCAGTACATATCAGATCATATCAATATCACCAATCCCTTTTTTTTGGCAGTAATCAACGAGCGAAGTTCAAATTCCAGTTGAATTCATTGCATTCACTTACTCGCAAATACCCTCAGAAAAAATATGAATATGTCACTTCTCCCTCCAGTTATGGGTTAAATAGCAGGACAGATTGGGTTCTATAGTCATGGTTGGCAACCAGTTTATTGCAGAAAGTAATGGTAATTTACTGTGGGAAAATCTTCTGCCTAGTCAGTCATGTCTCTTTTGAAACATGTTCACCCAAGTGTGTATCACATATGGCATTTAACTTACTGATATAAACATATATTTATTTCTTTAAATTGAACCTTTATAAACACAGATTCAATATTATTGACAGATTTAAAGGAAAGTTACACAGTTTATTGAACCACTATTATTCCATTAGTGAGGTGCATGTTCCATTTGGACAGCTTTTCCCACATACCACAATTTTGTGAAACCAACTCCCAAGAAGATGTTTTCCCGATCACAACAAACTTAACCTATTTGAGTCTAGTGTTAGCTGTTATTTTTATCACAGATCCTAATAAACTATGTCCTTTTCACTGTAACCCTCTATATTGAGGAGCTCTTGGGCATTGTACAGGGTGACCATTCTTTTTTTACTATGATGTTTACTGCTGTACCAAGCCAAATGGTTACTTTTGGAAGAAAGTTAAACAGTAAGAGACACAGCTTTTGCAGATGCTCACTATTAATTTTCTTTTTGTTGCCATTCTATCTAACACCTCATCATTGCTCACATGCTTGGTCCATGAAATCCACAGCATCCTTCTGTAGAACCACATTTTCACTGCTTCAAGTTGTTCCTTCATCTTCGATGATATTGTCCAACATTCACTGCCATATTGAAAAACTGACATCATATAACAATATAGCACTCTCTTCTTTGTTTCTAGTGCAATTTTTTTGTTTCTTAATACTCTACTCAGCTTCTGGAATGCGTTCTTTGCCATGCCAGTAAGTGACACAGCTTTTGCAGATATGTGTGGAAGATAATGCATCACCCAAAACCTGAACAGGCTAAGATTGTAGTGATTAAGGAGCAAGCAATCTCTTAAAAGTCAGTTCCACAAAGCAGTGTTATTATATAAATAAAAAATGTAGTTACATTCTCTTTACAGGGATTTTTTAAAAGCTCGTTTCATTGAAATATATTCTTAGTGCATTTACTATTAAAATTACCTTAATCTTCATACTACTCCAATGTAGTCACTATTCTTTTACTTCTATGTGCCCTGTCCATTCGGGACGTAGGCGATCATGGCTTTCCATGTTTCCCTATGCCTGGTGGCTCTTAGTACGTTTTCTCCTGTTACACCACGCAACCCCCGTTCTGTCATTCACCTGCTCAGGCCCTTCAAATATATTATCTACTGCCTTTCCCTGTCTCTTTTTCCCTCTATCTGGCCTGTCAGTATTAGGTTCTCCAAGCCCTCTTTCCTCATTGCATGTCCCAGGAACTTCAGTTGTCTCTTCTTGATGCTCACTATTAATTTTCTTTTTGTTGCCATTCTATCTAACACCTCATCATTGCTCACATGCTTGGTCCATGAAATCCACAGCATCCTTCTGTAGAACCACATTTTCGCTGCTTCAAGTTGTTCCTTCATCTTCGATGATATTGTCCAACATTCACTGCCGTATTGAAAAACTGACATCACATAGCAATGTAGCACTCTCTTCTTTGTTTCTAGTGCAATTTTTTTGTTTCTTAATACTCTACTCAGCTTCTGGAACGCGTTCTTTGCCATGCCAATTTGCCTTTGGATCTCTGTGCCACACCATCTCCTGTTAGAACACTTCCTAGTTATTTAAATTTTTGTAAATTGTAGTCACAATTAAAAGCTAAAATTTCTAATTTTATAATATGGAAACTGAAAAAGTATATGGCATCAATACTGAGATTATTACATACATCCACCCATGTATTGAATACTGCTGCCACATCTGGTCATATGCCCCTGCTATTCACCTCTGAGTTCTTGACAAAATCCAACAGAGAATCTGTAATGTGATTGATACCGACTTGGCATCTCGGCTGCAGTCGCTCTCTCACCAGTGTGATGTGGCTTCCCTGTGCCTCTTCTATAAATACTTTCATTGCTTCTGCTCTGATGAACTTAGCTCACTGGTGCCCCTATATATAAATTTACATGAGCTACTAGATTAGCAACTAGGTCCTACCCTTTTACAATGAAACCGATAAAATTTAACCGCAATTTCTACTCCAACAGCTTGTTCTCTTGCACTTCCCACCTGTGGAATTCCCTTCCATATACTTGCTTCCCCAAGAGCTCTCCAGGAATTTAAATGTAAGGTCAATAGACATCTCCTATCTCATTAACTTGCATCCTTTCTCTCAAGCTCTTTTCTCCATCCACTACACCCCCATTCTTGGTATTTTTATCCATCTGTTACTCTCCTCCTGACATTTCCTATAACTAACCTCTCTTTCTCATCACTTCTTTCCTATGTAACTCCCTGTGAAACAGTGGCAGTAGAATACCTTGCTTGGGATAAAATGATTAAAAAAAAAATGTATTTATTTAGGCTATAAAAGTATGACAAAAATAAATTAGCTGTCTTTTCAGATAATAGCCTTTATTCCAATGATATGTGCAATTCAGAAATATATAAATTATGATTTCTATTTGCCCTGAGCAGCTTTTAAGGGTTATACACTTCCAGGCACTGAATTCTTCAATGCACCGTTGTTGTGTTAACCCAAGCAGAGGAGTCAATAGCAAAGGATGCAGAGAAAGTATTTACTTATCAATCCTGTCAGCTGAACTGTCTAGACAAATATTATTGTGTCCTCGATGAAGGTGTAGGGTAGATGTCTGGAGTGGGACTAGCCTCTCAGCTGTTCATTGTACTCCTTCTCGCACTCTCTGAAGCAATCCTGACCTCACACTGGCATCAGTCTCTGCCACGCACACACACACACAAACACATGTGCATAAACACACAAACACACACTTTGCCTCTCTTTCTCTGCTGGTACTTTTAGCTTTTGCTGGTTTAGATAAGTGATTTGTAGGTTGACCTTTGCTCCGCTATTGTTTTGAAATGGCCCTTGGTTCTTTGTGTTTTCATTTTACTTGTTGTTTTCATTTGACATTATAAGACAAGTTTTTACAGAAAACAAAGGTAACAGTGAGAAAGTCCAAAATAAATGTGTTTATTTCTCAGTTTTTCATACAAAATGTTTTGAAGAAAATACAAAGGATAATGCTAATATTAGCTATTTCATTGTAAGGAAACATTCATCATTCATTGATCGAGCTACCAGTGCTACTCAAGTTAAACATTTTTTCAGTCTCTGGCCATTGGGTTGATATCAAGGGGTAGTATCTGTTCTTCACATTTCTAATGCTAATAATCATATTAGCCATTTCCATGTGAGGAAACATTTGGCATTTATTGGTCAAGCAGCCAATGCTAATCAAGTTAAACATTATGCGTGACAGAATAGAGTGCAAACAGCAGCTTAGCACTTAATTACAAATTTGCATAGGATACCACACTTTTCCTGAACCAGAGTGGTCATATCCCCTTGTGTGTGTGTTTTTTTTTTTATGTCTAAATACACTTGATTTTTTTTTTTCAAATAATTTCATCCCAAGCAAGGCAGAACTGCCACTGGAGCTCAGGGCTTTACAGAAAAAGTGAGTAATGGGAAAGAGGAACAGGTTACAGGGGAGTCAGAGAACGAGTAAGAAAAGGATGAGAATACAAGTGTGAAGAGAGCTGCATGAGAGTAGAGTGGAAAGAAGAAGAACATGATACAAGGGTTGCAGGAAAACGATGTAAGTCAGAGATAAAAGATGGCCTGAGATTGCATTTAAATTCTTGGAGATTGTAGCTGTCAGGAAGCAAGTATACGGAAGAGAATTCCACAGGTGAGAAGTGTGATCAAAGAAGCTGATAGAGTAGAAATTGCAGTTATATTTGATTGTTTATACTGTAAAAGAGAGAACCTAGTTGCTAGTCTCATAGCTCAAGTAAATTTATGCAGGGGGCTAAGCTCATCGGAGCAGAAGCTGTGAAAGTATTTGTAGAAGAGACAGAGGGAAAGCCACATTATGTTGATGAGAACTGGAGTTGAACTACCTGTTCGGGATCAATTACATTGAATAGCAAGAGTACTTGACCAGATGTGACAGCAGTATTCAATGCATGGGCAATGGTAGACTTATATGTGTATAAGATGAATTTAGACGAGAAAAACTTCCTAGCCCTACAATGGAAACCAACCTTCCGAGCAGCAGATTAAGCTATGCATTCAATTTAGTCATTCCATTTGAGGTTGGTAGATAGATTTAGAACTAGGAGGTGCAGTGTTTTGTTTTCAGGGAGATTAGCCTGATCCATTCTGATGTGGGTAGAAGCAGTTGTCTATGGTGGTTAAATAGTTGCAGCTTCATTTTGGAAGCATTAAAATTTATAGCCATTTCTTTCCCAATTCACCACAGGTCCTTTTCAAGATCAACAACAAAGTTTGCTTTGTCAGACTTGGCAGATTTCTTAACAAGGATAAAATTGTTGTGTTGTCAGCATAAATGCCTCTTTATGATCTGATTACATCAGAGAAATCGTTGATGAAGATTAGAAAAAGCAAAGTACCTAGAATAGAGCCATGAGGGATATCCGTATTCGCATGATAGTATCTGAAAGTGTGCCCATTCAATACTACCTTTATTACATGATTTGAAAGGAAAGACTGGATGAGATGAAACAATTGTCCTGTTATACCATAGCCATGTAGCTTGTGTAGAAGGCCAGTATGCTAGACACTGTCAAATGCTTTGGAGCTATCTAGTGAAATAGCTTGAGCTTTGCCATTCTTATTGAGAGCCTGGTATATATACTCTGTGATGGTTATTAACATATCAGCAGTAGACCTGGTGAAGTGTAAACCATACTGTTTATCAAAGAAGTGGCCATGAGCTGTGAGATGCTGAACCACATCAGTATTAATAATAGCCTCAAGCCCTCTGCCAAAAATCGGTAGCGGGCTGATAAAGCAATAATTGAAGTGGTCTGAGGGTTCCCTAGTGTTTTTAAATACAGGAACCACAGATGAGGACTTCAAGCAGACAGGGAAGCAAGAAGCAGAGAGGCAGTAGTTGTAGAGTTTGAAGAGTGCAGAGGAGAGTTCAGAGGCACATTTCTTCAGAACAATGATTGGTATTCCATCACCTCCACTTGCCTTATGGAGGGGTCAAGCTTTGAAGTTCTGTTAAAAACCAGCAAGGGAGTAATGTGAATACCACTTATTTGAGCCTCAGTTCTAGGTGGGAAGTCAAGTGCAGATGCCCCAGACAAATCAAATGTCGAGTTAGTGAAGAATTGGTGAGCAAAGCATGTGGAGACCTCAAATTCATTGATTAAAGTGGGGGTTGAGGGCTTGCTATTATTCAACACATTTTTAAAATGCTGCCAGTATTCTTTAGAGCCAGAATTGAAAGATGCTTTACACTGCTTCATTCTTTCAGCAAACAACAGCTTAGCCTCATTTAGGATCCTCTTGCACGGATTACAAGCAGAGGCAAAAAGTGCCTATTATGGTTAGAGACATGTCTCTGGTAAAGCTGGAAGAAGTGATTCCTCTGGGCAATAGCAGTTTTAAGTTATATATTTCTTCACTTCCTGCTCATAAGGACAGGATCAAAGTGTAATATCTGTTCTCATTTGTAATGGTAATGGTAATATTAGCTGCTTTCTTGTAAGGATATATTTAATATATGGTGACCAAACAACCAGTAATATGATCAATTGAACTTTATAAAACAACTTCTCAGCAAAGTAGTTTTCTCCAATCCAGTAACTGTTATTGTGTCTACCAGGATTGTTGGGAATGTTCTTTTTCACATTTCGCTTTTGAAATAGAGTGCAAATATCATCATCTTGATTGTGTTATTATGTTCTCTTTGAGTTACATGGGCTTGACTGTGTTATGTTCCTTTTGAGTTAGATGTGCTGGACAGTGTTATTATGTTCTCTTTGAGTCACATGTGCCTGACTGTGTTATTATGTTCTCTTTGAGGTACATATGCTTGACTGTGTTATGTTCTCTTTGAGTTGCACATGCCTGACTGTGTTATTATGTTCCCTTTGAGTTGCATGTGCTTGACAGTGTTATTATGTTCTCTTTGAGATACAGGTGCATGGCAGTGTTACTATGTTCTCTTTCAGTGACAGATGACTGACAGTGTTATTATGTTCAGACTGTGCTATCATGTTATTTTTGAGTTACATGTGCTTGGCAGTGATATTATGCTCTCTTTTTGTTAAATGTGCCTGAGTGTTCTTATGTTCTTTTCCAGTTACATGTGCTTGGCAGTGTTATTATGCTCTCTTTGAGTTACATGTGCCTGATTGTGTTATTATGTTCTCTTTGAGTTACATGTGCCTGAGTTTGTTATGTTCTCTTTGAGTTACAGGTGAGTGGCAGTGTTATTATGTTCTCTTTGAGTTACATGTGCCTGAGTGTTATTAAGTTTCCTATGGGGTACATGTTCTTGGCAGTGTTATTATGTTCTCTTTGAGTTACATGTGCTTGACAGTGTTATTATGTTCTCTTTGAGTCATACGTGCCTGAGTTTGTTATTATGTTCTCTTTGAGGTACATGTGCATAGCAGTGCTATGTTCTCTTTGAGTGACAGGTGACTGACAGTGTTATTATGTTGTCTTTGAGTTACATGTCCTGGACTGTGCTATTATGTTCTTTTTGAGTAACACGTGTTTGGCAGTGATATTATGCTCTCTTTTTGTTAAATGTGTCTGAGTGTGTTATTATGTTGTTTTTCAGTTACATGTGCTTGACAGTGTTATTATGCTCTCTTTGAGTTACATGTGCCTGACAGTGTTATTGTGTTCTCTCTACATGTGCTTGGCAGTGTGACTTACATGGGCTTTGTTATTATGTTCTTATTGTGTTACATGTGCTTTTTGAGTTACATGTGCCTGATAGAGTTATTGTGTTCTCTCTGAGTTACATGTGCTTGACAGAGTTATTATGTTCTCTTTGAGTTATATGTAACTGAGTTTGTTATTATGTTCTCTTTGAGTTACAGGTGAGTGACAGTGTTATTATGTTGTCTTTGAGTTACATGTACCTGACTGTGTTATGTTCTCTTTGAGTTACATGTGCCTGAGTGTTATTAAGTTTTCTTTAGGGTACATGTTCTTGACAGTGTTATTATGTTCTCTTTGAGGTACAGGTGACTGACAGTGTTATTATGTTGTCTTTGAGTTATATGTGCCAGACTGTGCTATCATGTTCTTTTTGAGTTACACGTGCTTGGTAGGGATCTTATGCTCTCTTTTTGTTAAATGTGTCTGAGTGTGTTATTATGTTCTTTTTCAGTTACATGTGCCTGACTGTTATTCTGTTCCTTTTGAGTTCCATGTGCTTGACAGTGTTATGTTCTCTTTAAGTTCCATGTGCCTGAGTGTTATTAAGTTCCCTTTGGGGTACATGTTTTTGACAGTGTTATTATGTTCTCTTTTTGTTACATGTGCCTGAGTTTGTGATTATGTTCTTTTTAAGTTACAGGTGCTTGACAGTGTTATTATGTTCTCTTTGAGTGACATGTGCCTGACAGTGTTATGTTCTCTTTGAGTGACATGTGCCTGACAGTGTTATTATGTTCTCTTTTTGTTACATGTGCCTGATTTTGTTATTATGTTCTCTTTGAGGTACATGTGCATAGCAGTGTTATGTTCTCTTTGAGTGACAGGTGACTGACAGTGTTATTATGTTTTCTTTGAGTTACATGTGCCAGACTGTGCTATCATGTTCTTTTTGAGTTACACATGCTTGACAGTGATATTAGTTTTTTTTTAGTTACATGTGTCTGACAGTGTTATTGTGTTCTCTCCAAGGTACATGTGCTTGGCAGTGTGACTTACATGGGCTTTGTTATTATGTTCTCATTGTGTTACATGTGTCTGACTGTGTTATCATGTTCCTTTTTGTGTTACATGTGTCTGACTGTGTTATCATGTTCTTTTTGTGTTACATGTACCTGACAGTGTGATGTTCTCTTTAAGTTACATGTGCCTGATTGTTATTAAGTTCCCTTTGGGATACATGTTTTTGACAGTGTTATTATGTTCTTTTTGAGTTACATGTGCCTGACAGAGTCATTGTGTTGGTTTTGAGTTACATGTGCCTGACAGAGTTATTGTGTTCTTTTTGAGTTACATGTGCTTGACAGTGTTATTAGGTTCTCTTTGAGTTCTTCTTCTTCTATGTGCCCTGTCCCGTCAGGACGTAGGCGATCATGGATCTCCACGTCTCCCTATCCCTTGTGGCTCTTAGTATGTTTGCTCCTGTTGCTCCTGGCAACCCCCGTTCCGTCATCCACCTGATCAGACCCTGCAAATATGTTATCTGCTGCCTTCCTCTGTCTCTCCTTCCTTCTATCTGTCCAGTCAGTATCAGGTTCTCCAGGCTCTCTTTCCTCATTGCATGTCCCAGGAACTTCAGTTGTCTCTTCCTGATGCTCAGCATCAATTTCCTTTTTGTTGACATTCTTTCTAACACTTGGTCGTTGCTTGTATGCTCAGTCCACGATATCCGTAGCATCCTTCTGTAGAACCACATGGTCTCAGATTACCACTGGTATTGCAAATAAGAAAATCTTTTAGGAAATCCATGTATGATTTTCCATCCTACAGCCCCTTTCCCCATAGACAAAATGTTGCAATCCTCTCATTATTATTTTCATGAAAAATATCATAACAAGGTAGATTCTTCAGTTTTATCAGCTCTGTCACACCGAAGACCTGCCATGTCATGTAAATTGGAATAAACCATTCCAATTCCCTTCATCCCCCATTAGTAAGAAGGAAATTCTACTTGAAGAACTTCTAAGAATGGCAACTTTACAGAACAAACTTCCAAGAGGATGCTTTCCTGACCACCACAATCTTTACCTCTTCATCTAGAGTTTTCTTTCCCATATACCTCATGAACTTCACTCTTTATTTTTGATACTCATACAACATCTACATACAGTGGCCCTTGGGCCTTTTACAGGGTGAATGTCATTATAAAAATAATGGTTTAATCGAAAGTGAAATATAATACACTGTCTTCCAGTATAATGCTTTTAATTCTACTTAAATCTTCAAAAATTTAAATGCTACGTCAGTCACTATCTATTGTCTTCCTTATTACTCTCCTGTATTGTTTTGTTCTTTAGTAATGTTTGTTCATTGTGGTGCAGTGGCTATCAACTCGGAACAAAAGAATCAGAGAGCTGAGTTTAAATTCTAATTAAATTTGTGCATTCACTTAAATGGGAAAGGTATTAATTCTTCTCTTTCCTCCAGCTATGGGTTCAATAACAGGACAGATTAGGCTCTATAGCCTTGGTTGACAGTCAGTCTACCACAAAAAGCAATAGCATCCTACTGCATAAAAATTTTCTAACGAGTCAGTAATCCCTCTTTCGGGACATGATTGCCCAAGCTTGTATCATGTATGGCACTTAACTGACTGACTGGGTAAGGTTTCTGTTTTCAAGTTCTTTCATACCAAGTAACCCTATTGTATCTAAGTGACTTTTCTGCCTTGCTTGTGATGAATTCCATTTAAAAAAAAAAAGAGATGTTTTACTCCTTCTCAAAGGTGGAATTTCAAAATGGTTGCTTAGCTATTTAAAGCAGAACTGTATTCATTCTCTTCGTTTACATAAAACTAACCAAAAATAAATATTACCTGCAAATGTTCTAAAAAGGGAGAGATGGTGAAAGAAATGTCTAATATGCAATAATAAGCTAAATTCAAGAATGATATCTAAAAATGTTGACAATAATAACCCCCTTCCTAGAACTGCAGAAAACTTGATAAGAAAACAGAGTTCAGTTACTTATTTTTGGTACATGGCAGCCAGATAATGTCTTTGGGAAGAGGTGAAAAATGCAGGATTGCTAGGAAGATATAAATGTGCACTGATACCAACAGTTTAATATCCTTGCCGGAGATGTGGCCAGTAAATATTGATATGCATGTATTAATGCCATGGTTGTAATCATAGATTCTTCATATAAACTCTTTCACTTATTGCAGAAAAATGACACTCCCCACGTCCTCTTCGCACCCCACCCATCATCCCATATATTACGAAGACTTTTTGTTACTGTTCTCATCAATACATTCTATTTTGCTTCCATATTTGGCATCCATTTTCCGGCAGTGTCACTTCTATGGCAGTGAATGTTGGATAATTTCCTCACAGATGAAAAAGAGATTTGAAGCAGCAAGAATGTCATTCCGCAGAAGGATACTGAGAATGCAATGGACTGAACAGGTTAGCAAGAAAAAGGTTATAAGGAAAATGGAAACAAAATGAGACTTATACTTAGAATCAGAAAGAGACTGTTAGCGTTTCTTGGGAACATAATGAGGAAAGAAGGCTTAGAGAATTTAACACTCACAAAACATACTGAAAGCAAGATGAACAGAGGGAAGCAGTGAATAACTTACCTAATGAGTCTGTGTAAATGTTTAGTAGAAGGGAAATTAGAAGAGATAGCAAAAAGACAAATTTTACTAAGGAGCTGCAAGGGGACAAAAAGTTGTGGAGAGTATAAAATGCCACTAGTGTAACTGGGGGTGGGTGTCAATAAGAGTCACTTTTGGGTCTGCTATAAGAGTCTATAGGCTGTATTGAAATAAGTGATTCACAGTTGATACACCTTTTTGATTTTGAGTAACTTCATAGCATATATATTTAAGCAACTTTCACTTGGACAAGATAGACTTCTGATCTGAACTTGCCTGTTTGCTAAAACTTGATATAGCATTGTATATATTTATTCCTCTCTTGTTTTATAGCCTAAATCCTCCACTGAACCAGTAGGCGACTTTCTGACTTTAACTAAGTTAAAACTTAGTAAATTTCTTTTTTTTCTTTTTAATTTTTTTTAATTGTAGTAGATAGACCCTATTATCGAGTGGTTCACACTCCTTCCACTTTTATTGAACAGGTGTAGAGGCTCATCCCTGGTTCCCTGTTTAACAAGTAGTCCCCGGTTCTTTTCCTTTCCACAGGCCTCAATATTGGTGCTTCCGCAATTTTTCTGTGATGAGTGCAGTCAGTGGCAATATCTCTTCATAGTGAGGGTACCAAACTGGCAGTTTCCTGGTTGCTGTTTCTCATTGCAGACACAGAAAGGAAACTACTAGACCTCCTACAAAAGGTAGCAGAAGAAAGTAACAAGAAAGGACTAGAAATGAACTGCATGAAAACCAAATGCATGGTCATCAGTAAAAAGGGCAGCCCAAAATGCCAAATACAGGTCGGGGATACCAGAATCAAGCAGGTACAAAAATTTAAATACCTGGGAAGTGTTATGACAGAAGACGGAATGTGCGACACAGAGATCTGAAGACGAATTGGCATGGCGAAGGAAGCATTCCAGAAGTTGAGTAAGGTATTAAGAAACAGGACAATTTCGCTAGAAACTAGGAAGAGAGTACTGGATTGCTACGTGCTGTCCGTCTTTCAATATAGCAGTGAATGCTGGACAATACCATCAAAGATGAAGGAAAAACTTGAAGCAACTAAAATTTGGTTCTACAGAAGAATGCTGCAAATATCATGGATCGATCATGTGAGTAAAGATGAGGTCTTGGAAATGATGGAAACAAAAAGGAAATTAATATTGAGCATCAGGAAGAGACAGCTGAAGTTTCTGGGACATGCAATGAGGAAGGAGAGCTTGGAGAATCTGATACTAACAGACCAGATAGAGGGAAAAAGAGACAGGGGAAAGCAATGGATAACATATTTAAAGGACCTAATCTGATGGATGACGGAACGAGGATTGCATGGTGTAACAGGAGAAGGCGTACTCAGAGCCACCAGGAATAGGGAAATGTGGAAGGCCATGATCGCCTACGTCCTGAAGGGACAAGGCACAAAGAAGAAGTTAGGAGTCTTAACTTTTGTATAGCATTGAGAGCAGCTGCTCTGATCAACAGTTACATGACATTGACATTTTGACAGTGCTATGACTTAGATTCTGAAATACTCCTAAACTATACAACTTGTGATATTTTGAAAACAATTTTGCAAAATCTCACAGCTACTTGAGAGATTTTGAAACATTTCTGAATAAAAAATCTAGTTTCAGCATTAAATGATCCACTGCAGTTAATATACACAATCAGTTAATCAATCTATAAGGCAGTGAATGTGGGAAAATCTTTTTCATAGATGAAGAGGAAACTTGAGCCAACAGAGATGTGTCCTACAGGAGGATACTGAGAACATCATATATGGAGTGTGTGAGCAAAAAGGAAGTTTTAAGGAAAATGGGGAATGAAAAAGACACTTATGCTTATACTAGCAGTATAGTCCGGCGTTGCTTAGGTGTAATGAAAGCTTTAAAACTAATCCATGGTTCTGGAGCTTAGACTCAGCTGAAAGAATATTTGTGTTAAGTTTGATGAGAATTGGATAAAAATTGTGGATTTGTATAAAGGACATACGGACAGATAAACAGACACACACACACACACAAATATCTTGCTTTATATATATATATATATCTATATATTATCGATTTTCTGCACTATTTTAAGAACTGCAACCTTGAAACTTCTGAATATGGTTTTTTATGTCTTTGTCTATGAGTGTATCAAATTTGATTAAAATCGGACCACTCCTTCTATAACCTGATTTTTTCGATTATCGATTTTCGATATTTATCGGGGATACCTTGACACAAAACCTAGCTAAGAACACTCGCAGATGCTTATAGTACAACTGTGTAAATTTTCAAGAAAATTGGTTCAGCCATTTCAGAGTCTATAGGTAACGGATACACACACACACACACACACAAAGTTCCATTTATAAATAAGTTTAGATTTAGATTTCTGGGAGACACTGAAGAAAGAAAGCTTGCAAAATTTGATACTCACAGGACATATTGATGACAAGAGGTAAAGAAGGAAACAGGGTAACCTACCTAATGAGTTTGCATAAAATGTGGAGGGCCATTATTGCCCACATCATAACAAAGAAGTGAAGGAAATGCGAAGAAGGAATTACAGAATATATAAGCAAATCATGAAAACAGAGGTAAAATAAAATAGCAGAAGAAATTACCAAAATTATTCAGAAGAAGAAAAAATACCTTAAAAAAATTAAAAATACGTAATATAAGAAAAAAGGGGAAAAAATATTGCTTAGTTTTAAAAATGATAAGAAGTTGTGAAGAGCCATCTTTGCTCATATCTTGAAATGACAAAAACTATAAAATGCAATGGTGTTCTTTAATGTCTATGTTGGTTTCAAGATTGAAGAAATAGAGCTAAAATTTATAAATCCTACAGACTCATGCTGGGATTTCTTTCCAAAAAATGTAAATAAACAATACTCAGTCTGTCCACCAGATGTAAGCTTATAGACAAGCAAAATTTAATTACCCTATTTAAGAAAAACAGGTAGGGGATATAGTCAATCAGGTGCAGGAATTTAAATATCAGAAGTGTTCTAACAGAAGACGAAACATGCAACACTGAGATCCAAAGCTGTATTGGCATAACCAAGGGTGCATTCCAAAAGTTAAGCAGAATATTGAGAGAAAAAGTAAAAATTTTGTTGGAAACAAAGAAAAGAGTACTGGATTGTTAAGTGATGTCTGCCTCTCAATGTGGCAGCAGATGCTGAGCAATCTTATCAAAGATGAAGGAAAGACTTGAAGCAACCAAAATGTGGTTCTACAGAAGGATGCTGAGGATTCTATGGATCAAACATTTGATCAATAACAAGGTTTTGGAGAGGATGAAAATGAAAAGGAAGCTTCTACTTAACACTGACAGGATAAAAAACCTGCTTCTCAACAGGATGTATAAAATCCAAGAGTGGAACAATCATATTGGAGAAAGAGGAAATACTCCAGCGATTGGAAGGATATATAAAAGATCTTTTCCATGACAAGAGAGAGGAACCGATAATGCACAAAGTTGAGGACGGACCAGAAATATTAAAGTCCGAAGTAGAAGCTGCAATGGCCAAACTGAATAGAAACAAAGCAGCTGGACCAGATGGCATTGTAATAGAGCTGATAGCCCTGGAAGAATATGGCATAAATTTCATTTATTATTTCTGTAATTTTCTCTATGCCATATGGATCAAGCATGTGAGCAATGATGAGCTTTTGGAAAGGATGAAAATGAAAAAGAAATTAATACTGAGCATCAGTAAGAGACAGATAAAGTTCCTGTGACATGCAATGAGGAAAGAGGGCTTGGAGAACCTGATGGAGGGAAAAATAGACAGGGGAAAGCAGCAGATGAGATTTTTGAAGGGCCTGATCAGGTGGATGACAGAATGAAAGTTGTTTGGTGTAAGAGGAGAAAGTGTGCTAAGAGCCACAAGGGATAGAGAAACATGGAAAGCCATGGTTGCCTACGTCCTGAAATGACAGGGCACATAGAAGAAGAAGAAAAAGAAGAAGACTGAGGAAGGAGAGCTTGGAGAATCTGATACACATGGGATGGATTAAGGAAATGAGAGACAGAGGAAATCATTGCGTGACATACTTGATGAACTTGAGCAAATAAATGGCAGAGCAAGGTTTGAGAGGGGCAACAAGAGAAAGGGTGTTAAGAGCTATAAAAAATAGGAAGGTGTGGAAGGCCATGATCGCCTACTTTCTGAAGGGAGATGACATATAGAAGAAGAAATGCTTGGTTCAGATCTCTTGATCCACTGCTAACTTTGTTTTTTGTATCCAAAATGTAACCAAAGCATCTTCCAAAGAAATTGATAGATCAATTTCTTTAGTAAGACTCTCAAATGCACAGGCAGGTAGACAACTTTACATTATTTGGAGTTTTGTCCTAATTTTTATTACCATATTTATGATGCTTTATCTGATGTATTTCTCCTGAGCCATCCAAGCATAGAAATGAATACAATATGGAAACCAGTGATAAGGAGTGCTAAAGAAAACCAATAACATCAACCTTGTAATATGAGCTCTGGTAAACACAGTTATACTGAGACATTAGATTTATAAGTCCAAAAAATTTATACCCTCAAGAACAAATGGCTCAGTGGATAAAAGCCTTTTTTAGATGGAGAAATGCCTTGAGTTGTGAGTTCAATACCTGGCTGCAGCAGTAGTGAACAAAAACTTAATAAAGTTAAAGGGAGATAACTCAAATATCTGGAAGTGGCATAACTTAGGGAGTCATAACAATGTACCCCAGTGATCAAAATAAAGGGTTGAATTCAAAATTCCAATCACCAGAAACGTTGCCTATGTGGCAATAAAGACAAGGATAACTGTTCAAACAATGTAACAAATTACAATACCTTGTGTCAGAAATTTAGACAAATATTCTTGCCTTAAATTTAGAAGACTATAACCACTTGATTGTATCTCTTTTGTGTGTGGACGCTATTTTTATTTTGTGAACATTTTGCTTTGTTACTGACTTATAGTTGTTACTTTTTTTGCTCTCCTAATAGCTATTCCAAATTTGGTCACCAAACCACCTTGCTTTTTCGTCCATAATTTTGAAAAGAAAGATGGAATCATGCCTTTCCCAAAGGCATTAGTGAACACAACAGGCTAGTGGGGATAGATGTGGGGTATTACTTTAGTACTTCTAACATTTGCTACATTATATTGCAGTTATTCCAGGACCAATCATTGCAACTCAAGTGAGGGCCACAGGATAGTTTGGAAAAAAAAAGATTAAAAAACATGAAAAGATTTAAAATTAAAAAAATGCAAAAAAATAATTTCGCACCACCATTTTGTATTTTAAGTATAAATAAAATTCTAGAAAAGGAAAATATTTGTCCATATTTCTGAGATAGGAATTATTTACATCATTCGGACTGTTGTCTTTATATCTATTGCCATGTTTACAATGTTTTGGCCGTCATACACGCCAGCTTTCTTCAGATGCTTGGAACTTTGAACCAAACTCTTTATTTCAACCATTGTAGTTATCTCCCATGAACTCAACTCTCTCAGTTATTTTTTCACCACTGCTGTAGCCTGGTATTGAACTGACAACTTTTTGGGGTCAAGTCACTGGAATCAATCTACGTCTTCATCCACTGAGCCATGTGTCCTTGAAGACAAGGAAAATTTTTTCAAATGATAAGACATTGTATTTATCTATATTTCTGAGATGAGGTAGTAGTTACAGTATTTACATTATTCGGACTATTGTCATCATCTTCGTTGCCATTTGTATGATGTTTTGGCCGTCGTACGCTCCGGCCTACTTCAGGTGCAAGGAATTTTGAACCAAACCCTTTATTACAATCACTGGGGTATATCATCCTTATTCCTTGTGTAAAACAATGATTGGAAGTCATGAGTTATCTCCCTCTAACCCTGCATGTTACTTGTTCACCACTGTTGTAGCCTGGTATTCAACTGGCAACTAACCAATGTCTATATCCTTAAGGACACATGGCCTAGTAGATATAGACTTTGTTTGGTTCCTGACTTTAATTTTAGAGTTGTGAGTTCAATACCAGGCTACAGCAGTGGTGAACAAGTAACTTGCAGGGTTAGAAGGAGATAACTAATGACTTCCAATTGAGGCTTTACTCAAGGAATGATATTCCCCAGTGATTGTAATAAAGGGTTTGGTTCAAAATTCCTAGCACCTGAAGAAGGATGGAACGTACAATGGTGGAAATGTTGTACAAATGGGAACAAAGTTGAGGACAATAGTCTAAACAATGTAAATACAATAAGATATTGACAAACAAGTCCTGATATGTTTTAGTTTGTGTCTCGTACTTGTATTCATGATATCATCACATTTTACTCACTTCTGGCATTGCTTAGTCAGTTAAATGCTATACGTGTTACACGCTTGGGCGATCATGTCTCGAAAGAGACATGACTGACTGGGCAGAATATTATCCCACAGTAGGTTGCCATTGCTTTCTGCGGTAGACTGGTTGCCAGCCAAGGCTATAGAACCCAATCTGTTCTATTATTTGACTCATAGCTAGAGGGGAAGAGATATATTATATTATTAAGTAGTAATAAGTGGGGGATAAGTTTATTACTTCCTAACAATATAAAATTGATCCCTCACTTTATGCCCAGTAGAAGCCTTAATCATGTCTCCAACTGTTATATTCAGTCAGTCAGTTAAGTGCCATCCGTGATACACGTTTGGGCGATCATGTCTCGAAAGAGACATGACTGACTGGACAGAATATTATCTCGCAGTAGGTTGCCATTGCTTTCTGCGGTAGACTGGTTGCTGACCAAGGCTACGGAACCCAATCTGTCCTATTATTTAACCCATAACTGGAGGGAAGAAATGGATTAATACCTTTCCCAAAGGTATTTGGGCATAAGTGAATGCAAGGAATTCGACTTGAATTCGAACTCGGCTTCCCGAATTCTCATTCCAAGCTTATATCCACTGCACCTCGACTCACATCTAAATTACTTATTCAACAGGCCATATTCTTGTTCCAGATCTTTTACTCCACACACACTGAGTTTCAATCCAAAATTAAGAAAATTACATTTTGACAAAAACGTTACACGTCTCTCAGTCTCTCATCTCATCCTGCAAAGTGATCTTTTTTAACTCCATCACTAAATATTCAGTTTAACAAGGATTTACTTTGTTTTTTTATTTTTTTTATTTGATTAAATATACATAATTTGATCACATTAATGGTAATTACCTATAATTAACGATAATGCTTCTGTGATATTGATATTTAACCTTACATTAATTTTTAAATTAACTTTCATGAATATTTAATTAAAATGCAAGCGTGCATTTTGTACTTTGATATAAAATCCTTTTTTAATTTTTTTAAATGTGTACTTATTATATGTGTGTTGTTGTGCATTGTATTTCGGCTCGGAATGAGAAATCGGGAAGCTGAGTTCGAATTCCAGCTGAGTTCGAATTCCAGCTGAATTCATTGGGAAAGGTATTAATCCGTCTATTCCTTCCAGTTATGGGTTAAATAACAGGACAGATTGGGTTCTATAGCCTTGGTTGGCAACCAGTCTACCACAGAAAGCAATGGCAACCTACTGCGGGATAATCTTCTGCCCGGTCAGTCATGTCTCGAAAGATAAACATATTTTGAGCATGGCAACATGTTGGGTCACTTCACCCGGGATTGAGTGCAAGTATGGCACAAGGTAATAAATCATTGATTAACTAACCACAGGGCCGGCTTCTTGTTAGCTTACTCCAATGAATGCGACTAATTGGCTGATTATCTAAACCAATCAGATGCAACCCAGGTGGGTTGTTACGACGATAGCTATTGGCTGACCAATTAGGAGCTAATTATTCAGGATTCAGGCCCATAAATAGAGAACATCCAGAGCAAAAAAATCAAGTCGGTTCATTTTTCACTGCCCAGAACCGAATCCATTGCCACTGCATACTCCATCATTGAAACTGCCTAATTGCAGTTAAGATTTATTTGAGCTAAGGAAACTTTTTGCGCCAGTCAACTACATTCAACCTTCACTTTGCGGTGTTTGTTTTACCTTGATAAAAATTATTGTATACCTGTGTAAATAAACGTTTGTTACTGTTTATAACAAACGCTTTTCGTCATTTGATGGTGTGGCAACTATTCACCAAATTCAACACTCCATCGACTGAATTGTATCCATCCCCCACCTTTCGCAGATCTTAAGAAACAACGTGGATGTGGAAGGAATCAGAGAACAACCAGTCTGGAACATGTGGTAATCACGAAACTATCGGCCAACCCGGTATCTTGAAAATATAGTACCACAGTACGACTGCTGCTGCTATTCGTAATCTGGTTGATCCACCCGGTCAATCCACCCAGTTCATCAACCCGGATTTCTGTCTGGTGCTTAATATAGGTTATTATTGTGGCCACATGATCCCCAGTGGAATAATTAATTCTTATAGTTTTATTTGTTATCTGGTGTGTTGGCGTTGACATTTCATTCCACATGACAAATACAGAGAATTATTAAAGACCATATATCTGGTGTTTTGGTGTTGACATTTCATTCCACATGACAAATACAAAGAATTATTAAAGACCATATATCTGGTGTGTTGGTGTTGACATTTCATTCCACATGACAAATACAGAGAATTATTAAAGACCATATATCTGGTGTTTTGGTGTTGACATTTCATTCCACATGACAAATACAGAGAATTATTAAAGACCATATATCTGGTGTTTTGGTGTTGACATTTCATTCCACATGACAAATACAAAGAATTATTAAAGACCATATATCTGGTGTTTTGGTGTTGACATTTCATTCCACATGACAAATACAGAGAATTATTAAAGACCATATATCTGGTGTTTTGGTGTTGACATTTCATTCCACATGACAAATACAAAGAATTATTAAAGACCATATATCTGGTGTTTTGGTGTTGACATTTCATTCCACATGACAAATACAGAGAATTATTAAAGACCATATATCTGGTGTGTTGGTGTTGACATTTCATTCCACATGACAAATACAGAGAATTATTAAAGACCATATATCTGGTGTTTTGGTGTTGACATTTCATTCCACATGACAAATACAAAGAATTATTAAAGACCATATATCTGGTGTGTTGGTGTTGACATTTCATTCCACATGACAAATACAGAGAATTATTAAAGACCATATATCTGGTGTTTTGGTGTTGACATTTCATTCCACATGACAAATACAAAGAATTATTAAAGACCATATATCTGGTGTGTTGGTGTTGACATTTCATTCCACATGACAAATACAGAGAATTATTAAAGACCATATATCTGGTGTTTTGGTGTTGACATTTCATTCCACATGACAAATACAAAGAATTATTAAAGACCATATATCTGGTGTTTTGGTGTTGACATTTCATTCCACATGACAAATACAGAGAATTATTAAAGACCATATATCTGGTGTGTTGGTGTTGACATTTCATTCCACATGACAAATACAAAGAATTATTAAAGACCATATATCTGGTGTAATTCCTGAAAATCTTGTAAAATTTATAATGTACTAAAGAAAATTGAAAACCACAGACATTGTTGTCATTGAAAATAACCCCATCAAATCTAAAATTCTGATCAAAAACACAAGAATTCTATATAAATCACAATATCAAAAACATCTTGCTATCTGAGAGGCTCTATATATCAAATATTTCTCTTCTACCATCAACTTTACATTACTTAATAGAGAAAATGAAGTATTAAAAGTTTCTTAAAATAGAATGATGCTAATATAAATTCCAGACACACGTGATATGTTTTAAAAAAAAACAACACAAAATAAACTACTGCATAGCAGTCAAAACATGAGGAAGAATAACAACACCAGAAACATAAACATCCTTGAAAATTGGCAATAGAAGTGGCTGAAAGCACTTGGAACAATCAAAATTATAAACAATTTTTATATTCTTTATGTTCAACAAAGTGGAAAAATGTTATAACACTGAAAAAATTTAATAAGAAATTAATTAAATCTTTCTTGTTAACCGTATTTAATGAAAACTTTTTGAAAGAAAGGCTGCTGCCCAGGTATATATATATATATACAATAATAAAATTGACTCTGTACGTATTCAAATCTTAAAATGTTACACAAGTAATTTTTAAGAACCACGAATAACCGGCAGAATCTAACTCCGTTATCGCCCTCGGCTATAAAGCTTTGGACAACGAGGGGAAAAAAAAAGAAAACTGCGGAGCACCGACAATACATACAGCACTTCACAGCAAATAAAAAAAACCCTCAAACGGAACAAACCACAAAGAAAGAAAAGTGCTCGATACTAAACTAACCAAAAAGGATTAACTAAGAGGCAGTTATGCAGAACAAAACACACGAGAAAAGATCGCCAAGACCTTGGCGATCTTTTCTCGTATATATATATATATATATATATATATATATATATACATAGATATTGTAATACAATTGATTTAACATTTTTGTGCCACAGAATTTTCCATATTTTGGAATCATATTTTTACTTTGGCTCAATGTTTAAGCAATCATTTTTGGTGCGACTAATGGAAAAAGTTTTTTCAAAATATTACAATAATATTTAGCTCTATTTTTCTATTGAGCACTCTAAAATTAAGAAGAAACATTAAGGAACAGTGTTAGGGCACCGCTCCTATTTGACTACAAATGGACTGTTCCCATTGCTATATATAGCAATGGTGGATTCTCTACAAGGGAGTCGTAGAGAGTCACTTGAGAGTCTCTAATGAGTTACTGAAGAGTCAGTGAAGAGTTAGTCACACTTCCGGCGGCGTACCGGAAGTAATCACGTATACACACGTCTTATGACGGATTGAACTCTTGTATCTTTCTATTGTAAATATTACTAACCACTTCTGTACATACTAACTGTCTTTCCGCGGAATACAACTTATATTCTGATTCTGTTGTTGAGTTATTCATTTATATTTGGCGACATAACAAACAGTAAATTTCTTATTGTCCTTTCTTCGCATTATTGTGTGTGTATATATATATATATATATATGTGTGTGTGTGTATTTAAGTAATTAATGTCTTATATCTTTAATCTAACATTTTTTTTACTTCAAATGCTAGTGTTAGTGGACACCCAAATTTGATATAGATGCCTAGAGAGGGTACATTTTCTTTATTAAGATATCACAGATACACTGTGCAAAAACAGTAAAAATAACATTTGAAGTTATATATATATATATATTTTCTAAACACATACTGTTAAATATAAGAGACAATGAATGTCTATTATGTTTAACCATGAGCCGTTCTAAACATCGTATTTTGGCTTTAATTTCAGTTGAAAATAAAGACAAAAATTCTCCAACATTTGGATAATTTTTTATTAAGTTAAGTTGGTTCTAAGCTTTTGGCTCACATGAGCCATCTTCAGTATCGGTTTAGAAAATTATCTGCTGCCTTGATACACTAAATATATATATATAAATGTATATATATTGGGCAGCAATCCCATCTACTACCCTCTCAATAAGATATCTGCCAAAGTTGACAAAGTAAACCTCACATCTGCTCCTAGAAAGAACCTCCAATCTGTGATGGATTGGGGTAAGAAATGGCTAATAAATTTTAATGCTTCCAAAACAGATCTTCTTCCAAAAAGCAGTACATTGTGCTTCCTCAGCCTGACTGATCTCAAGTGGAATGATTGCATCAAATCAAGAGTTACATCTACTGCTAAAAAAAATTGGGTCACTCTATTGGTTCAAGAAGTTTTTCTTGTCTGAATCTATCCTGCACATTTATAAATCTACTATTCGTCTGTGCATTGAATACTGTTGTCATATATGGTTGGGTGCTTTTGCTATTCATCTCAGGGTCTTTGACAAAATCCAGAGGGCAATTTGGCAGTCAATTTCTCACCAATGGGATGTGGTTTTCTGTCTTTTTCTGTAAATATTTTCACAACTTCTGCTCTGGCCAGATTCTTTCCCTGATGCCTTGCCCACATGAATTTACTTGTGATACTAGATTGGCAACTAGGTCCCATCCTTTTACCATCAAAATAGACAAATTAACCACTACTTCTGCTCAAAAAATTTCTTTTCTTGCACTTTCTACCTGTGGCACTCCATTCTATATACTTGCTTCCTTGATAGCTACAATTTGTTAAAGTTTAAATTCAATGTCAATTGCCATCTCCTTCACCCCCATTTTTCTGTTTTCTTTGACATTCCTTGTGTCTTTTTTTTCTGCTCTCTCCTTTCACTGTAACCCCCTGCACACCAGTGGCAATACTGCCTGAAATGATTATAAAAAATGTCTCTCTTTTGTGAAGGTTTCATTAAAAATGACAAAAAATGTATTCTGGTTAAGTTTTTTATATAATTTTTCATCTTATGATATTTTTCTTTCCAGAGCATAAATTATATAAAAATTGTCTAAATGTTTTGTTTTTTTGGGCAATTGAATGAGAAGGCCTACATCGCATCTTTCAGATCATAGTTCAGTTTGGTCTCATTTAAACACACATGGAGACCTACAAAATTCTATCCGTAACATACACTTTGATAATACAGACATAATAGCATCATACTCATGCAAAAACAGGCTAGAAATAATGAAAGTATGATTAATTAAAAAAATCCAACACTTATTAATATCAACTATAAACATGGCAACAATCTGCTTACCATGTTCTGAATATCTAAACTTATTTATAAATGGAACTTTGTCTGTGTGTGTGTGTCTGTGTCCGTTAACTATAGACTCCGAAATGGCTGAACTTATTTTCTTGAAAATTTACACAGTTGTACTATAAGCATCTGCGAGTGTTCTTAGCTAAGTTTTGTGTTGAGGTACCCCCGATAATTATTGAAAATCGATAATCGAAAAAATCAGGTTATAGAAGAAGCGGTCCAATTTTAATCAAATTTGATACACTCATAGACAAAGACATACAAAACGATATTCAGAAGTTTCAAGGTTGCAGTTCTTACAATAGTGCAGAAAATTGATAATATATATATATATATATATATAAAAGGCAAGATGTTTGTGTGTGTGTCTGTTTATCTGCCTGTATGTTTGTATTTTTTTCAGCTCTATTATTTAATTTTTGCTTCAGGTTTGGCTATAAGTAGGTATAATTGTAGTTCTTAGTCTCAGCCATGATACCATTTACTCAGAGGACTTATTTAGCCTTCAACATTCAGTTTACAACAAAAAAAACTTATTTGATATCGATACTAGGAAATCAATATTTGACTTACATCCATTCATTTTTCTTTCAGTCTGTGGTCTCACTTTAACTGGAAACAACTATTGCTTTTTAATCTTTCGTGTCAACATTCAAAGACC